>NW_019775479.1:304355-359819 GCF_001039355.2 Lingula anatina | reverse complement strand
GGCGACGACAGCGACAACGGCGACGACAGACGCAGATGATGGCTATCTGTACATAAAAAAATGAAAAAAGAGCATAACTTCCATAAAAATGGCCCGATCATGCTGATTTTCGAACTTGACCTGCGTATTATGTATATTCATTAGTTCCATAAGTTTCAAGCCAAAAGGTAAAACGGTTTTTCACTTATCGTGTTATCGGTGTTGCATATATGCTGAAAAATGTGAAAAAACAGCATAACTTCCATATAGATGGCCATATTATGCTGATTTTCGAACTTGACCTGCATATTATGAAAGCTCTTCAGTTCTGTAAGTTTCAAGCCAAAAGGTAAAATGGTTTTTCACTTATCATGTTATCGGTGGTCAAAGTGCACGGCGACGACGACAGACGCAGGTGATGGCTATATGTACAGACACATCTGTGTCTGTACATAATAAAAGAACATGACAGCAGGCGATATTTGCAAAGAAACGCTGGATATGTGAAAGTCCTACCGAGATGGCGATCCCATCCTGAAGTGAGAACGAGCTTGGATCTTGGCCATCAAAATAATTTTTGTCTGTTTGTACCCGACACCTTTTACGGGCAGTGATATCAGGAATTTCCTTAACTCCATTTCACTAAACATACACACACACACACACACAACTTTAAGCCTGAAACAGCTTTTGCAATTTTCCAATAATCACATGACACAGTAAATTTCTTATGAATGTATTTCCCAGTAGGCCTCATGTATAAAATTACAATTATTCCATTGAATGGTATTTTCATAGTGTTTGCCACTGTGTAACGTTCTCAAGCACATTTTGTCCTTAAAACAATCACCAATTATACAACTGGCAAATGCTAGCAAAATTTACTCGCATAGTACAGTAACATAGTGCATTTAGACTGAAGTGTATCTGGTGTGTGTGGCTCAAAATACACATAAACACCAAAATCTTAAAACAATATTTAGAACATTTTTGGAATACAGTTAGTAATATAAAATGAGCTTTTAAAAAAAGATTCTTTTTGACTTTAAGGTTAATATTGATTACATCTACAGATTATAAAGCCCTAGATATTCCTCTTCAAAAGAAATTACATTTTACAAACATACCACAATAGAACATGAATAAGTAGCCAGCTTTTATATCTAGAGCACCACAAAAGAGCTACTTTATATGCACTTAAAATAATTAGGAACTTCCATTTTAGGTTTGATTTTGAAAATGCCTTTGTGCTGCAAAAAACTTGGTCACCGTAACACCATCTTTTTCTCAAAAATTATATCCATTAAATGTATTAAAGTAACCAATTCTGTTGTCTTTGCAAATAAAGCATATTAAGCAATGCATATTATATGTATGTTGACTACTTATTGTTTTAAATAAAGATCATATCAGTATTTTATTTGGAACTTTGAAGTTATTATAGGCAGACTGAAAATGTAATCCTCATCTGATGCATTTGTACTACAGAAAATGGGAAAGGAATGCCTGGTATATTTCTTTGTTGTTTATTTCCATGGAAACAGATGGAGCATGTAGAACTGTTTTCTTCTCAGTATTAAGTGAGCTTCTGAAATGCATATTCCCAGGTGGACTGTGTCACATTTTATGCATTTTTGTTTTTACGTCACTGTAACACCCACACTTGATCAGCCTTGCAAAACAACTGATATTGGTTCCAACATTTTTCTGCATAGTCCACAACCAAATCTAGTAAAATCCAATTCACCTTGGTTGTGAGCCTTGACTGCAAAACTTCCTATTAATTTCAGCTAAGATGATGGAATATTGAAATGATTTTTCAGCACTTAAGTTATCATAAGAATTGTCCTCCTCTTTTGATTCTGATTGCCTCTCTGATGCTGAGTTTGATGGAGCTAAAATACAATGAAAATAAAATATAATCCTGTGACCTCTGATATAATTCACTATTGTCAACAAACAGATGAAATAGTGATTGTAAGAAAAGTGAACGTGTGTGTGTGTGTGAGTGTGTGTGTGTAACATTTATTCTGCTATCCCCTGCATGGTTTGGCAAGAAACAAGCCCTTATCACAGGCAGCAGTTGATATATAATTATACTTACGACACAACAAAATAACACACATCACTCACACCTTCACTTTCTCTGTCAATTTGGGTTTAAAAACAACTTGGGTTAAAGAAAACAATAACATTCTAGAGGAATACTGATCTGGTGCAAACAATTTTTTTTAAATTGGACTCAAGAGAAAGTTTGTCACAAAGACACCAGGGTGTGAGCTCTTACATGGTGATGGAGTCGGTGAGTCTGTCTTAGGTTTGTTCTGAGACCCTTTGGGCCTCCCCCGCCCTCTTCTCCTGCCATCTCCAGGACTGGTACTACTGCATGTACTGGTGGTCTGCAATAGAAACAGATATGTCTTAATCTAGATATAAAAGATCACTGTTTTTTTTTTCATTGCTTCAAAATGATCCATTCATTTACAAATACAATTAGTCACAAATTATACAAATATCTAAAAAAAATACAGAAAGCATAATAATATTATATAGTAAGCATAATTATATTAAGAATGTATCAATATTATTACATATGATTCTCAAGTTAGTACCCTTTATTCAATAAATATTTCTTAATACAAGACATTTTCCTACTTACCCCTAAGCTATGACAAATATTTGTGACACATATTTTTCTATTTGAAGTAAATTTTCTACTCACACTTCAATTAAGACTGATAGCAACAAAATAAAACTTAGTCTTACAAAAATTTTAGTCATGATTTAATAGCTGAAACTGTGTAAAAAAGTTCAATAAAATGAGTTTGTTTTTTTTTTTCATCAAACAGCTAAGATGAACAATGTGTTATACACACCCGTCTCCTTGCAGTGGACACCAGTCTAAGATCTATGGATTCATAGTAGGAAGGTCGTTCTTTCTTTGTTCTTTCTGACATCCGTCTTTTCTTAACTTCACCTGCAGGAGGATCTGTAACAGATATAAATATACTACACAGTTAAACAAAACTATCTCAGTACATATATATAAAACTATATATATTATGATTTATTTCCTTGTTGTCTATGAAGTGTTGCTGTTTGTAAATAAATATTCATTAACAGAGCAAAAGAAAAAAAAAATATTTATTAGGGATATTGGCTGAATAGAACAGGGAATGTATACCTAATTTAGCAGCAGTCCTTCTAGCTGGATATACATGACCACAAGGACAGGAACGGCAAGCGACAGGAATCTGGGGAAAAAAGGCAAAAAAAAAAAAATTCCAATCCAATTTTGTTCTTGTATAAGATAAAAAAATTCAACTTAGCCTGCTTTAAACAATGTAACTTTTTATCATCTTTCTGGATAAAAAATACAGGCAGATTTCATATAGCATAGATTGAGATTTTAAAGAAAGTTTAATTGGGATGCATTCAGGAAGCTTCACCCCAAATACATGATATGTTTTAGATAAACACTGGGTGTCACTTTAAATATATATTTTTCTCCAAAATGACCATGCACATGGAGCTGGCTGCACATAAAATTTTACACAATATATCCAACCATTTGCAGTTATGAAATTACATTAAATACATCATTATCTAAAAATAAAAAGTGTGTATAAGAGATTATAAATACATAAATAATCACAGGTTTATTTTCACGAAAAAAATATTTCGAAAAATTAAAAAAGAGAAAAACTTTTTTTAAAAACAAAAAGAGTGCAAAGTCAACACTCACTTGCTGTTTACATGCAGGGCACCGTTTCGTCACTGTTCTAGTAAACTTATCTTTCGGTCTGGAGCTCATTGCACGAAACGAACTGTATAAATATCGCGAAATGTACTAGGCTATAAAAGTAAATTAACTGCTCATTTTATTCACGCTTTCTCAGTGTTGACAAACTGCATCCGGAAGTCTCGCGTGTCACGTGACTAAAAGATGGGCCTCATCTCAAACCACCACAACAACAACAGTCAAAATTTGCAATTTAAAGGACTGCTTGTTTGAAATATTTCACTACAACCAAATTCAACTTAAGATAAGATATAAACATTAAGTATGCAATATGCCATTAGATAGAAACCTAATTTTTTTGTTTGACCTAGATTAGTTCACGATGGCAGAACGAGAGTCTCGTTGACACTGTTTTCTGGGTCACTACAACAAGTGCTTGGCGATCTGTGCAACCTTTAGGCATTCCACAAAATTCCATAGCATATTGAAGAAAATATAGAATGGTAAGTTAATATTTCTAGTCAGCAAAGTAGTAGAGAGTTAAGGTTACTAAATTAAGCAAAAATAGACGCAGCGTGATGTGTTTCCGTTGTTTGATCTTCTCATAAAAATAACGTACTAGTTAATGTCGAGTTTTTGTAGCTTACTCGGGTTAATCTTTTTCGTGTTCTACGTGTAAGTCTGCAGCTTTGCTGCCGTTTCTGCTACGTCTTAATTAGTCTTGAATAAAAACTTCGGTTTTGTTTAAAAACTGACAAAACTAGTTGCGTTTTTGAAGGTTTGGTGTGCTTTGTTGCAGTTTGCAATCTCTGACACTTAATCAGAACTTGGACGAATTAATTTTATAATTACTCCTCCAAGATAAGACAAGTTCATTGAAAGTTAATGTAGTGAAAGGTCTTGGTTTCAAGACATTTGATAAAATGACAGTCTACATTGTATTGCCTTGTACAGATAGCCAGTGTAATAGTAGTGTTATGAGATCACGGTTATTTTCTTATTATTCAAAGTGACCAGTTACTTAATTATCATAAGATGCTGAAGGTGATGTGGTGTGAATAAAATTGTGCATGTGTCTTACAAGAGAGGAAAAGTTTATAAATACAAGACAAACTTTTCCTAAGATGTACAATGTATGTAATCTTGAAAACTAAGACTGGGAAAATATCAGTAACAAAAGGTATATATTTATCACAAAATTTTATCATTTAAATATTCAAATAAAGAAAAATATTTCAATAGAAAATTAAAGTTGACCTGATTACAAAAATCTCATAATTCTCTTTAAGCCCAGTGAGACCACTCAGGTCAAGGTGGTGGTCAAGGCTCGCCCCCTTCTGGAGGTGGAAGAAACCAAAGGTGGGAAAAATGTGGTCAAGATATCTGGAGACAAAATCAGTGTGGACACAGGAGGAAAGGTCTGTTCAGTGTTTAATGCTTTGAAATAATGATTTTAGTTCTTACTCTTGTGAATACAATTACTGAATCTACCAGTACAAAGAATTAGAATCCATGAAATCACCCCAAGACACCTGAGAGAAGTGTAAATACCTTGAAGCCAATTGATAAAATGGTGTTGAAAATCCTTTATAGGCATTCTGAAATGCATATAGGATTATGATGTCACATTAACTTGTTATTGTCAATACACATCATCCAAATTTATCTTTGAATTGCATTGTTTAACATATTAATATGTCTGTGCACGTTTTCTCAGGAACAGACATTTGTATATGATGGAAGTTTTGCTGGAGATGTGAAAGCAGTGAGTATTAGAATTGTTTGAAATACGCTTTCAACTTAGTCTAGCATTTGATTGGAAACATTTGTTATAACATTTGTTATAGTTAATTTTTTCTTTGAAAATAAATTTATCAACCAATACTGGTATGAATAAGAAAATGAATGTATAAATAGACATTCTTTGAAAATAAATGTATCAACCAATACTAGTATGAATAAGAAAATGAATGTGTAAATAGACAGTTAATTAAGCTGAGATGATGTTCATTCTTTATGGTATGCAGCATATATGATATATTAACAAACTGTGATCTTTGTTTTATTTGAATATTTCATACTAGAACCAGCTGTACAAGGACAGATGTGAACCACTCCTGCAGAAAGCATTGGAAGGATACAATGTCAGCATCATGGCTTTTGGTGCAGTAAGTAGACCTAAATATTTTATGTACATTATCATAATAAGAGAAGTATGAAGTAATTCAAGTTAACAATAATTTATTTAAATTAAAATTGATAATATATTGTAGTTTAAAATGAAGAAAGCTATTTTAAGAAGGAACATATTTATTAATTTACTATAATATACAGATTAACTTACTTACAACATGTAGAGATTATTTGGAAACAAAACAGAGATTTTATGTATGTCCAAAATGTACCTTCAAAGATTCACACCTAACAGCATGCTCACTTTGTTATGTTTTTATTTTAGACTGGTTCTGGGAAGTCCCACTTGATGTCAGGGACAGAGGATGACCCAGGGATTGTTCCTTGTGTAAGTTGCATGTAACAAAAAGTAAATAAATAAATAAATAAATAAATAAATAAATAGAGGCCCTATATAGAAATTGGAATTTGATAATTAAATGCATTTAATCCATATTGTTAAAATGCACTTTTGCATCAAAATTCTAAGACTCAAATAGGGAAGTTTGGCGTAGATAAAAATTAATTTATGGTGACAGCCTAATGCTTACAAATTCGCTTGAAGCCTCAGATTCAATGCTACATATTTTGGACAGGCTTCCTCAGCCTCGGATTCAGTGCTACATAATTTTTGCCAAGCCTCGGATTCAATGCTGCTTAATTAGGTGCACTTTCTTAAGACAGCGGATCTAAAGCTGCATCTCCGCCCAGGGTCAGACACTTTGTAGTCTTGCCCAAGCTTGACAAAGAAAGGAAGATACTACGGCCAAAGACTTCAGATTTCACAACTCCGTACACTGGCATCACCCTGAGCTTCAGAGCTAACTTGACACTAACCTCTTCACTGTAGCCTATCTTCATCGTGTCAAGTAACCTCTGACCAGATTCGATTGCCTCCGCCGCCCGCCAATCAAATTTAAAAGCCCGCACTCAATGACTCATTAAACGATCTAGCCAATGAACGCGAACGAGTCAAAGCGCGCTTTGTTCAAATCCGGACCAATCAAAGATAAGGCTGAATATCAGGGACTTGCCGTAACCTGTGGGCAGCACGCAAATAACATCGTCTCTCAGTAGATAATGATGCAGGGCCTCAAACTGCTAGACCCTATGGTTTCAATTCCGATTTACTCATATTTTGCAAAGAATCAAGAGATAACTTAACACATTCTTTTTCGTAGTCACTCGCCTTGCTTTCTTTGTGTACGGTAATACACTCGGAACTACTCGGATGTCTCCGCACTCGACAATAACTTTGTTGTTAGTATGGAGCTTGCGGAATCAGCCGAGGATTGCCGATTGACGGTCAACCAATCAGCGTTTTCACCAAACTTTGGTGAAAAATTTTGAAACATGGATTTGATTGGCTTATATAAACTAGGTCAAACTATTTTCGTCAGAGGTTACTTGACACGATGAAGATAGGCTACAGTGAAGAGGTTAGTGTCAAGTTAGCTCTGAAGCTCAGGGTGACTGGCATGGGATAGCCAGCCATATGGTCCCTAAACTGGTCAGATATGACTTGGGCATCCTTTACCAGGTCCGCTCAGACTTGGTCATACTTGTCATTGGGTCCAGTGACTTCTCTGATCGGAATGTTTCCCTCTTCGGTCTAGCTTAGGACACCGAGGATCTTGCCCATAGTTTCCAAGTCGAATTTGGCGTTGCACATGTGGTGGTGAACCAAGTTCATCACAGGTTGCACTTACCTCATCCCACTTTTAATGACCAGGTTAACGAGCTGAACATTTTCCTTTCAGATTTGCCCCTTTGCCCCTTACACATTCATTTATTTGGTTTTGGAAAAACATAGGTGTGCAGAATCCCACTCGGCTGCACATCTAGCCTGATGGGGTGCACCTTTCCGATGTGGGACAATACAAACTATACTGTTGTCTGTGTGGTGCCATCGTCAGGATGGCCTCCATAAGACTTTCTAAATTTCTTCCAGTAATATGAGCTAACCCCCTTGCATTTTCTTTAACCGGGTTCTGACCTTTTTAGGACCAAGGTACACCTAAAAACTGTGGTATTTTTTGATTTACTGTTTTGGATGATTTTCAGTTGAACCATAGTCTGTACAAGCATGTTGAAGAAAAAGCTGGGAAGAAAGAATTCTTTATCACAGTCACATTTGTTGAGGTAAGTCTCTTTATTCTAGTGCTTTACCTCAACTGTAAAAAAATAATTTTTTATGATATTCTACAATACATTTCAAAGTTTTTTTAGCAGGATAAGTTCATAAGTCAATTGGGGCAAAACAACATGGTGAGGTTTTCCTAAAATTGAACTTTTTGTTTTTGGCCAAATTATTGACCAGAATTTGTTAAACATTTTCAGTGAAGATAACAAATCATTTAATTCTTAATAATGGTTGTTACAGTTACTGTTTTAGTTTTTTTTAATAATAAAGAATGGGAAAAAGTTAAATTGATATATGTACCTCATTTCAGATTTTGGATGAACAAATGACGGACTTGTTAAATCCACATTCCAATGAGATGAGAGTCAGACAGCACCCACAGCTTGGAATGTAAGTCATGTTCCATCAGCACAAAACATAATTAGTAATTTTTTTCTGATGTAGACATTAGGCATTTGATGTTTCTGTTTCTGTTACTGTGTACTATCTACATCAGAGATATTACACAGTATTTACTCCTGTTACTGAAGTGATATCTTTCTCTAGCTAGTATAAGTGTTAAAATACAAGTTTTGTCCAGCCTGCTGATTTATGAACTCTGAGTGTAACCAGTAATCTGAAAGCTGGTTAAATTTAAGTGTTCTTTTTTGACTGTGTTGGGTATAATTTTTACCAGAGAGAACCTTGATTAAAGTGAATTAATTACCAGATAATCTTTTTTTTATGTACAGACACAGATGTGTCTGTACATATAGCCATCATCTGCGTCTGTCGTCGCCGTCGCCGTCGCCGTCNCATAGTCCAGAAACTATAATCTTATTGCAGGGGTGGATTGAGGCCGTCTTCTGGGTCTTTCAGATGACGGTCAGATTTTAAAGTTTACATTGACTGGTATCAATTTTTTTCTGTTGGAAGACCATCAAAAGTGGAGGATGGATCAACAAAGATACTTTGGAATAATGTCAGAAAATACCTCTGGATCTGCTCCTGTTATTGACCATGTTACCTGTTGTGCATGATCAAAAATCAGTGTTAACTGACTGTGTTATTATAAGCATTATTTATTATTGCATCAAAATTGACAAAATGACCTATTTTGCATCTTTATTTTCTGTTTTTTGTCTGTACATTTGACAGCTTTGCTGCCTTGTTGTTATAAATAGGCACACTAGTACTTTCTTACTGACACAAACACAGGATAAAGTGTTTCACTGTAGGATATTTACTAAAGTTTGAAAATGATTTTGATTTATGATTCCTCCAGGTCCATCTGATCCTCATTATGGTAGGTTGTGGTAATTACTCACAAATGTTAAATCCCTAGCTTATACCAAATAATTTTTTTTTTAATTTGATTTTATTTACTTTATCATTGTTATTTTTATCTATTACTTACATGTCAGAAATTTCTTTTTAGGTATACCCAACAGAATGTTGTTTTGGAAAGTTTTTGTCATTATTATAATAATTAAATTATTATAATTTATTTTGCATTGTATTTTGATTTAGTGAGTAATTACCATTTATCAAAAGGCTATGTTAAATATCCATTGATGTTGTCCTTGACCTTTTTCTTCATATTTTGCACCAGTGCTGTTGCAACAGCGTTTTCCTCATTTTTGCACCATTTTGATGCTGTACAGAAAATAAGGGTTCTTCTTTTCCTGGCCATTTTTATGTGTATGCTTTAAGTCTTGATTTATATATCATTAAGTATAGTATATTGATATGTGCAACTTCAGTTTCAGACAGCTAAGTAATATTCCCTTAAGATTACTTGCTGTTTTTCCATCTATTTATATGTGTAGCACAAAGTGAACTCTGACAATGTAATAGACTAGAAAGTACTTGTATTTGGTTGCTGTCTAAAATCAGCTTCTTCATTTGTGTGTAATCTTTCCTAGCCAATGATATATGTTTGGAACATAAAGCAGGTCTCTTGTTTTCTTAATACTAATTTAAACGTAACCTCAAAAATTCCAATAATCTATCCAAAGTGTTTCCCTAATCTAAATAATTGTCCAACTTAACCATGTTATTAGAATTCATCACTCATGACTAAATGTCATGTTATTAATTATTTATAATATATGTTTATGAAATATAGGTGTATAGGTTTTATAATCCAGCTACACTATGTATATTTTTGATGAGTAGTTGCAAGTCTTTAAGTCAGATAGCTAACTGCAATTCATGTTTATTTGACATTAACAGACTTATTAGAATGTCATCTACAAATAGTCACAGCATAATTAACTTTTAGAACAATTATGAAAAGCTTTTGACAACCATCGTCTGTGGCTGCCTCTTGTGCTTCCTGGTAAAATTTTAAGTGTCCATGGTTACATTTCAGGATCTGAGGGTGTGGACAGTAACAGCAGTCTGCAGGCTGTGGCAAGGGTCATTGCAGCCCTGGGAGATTCCAAGAAGAAAGGTGGCCACGTGCCATACAGAGACTCCAGAATAACAAGGCTTCTACAGGTAAATATTTCACTGTAAAAAGATTGCACCCATGAAGGTTAGATTTATAAATAGCTTTTTGATCTCAAAGTTTGAACATCCTTTGAAGGATACCCCCCACCATTAATGCTGTATAAAATTCCTTTGCATTTTAAATTCAAGAAGTTAAGAGTCTGTCCATCCTGGCAACAGAAAAACAGACCAGTAAATGCTTTTGATCACATTAACCTATTTCTAGTGCATGTACTCGAGATGATAAAGAAAGATAATATGGATGTTCAAACTGGAATAACATTATGTTTCAGGAAGCCTTTGGCGGGAATGCTTTCAGCCTTATGTTTGCCTGCATATCTCCAGCAGGTAAGTTGCTGTTGTCACATACCTATAATGATAATACTTATTTGCAACTAAAATGCACTAGCGTTATCTTAATCAAAACAAAGAGGTGGTAAATTCAACAAACTGAAAGCTTGATTTGGATTGGTTATATATGTAAGCAAAATGTGATTTCGTAACTGTGAAAATGTTAGTTACTGGAATTTTTTATCACATTTTATCTTTCATATCTCATGTTTCAGATCTGTTCTCACAGGAGACAATGGTGACTCTGCAGTATGCTACTCTTGCTAGGAATATTAAGAACGAGGCCAGAGTAAATTTGGTAAGCAATGTTTTGGTTAGTTTCCTACCATTCGTGGTATATATATATCCTACTTTCATACAATTTCATCTGCCTGATAAGATTCAAAGCAACTACTACCCTTTTTTGTATATAAAAATTAACATTAATATCAAATCATTTTTACTTTGTATTTCATGTCTTAGCCCTTATATTTAAAAGGAAGTAAAAGCTTTTTGAACAGTTTTTTATCTGAGTGCAGTTATGCATTTTGTTTTTTACATGTTATTCTTAATATATTTATCATATTACTGTTACTTTGTACTTCATCAAACTTTGCTCTAAAGGAAAATGGTTTCCGATTTTTTTAATTGGTTGAATAAATTAGCATCTAAACTTATCTTGGTCAGGATGAGACAACACACATCATTGCTGACCTCAGAGAAGAAATTGCACGTCTCAGAGACAAGCTGACAACAAACAGTAAGAAGGAGGATGTCATGAAGATGGAGGTATGACGATGAACAAAACACCTCCTTATGGTGTCCATGTTTCTTGTGTTAATTGTTTGAAAAATGTAGGTATGGTTTGATCAACCATGGTCTGTAACTTGTAAAACAATTTCTTATGTTTTATGTTGGAATCTATATTTTTTTTCCGAGCTAGACTGTAAGGTCTTTGGTATATCCTTATTATAATAATTTGTATTTTCTGCATTCAGGATTTAATCCATGATTTGCAAATTGCCAAGAGGCAGACATGGGAAGAGAAGCAAAGGTTGTCCATTCAGTATGAGGAGGAAAGAAAAACAAACTTGGCTAATAAGGTATACATGGAAAACATTTCTTGTAATTGTTATGCCAAATCAGCTACAAATGAAAGTGTGAATTGATTTCAATTGTATGGCAGTTTATGGCATAGATTTTCACACAGTTATACTGTGTTAAAATTCTGGGGCATAATTTTGAGCATCTGTACCAATAACCAATTTAGAATCTTGGAGAAATGAGACAGAAATAAATGAATGAATAAATAGCTTTTATCGCGGAAAGGGGCCATGTGACTTCTAAATTCTTATAATCATTTAAATTTTTTAAGTTGTTATTTTGTGTGTAATAACATTCTAGGGAATACTGGAGTGGGTGATGGACAGCATGCGAAAGGGAGACAAGGAGATGCAGGAAAAGCTTTTGCTTCTTCAAAAAGAAAAAGATCAGGTATATGACCTTACCTATTTATCAGTGTACTTTATAAATTATTGTCTTAAAAAATGTTTAAGTAGAATTGAGATGCAAATTTCTTTGACAGAGTATAATAAATATATTGGCCTGCTAGGTAGACTATTGATAAAGTTGTCTTTTTTAATCTGACACATGTATTATATATCTTTGGATTTATACCAAGTACATGTTAGTTATTGATATAGGTGAATTGGATCTAAGAGTATCAGTGTTTAAAGTGTATGTATGTTTTAATGTTGATCTTTCTGTTTTGCTTAAACACAGTTAATGCTTCAATACAAAGAAAAGAGAAAGGCTGTGGATGGAATGAAAGAAGACCTGCAGAAAAAGATTGCTGAATACTCCAAGATGGCTGACAGTGGTAAGGCTTGGAATGGGAGTTTCTGGGTTTTAAAGTGTCAAGTAATTTCATGTGCTAGGAAGTAATGTTGTGCAAAGGTGTGTTACAATGTTGATTTTCCCTTGTTAAGTAGCAACATTATTATTTTGTGTGGTTTGAGGTACCATTTTAATTTTAATTTTAAAAAATTTACAAGACACATTATGAACTCGCTCAAAATATCATTTTTAAAGCAAACATGTATCACTATGGAAGTTGATTTTCTAGAAGCAATTGAAAGTTCAAAACTGCTCTTTTCCTAAAAAGGTAAAGCTACAGATGCAAGCACCAAGGCTAAGGTGACAGCCATTCATGAATTGAAAGAGCTTTTGAAGAGTGAAAGTGAAAGGCTGAAGGAAATAAAACAACACTTGAAGGAGGTCACAGAGAAACAGAGGACAGAAAGAGAGGTAAAAAATATTGCATGTATTTGCAGAGAGGGAGACTGAAAAGTCTTAATAAAAGGAAAACCAAATGACCACCAAAAGAGTTAGAATGAGCCAGTGTTAATTGAAAGATTACTGATTCAAATATAACTGCTGATCTGTTAAATTTTAACTTGCTGTAACATATTTAGTTATTACTTTTATATCTGCCTTCAGGATGCCAGATCTCAGAACATGATGCTGAGGGGCAATGCTGAGCTGAGACAAGCTGTAGAGGTGGGTCACATACTTATGGATATTGTACATGGTATTGATGGAAATTATTCTGGTTAAAGTTTAACGTGAAAGTTTTTATGTGCCGTCTGAACACATATAAGGTTTAATAACTGATTTATGGACATTTTATTATCATTTATCATCAGTGTTTGTTCTTAGATATACTAAACAATCACTTTTTGTTAAGTTTTGCTATGATTTGTGTCTCTCTTGTAGATTGAGGAGCGAAAGAAGATCGAGATGGAGAATGCCATCATGGTGGAGGATGAGATGGAGAGAGTCGGGAGAGAGGTGGATTTTCTCAGAATGGAAATTCAGGTAAATATCATGCTCTTTTTAACAAAGCATATACACATTGTCTTTGAATAAGTCCTAAATTTCGCTATCATTTCTCCTGTATGTGCTTTAGAAATTCATGTAAATATTTGTTTCTTCTTATTTTTGAACTCTTCTATGGTGTCTGCTATTGGAAAAATTGACAGCAAGCCGCAGCAAACAACATAATTTGTGTTCTGTTTACTTCATCTCCTGACAAAATGGTACGTGACCAATAGAAATGTCTATCTCTGTTTTGGCAGGAAAACTGTGATATGATTCATGTTGTGTTAAGTATATCAATCTGTAATGTAATGTTTACAGAACAAGGTGGAGCAAGGCAAGCAGTACAGTTCAGAGGAAGGCAGCAAGCTGGAGATAGAGGTTGCAGAGCTGAAGGCTGAGAGACAAGTGATTGCACTTCAGGTAATATTTATTCATTATTTATTTTATTTTTTATTGTAATTTTATTTATTTATTTTGCTGGAAGAGGTATTATGACAGAGCTTATCTGGTGTAATGCTGATGTTTGTTAAATGATTCCTGAGTTCAGTATATCCACAGTTTAATCTTTTGACTGTGATTTTAAGTTAGTTTATCAAAACAGAAAGTCCTGCAGTTTTCTTGACTGTTTGACTGCATATTTTTTTTTTCAGCAACAAGTGCTTGAACAGGAGAAGGCTCGCCTTCAGAGGACCCTGGACGATGCATATAAGCATCACAAAGAGGAGACAGAAATACTGCAGCTGCAAAATTTCCAGGTGAGAATTTCATGAACAGAACCACTTAAATTCAAGATTTAGAGACAGTTACTGTACTTACTCAACTAGCATGAAAATATAGGTATCAGTAGATACCCAAAATTTGTTTGTCTTACCAATGTCAAATCTTCAGGCAAAAAATTTAATCAACTATCAATCATATCTGTGCCAAAAAAAAAGTTAATGTGATTTGATTCAAAGCAAAAATTATAAATCTAAGATGGTAGTTGATGACACGAATTATCACAGTATTACATCAGAGTTAAAACTCAGTCACGAAAAAATTGATATTCTGTCATGGGAAAATTTAATATTTTACTTTTCTTTCAGCCCTAACATTTTTTTATGATGCAGCCCTACAATGATGTCAGTGTACTAAGCTAAGTGTGAGATATGCCCTGTGTTGTCTGGTAATTAATCCTTGCATTTCCATATTTCCAGACATTCCGTAACTATCGTGAGGTGTTTGAACAGCAGAAGTCTGCCCTGGAGCAGAGATACAGAGGACTGCTTGAAGATGCAGTACAGGATGCAGTCTTCATGTCTTCCAGGAATGCGGAGATGGTGGAGGAAAACCAGTCCCTTAGACAAGGTGAGAGCTGGAATTTCTTATCTAGGGTTTTTTTTACAGTCTTGGGAAGATACGTGACCCTGCTAGGTAGATGATGATTTTCAAATTATTCCTATATTTTCAATGATCCAGTGAAGATTATTGCCAGATCAGTAAGCAGTCTAAAGTCAAATTTGCGGTAATTATTTCAGGACGTACTTTCTGATTTTATTCTAACCATTGATGAAATATGAAACAAAAGCAATATTTTGGTAGCACTAAACTTACACTACATCACACCAAATTAGGTTTCTGAATAGTAAAAACATCGTATCACTATTAAAATTAAAATTGGGACAAGGAAAAGGTATTAACAATGCCCTATCAATACATCAGACAAGATTAGAAGTATTACAGATGGTTTCTTTCTTTTCCAGAAATTGCAGAACTAAAAGACAGGTTGACGGTGCTGGAGGGACAGGCTGCAGCCAACTAACCCTGGAGACTTAGTTCTTATAAAACATAAACTTTGACATTCAATATGACATCATTTAACTTAAGAGGAATTACAAGTGTTGTTGCAATCCGTCTAAAAGGGAATATATCTATTTCAGCATATTTTACAAACTCAGTTAAATTTAAAATTTGACATAGTATGATACATGCTTATGATTATATATATTTCTTATTTAAATGTCAATTAATAACCGTCCATTATAGACATATTGTGATTTAAAGCAAAGTTGTATATATGTATATGGCAAGGCAGAGGAATTGAATTTGTAAAACCTGGAATCTTGAGAAACAGAGGTATGCAGGTTTTAGATGTCTCTTATAATGCAGTAAAATCCGTCCTTTTTAGACAGTTGTATCTCGTTTATTTTTCTGATGCAGTAATATACACTGCACATAAAAATGTTAATGTTCCATTATTACAATATATAAGTTACATGACTGTACAATCTCAGAGAGCTTTACATTTAGTCAAATATTCAAACTTACATAGTTTTTTTATGCAGATACATGCTTTACAGATATTCATCTTTTATGGTTAAACATATTATTTAATCTAGATGTATACTAGAAGTCATTGATTTTATTTTAGTTTAGACCCATTTTTACTGAATTTGCCATTTTGATTAAGTCTGATCTGACAAGTCATTTCTGATTAATGTTGTTATTCAATTTTATTAAAATTAATGGTAGATTAGGAATGATTATAATATCAATTAATCAAGATACATACTGCAGTGTTATAAATCTATGCTTCTTTAATTTCCATGGTTTTCATGCTGGTTCATGAAAGGCCAGATATCATTCTGATAACAATAAATTTTGTTCATAATATTGTTCATGGTTTTCTTTGAGATTTTAAGCATTTTAATTCGCTTATTTCAGACATGACTGTATATTAATTTAAATGTTTCTTAGCTACTTCAGTCTCGTTAATTTGAAATATCATGACTAACTTGAAATATATGAAGTAAATTGCAGACAAAATAATCATGGTTTACAAACATATGCCATAGTTTATTTCAAATCTTCAGCTGTGATGTTTCACAAGCTAGATTTTAGAAATATAAGTCAGTTTGCTTGTTTTTAAAAACTCTTGGTTGAGCTAGTCAAGCAAAAAATCTAAAAATAAGTCCTTATTTACAGCTTTTAAGCATATAATTTAGAAGGACAGAATGTACCTGCAAATTATATCTTCCCATTTTCTGTGCACATATTCTGAATTTTTTCACATTGTAATACTTGGGTTAAGAATCTGTCCCCACTCATTTAGAAAATTTCCAGGAATGTTAATGCTTGAACACCGTGTTACACTTTCATATTTCTTTTTCTAATAATTCTCATAGCAAGTTTTAGTATCTCTTTTTCCTTAAAATGTCTGGTTTCCAATTTATTGGGTGGGTTTCTTCAGTCTGAAAAAGAACAATGCTCAAGTAAATATCTATTCTCAAACAATTTGATCCTGCTTTGAAAAACTTATCCCAACTAATAAACAGATCAAAATAATTATTTTTACTTGACATTTAAATCATCTTTACACCTTATTACTTAATTGTTCTCTTAGCATTTTTCCCTTTAAAGGCTGTTAAAGGTAATACATACAGCAGTATCGTCTTCCTTATAAATCTTTATGGTTTTATCAGCCTCCGCAGAGATGAGTCTGGTTCCACTGTTATCAAACTGCAGGGCAAATATCCCCGCCTCAGAGTCTATAGAACCTGGCTGTGCCATGGCCTGCATACGCTGAAAGTTGTAGCCTGATCTCCAGTCCCAGAAATACATAGTACCATTGTCCCCTAAAACAGGCAGCAAACAGATCATAATAATAAAGAACTATAGGCCACTTTATAAGAAAAAAAATCTAGGAATATCAATGCTGTATTTGAATTCATTTCATTTATTGTATTTAATTTTTATTTTTATATCATGTGGTCAGACATACTTGTAACTTAAAAAGAAAAATATTTGGCTCATGCCATTTTTTATGCCATCATTTAATGAGACAGTAAGTTCTGTAATTCAAATCAGCATTACCAATTGCGTTTGACCGGATAAACAGAAGAGAAAGACTTCAGCACTCGCTCCCACAGTCACAAAAAACTTGCCAACATTTCTCACCAGAAATTTATCTATAACATGCTTTCAGGAAAGTCTATATGGCTCACCGAAAATAGAAATTCACCCCGAGTAAACTGCAAACAAGAAAACTCACCTCCAGAGACTAGTACATTATCTGAGTTAGCTGCCAGACTGTTGATGATAGCATTATGACCTGACATATTCTGGATAAAGTTGCCATCAGGAAACTTCCATTGCTTCAGGTTATCTGGTGATGCTGAAGCAAAGGTATACCTGAAGGTAGAGCAGCAAATTACAATACTTTACTTTGTTTATTGCATGGATAAAATACAGACAGCTTTGTTCCATTTTGTAGTTAATTTGACATCTTATTTGTTTAATGTAAATAAAGAATACACAAAAAATGTAATATGTAATGTAAAGTCATATTATTTTTCAATGTGTTTAAACAATGTGCAAATGACGTGCTGTTCAAGTGCTTTATGCCCAGTCTCCATAATAGGTGGCTTATTCCAGACCGTAGTCATCACATATTAAAAAAAGAACTCACTGTACTGGATGAAGTGCTAAAGCTCTGACACTCTTTTTATGGTTGGTTAACGTAGCTTTTGATTTCCCAGCAGCCAGATCCCATAACCTAATTGTGCTATCATGACTGCAGGATATCACCTGAAAGTAAGAATCGAAATTATTGTAACCACAGGAAAAAAAATCAAGTTTTACTAAAAATAAATAAATAAAAACAGATTTCTAAATGCCTTATAATAGTAAAAAAATAATCAAATCTGTTCTGTAAAGCCTTAATATCAATGACCAAGAACTAGGTGGACTGACCTGTGGTTCTGCGGACTGACACTTGACGTCTGCTACTGTGTTGGTGTGACCAGTCAGTGTGTATATACAGGCTTTTGTTCTCATGTCCCAAACCTGAAAATAGATGGCAGTGCAATCAAGTCCTAATTTTCATGGTGTCTCAAGATCAGTGTGAAAATGCTAATAATTTAAGGTGGAGTAAAGTTCTGCTGCTTCTCTGACAAGCAAAGAAAACAATTCACCTTTCTACATTTGAAACGTAATTCAATTTTATTTTCCTTTTAATATGACAACAAATCCTTTTAATGGGGAAAAATCCCAAATGCTGCTTCCCTTCCAAAGAGGGAATAGCATATTAACAAAATATTTATAAGGGAAGATGAAGTAACTGAATAAGAATAATTTTAAATTTTTAAAACATATTTTCACAATTGATAATATATTAATATCTCACTATTCATTTTCCCTTCCTCATGCAATCCATTTATCTGAAATCAAAATATCAAGTGTAAACCACATTTTTTCTCTCTTCCCTGCTAAAGATGACATTAGTTTTAAATTATTTTATTCTGTATACTTACCCTAACTGTGGCATCCCTCCCACAGGTACACAGTATATCAATGGTAGGATGGAGGTCAATAGCATGAACTGCACTCAAATGACCATGGTAATGGCGAATCACCTGCAACAAACACATATAAATTATACTGATTACAATGTGGTTTTATTTTCTTAAAAGATTTTTTATTCATTGCATTCTGAGGATTTTCTTCATCAATCTGAGATGTAAAACGTTATAAATCCATACAGTGCCTGATAACCTTAATATACTACACCCTGCATCAGTTTCAAGCACATCATTTATAGATAAATTATGTTTTAAATAACCTAAATACATTATCAGTGTAAAAACACCTGAATATTCTTTTAATGTCAAATTCGTTATTTCACACACCTTGTTGTATTCTAGATCCCAGCACTTGACTTGTTTGTCCTCTGCACAAGAAAACAAATATGGCTGTCGTGGACTGACCACTATCCCCCGGACAGTGCTGATGTGTCCAGTGAGGGACAGTTTGAGAGTTCCACTGGCCAGGTCCCAGATCTTGATCATTCTGTCAGCTGAACCTGTGGCAAACCACTCATTTCCCGGCTCCACAGCAATACTGCGTACCCAGCCATGATGACCGCTGATTACCTGGAAATAGCATAAAATATATGATTATTTGGAGATGCACATTTTGCAAACAGAGGATTTCCCTTCTTTTACATAGCTATATGATGTATTTTAGGCTATCAACTACCAGGTAATTGCTTACAAATGGAGGGATTCAACAAAATTTCTCACTTACGTGTTTTTTTGTACTTGACCTGAAAAGAAGGTTCATCTAGTATGCAGGAGTCATTTTAATGTCAATAACCTTTAAAAGTTGCACTTGAGGAAACATTAAGTTATACTCTAAAATTCCTTATTTCAGATACAATCTATTACAAAATATAAAAGCAGCAACAAAATAATATATTACTACATATAAATGGCATGCATAAGAATATTTACCCTATATAATTTCCATGGTGGATGCCATGTTGGCTTTGGCATTGTTGGAGCTTTTGTTGGTACCAACATTTTATCATTCTTTCCTTGTCCAGATACTGCCACCAATGCCTAAAATAATGCACATTCTCATAACACTTCTACATTGACTAATGTTGTTTAGGTAAAAAAGAAATGGAAAAGCAAATGTCTATGCTACTGTACTATCAATAGAATCATCACGTGACTTCTACTGGCAACATATACTTTTTATCCACTCCTTCACACTCACATTTCAACAATGAATGAGTTGACATTTTGTCATATAAAATTCTTGGAAGTGAAGAGGTCAAAATTGACAGGATTTTATTTAGAACATCACATTTTTCTACACTCTAAATTATATTATTTTAGCATCTTATGAAATTTCTGATGGTCACCTTGGACCCAGAATAAGGCATTGTATCACACTGAAGATAACTTACCTTGGAAGGAGGTGCATATCTCTCCTGCATCCCTGCATGCTGCTGTATCTCATGTACGCCTGCTGACACATTGTCTTCTTGACTGGATATGACATACAAACAACAAAACAAAGTTTAGTTTTCTTATTCACTTGAAGATTTTAATAGTATGACTCTGGTTAAGCCTTAATTCATTTCCTCTTGAAGTCTTCTGCTCTCAATTTTCGCTTACATATTCTAGTATACAAACCTTTTTTTTTTCATAGTTTTAGTTGTAATAAAACATATTTTTAAAATCAGACACAGGAGCAACAAAATTCTTTTCAGGTAAAAAACTGTACTTAAAAGTATCTTTGCCAGGCTTAATCGAAACGATAGAAAAAAAAACAACCTTACCCATACATGGAGGAAGGCAAAGCCTTCTGTGATGGGTGAGACTGCATAGCTGTGTTCTCAGTCAAATGGACACCTGAGAAACAAACAATAAATAAATCTTTTTCAGTATACTAATACTGTAACACTGGCAGTAGATACTATCAATGCTCACAGAACAATGGTCAATTTCAAACTGAATTACATTTATAAGATGCAGTATTTTCCAATATTTTTTAAACAAGGCACTAATACAGCATTGAGCCAAATAACAAAATCAATGAAAATATTACACAAAAACAACATTGTTACTTCAAATTTGATAAAAATGATATATGTAAATGTTAGCTGTGGCTATCTCCATTTTACCTGGTCCAGAAGGATAGTTATGAGTTCCCATAGCTTGTCCATGCTGGTAGTCAATAGATATTATAGCCTGGCTGTTATAGGGTCCCACTACATCATCATCTGCTCGACTCTTCTTCTCAGTTGCTAGGTGCTTTACATTACCATACTCATCATTCAGCTTGCATGCCATCCTTAACTTCTCACTTAAATGGACATAAACTATATAGTTATGACAATATCAAACTCATGACCTGTAACTATTTATGTCTAGTAAAAGCCCTTTGTTTTCTTAAGTTATCCTATGGTAAATACTAGTATGATGGAAACTGTACTAGTTTTCAGTATTGTATAAAACTTAAAGTGGAGTTTGTTTACTATGAACCACACTCAAAAGTAGCTCTGCAAAACTCTATGCAAACACCAACTTACTTATAGTTTTGTTATTGATGTGACTTTTGGCATTATATATTATTTTCCTGTTGTTGTGTACCGGTTTTAAAGTTGAGTACTAGTACCAGCATTGCAAGAAAAGCAAAATTAAATGAGCATCACTGTTTTCAAACTGCTTAAAAGAAGTTGAGAAGTTTCAGCAAGTGGTCCCACAAGATGGCATGGCTTCCAGTACTTACCCCTTATCATCTTGTAAAGGTATATGTGCATGATCTGACAAAAACATATCATGTGTCCTTTTCAATGAGCGAAAGACCAGTGTATGAACTGAATGCTTCTGTACCTCCTGAAAGTAAAAGGCTCTAGTTTAAAAGAGAAAGAATCAAACTAAGCTAGGCATTTAACATTATTAATCATTGCATCAACTTTTACAAAGAAGTCGAAGAATTTAAAATTGTGCTTTTTCTTTCTTTCAATTATACTTCGTATTAGTAGTAAAAACAAAACTGAATTATAACTATAATCATTAGTTCAACATTGTGACTGAAAGTGCGTTGTAGACTAAATGGTTATTTCTGAATGTCAGCTGGACTGACTGGACAATCTGATTAGTTTTGTCTCATCCTCTTTCTTTGAAAGTTACCAAGACCAGAGACAGAGAAGTTACTTTATAGGACATTATCTTGGCATCCATTCAGTTAAATGTTCAATATCACAGTAATCTATGGTTAATAAATACTTCACCTCCATATCTTTGGTTTTTAAGGATCCTTGATGTCCTCGTAAAAGTATCGGAAAAGCGGACTACTGACTATAATTCACTAAGTTTGCAAATAAACGTCTTCAATTCGTACCACCATCCACCATGCTTGTTTACAGTCTCGTGAACTCTCGTGACCCAATTAACAAACCTAGAAAAGGAAACAGACTTTTATTACAGTTTAAACATTTTATCGTGGCAACTTGAAGTCATATAACAATTTTACGATCTCCTTGTGAACTAAGCACCACAAATTAACAGAATACTTATTATTTCTACTTCATTTTGCCTACAACTTGCTTCAAAATGGAAACAGAGGGTGAAGCGCACCTGCAATCTGCGCAGCCGGAACCGGCTTCTCTTGTGTATACGGTCGTCTCTTTCAGTCTTCTTTTGTGCAACATTTCGTTGGAGCTTAAAGTCTTGTACATAAAATGGCACTCAGCAACAAACTCAGTATTGATGCTCTGGATTTGGGTGGAAAGCGTGTGTTGATAAGGTAGACTGACAAAATTCTGACCGCAGACAAATCTTGTATATATTTTGTTTTGATTGATGATACTTAATTGTAGTAAGGTCACCCTAACCTTAGTCGTTAGATGGTAAAATGAGAGACTTGTTCATTACTTTCAAAGACCAGTTTTGAGCCTCTATGTTATATGCAAAGATAGCGTTACTTTCTGATGAATTTCATATCTTGTCAGACTTGTCTTCATTGTAGCAAAAGCTGATTTTGAGCAAAATGAGGATTGACCTTGATAACGACCTTGTCTTATTCACCCCGTTTCATGAAAGTGACCGTGCCAATCTCACGTCTAAGGAACTGAATAATGTGTGCCTGCCTTATTACATTGTTGAAAAACATATGTTAGATTTAAGGGGCGATGTTTGAATGCCTTTAGAGAGATTAACAGAATGATTGAAAATGACATATACCACAGGCAGCTTGAGCTGAATTGATTAATTGATGGCATTTTATTAGATTATACACAGGTGACATTATTTTACATTAAATCATATAGATGTTAACAAATACGCCATACTATATAGTCTAACATCAAACTGTTGAAATCTTTACTGACATGTTTGTATAATATTTCTAAAAAAATACTCTATAGGTGTCATATTTTCTTCCTATAGGGTTGATTTCAATGTGCCACTAAAAGGTAAAGAAATCACCAATAACCAGAGAATTGTGGAAGCACTCCCCACTATCAAGTATGCCCTGGAGAAAGGAGCTAAGTCTGTGGTGCTTATGAGTCATCTTGGAAGGCCAGATGGAAACAGGAATGATAAATTCTCTTTAGCTCCTGTGGCTGAGGAACTGAAGAAGTTGCTTGGAAGGTACTGTTTAGCTGTGTGATATTATTCAAAAGTTGACATGTTAGGATTTATTTGTAATTAAATATCCATGTCTGACTAGGTGTATGGTGGAAAAACTCTGATTTGCCAGGTGTATTGGATCCATTATTTTCTATTGAAATTATTTGTTTAGACATGACAATCAGTTAAGCAAAGCAGCACAATTTATTTCCATCTGTATCCCAGCTAAAAGATATAAGGTTTTTTAAGATAGTATGGCTTGTTACAAAATAAAATTTCCTAGACTTGGTCACTTGTTTAGACAGAAGTGTCTGTCTTAACTACAGAGAGACTGAACCATCTGGCATTAGCAATTCATCATACCAGGGTATCAATGTAACACAAAATGTATGTACAAAAAATGTGTAAATGAGAATATAGTAATATTATGTTATTTTTTTATTTTCAATTGAAGAACACATTTGAAAAATCTTACTGTCTGATTTTTTTCTTGCATTCCACAAACTGTATATACTGTATTTTATGTTACTAATTTGATTTTAAGTTAAAACACATATTTGATAAATCTTGCTATCTGATTTTTTAACCTCTCTGTGTTCTCTAGAGATGTGACATTCCTCTCTGACTGTGTGGGGGCTGAGGTGGAAGCAGCCTGTGCATCTCCAGCCCAGGGCTCAGTCATTCTTCTGGAGAATCTCAGGTTCCATGTGGAAGAGGAGGGCAAAGGAGTTGATGCAGAGGGCAAGAAGGTAGAGATAATAGATTTTTAATTAGTGTAGAATATGTAGCTACAGTCTAATACTGATGTAAATATAAAAGACTAAAATTATGCATCTTTTAAGCCAAGAGAATATGAATATTTTCAGTTGGTAAAGAGTTTTGAAACAATCCAGCAGAACTCCAGATTATATCTTTTGTCAAACTAAATTGGTCTTTCCTTAAGAAGAAGCATACTTTCAAATAAATTAACCATTGTTTATCTCATTGCAGGTAAAAGCCAGTGCTGATGCTGTTGAACAGTTCCGAGCATCTCTGAGTAAGCTGGGAGATGTGTATGTGAACGATGCCTTTGGTACAGCTCACAGGGCACACAGGTAGGCTATCTAAGGAATGCAGTTTGTAGAATTACCCTGTGAGAGGAGATTGGGTGGATTCCAAATCCACTGTAGCAGATTTTACGTGAAACCAATAGGTTAGGGTTTTAATCAGTCAGTCAGATCAGTCAGTTGAAACATGTACACAAGGTGTGCACACGCACATGCACACTCACGCATAGAAACTCGCACAGAGAAATCATAATAACATTTTTTTCTGCCAAAAATTTTTCATGAAATCTTTGGCAAATGGACAAAAATTGTTTTATAACATGGTGATCACTGGAGATAGATTTTGTAGCTATATCATGTCTGTCTACACTGCTGGATGTCGTACTTAGAAACCATGTGAGGTGGGGTTGAATTCTAAGCATTAAGGGTGACACCTACTAGTATGTACAAGGAATGTCATTTCAGAAAGCAAAACAAAAGGACATGCAAGACATGGCATATTTTTAATGTTGGGCTATAGACTGTAGTTTGATAGAATTTGGGAGAAAACTGTAAAAAACATCCCTACTAGTACATAAATTCTGTTTCTTTTATTTATTGCCACACTGTACTCCCAAGTATGCCATCATTTCTGATTATGACCTAACTATCCTCCAAATCTCACATAATTTTGCGATGAGTTGAAAGGCTTTACATTATCTTAGATGGTCCCCATTATCTTTCTACGCCTTTCTTTCTTACATTAAAACCAAAAATTCATACATATGTCTGTAGCACAAAAATTTTATCTGACAGCTAGAACAGAGAGACAGACAAAGAAAGACATGGCACATATTTTAGCATTGATTTTTTGTCCTTTCAGTTCCATGGTTGGTGTCCAACATGGCCAACGTGCTGCTGGGTTCTTGCTGAAGAAAGAACTGACGTATTTTGCCAAGGCCATGGAGAGTCCAGAGAGACCATATCTGGCCATATTGGGAGGGTGAGTAGCAGTCAGTAGTGTGTGTGTGTGGTACCTCTACAAGTCTTTTCTATATGGGGTGTCAAGAAATCACTTTTATTTTATACACATTTGGAGGGTCTGAAGATCACTAGAGACCTTCCAAATGTGTCTAAAAAAGGATTTCTTGACACCCTATATAGAAAGGACTTGTAGAGGCACCATGCACACATTTAACTTAATTTTTTGCTACCATCCTGAAAAATTGTTTTTCAATTGATATCAAAGATTTAGACTGTATCTCTGTTTACTTTGTTTTACAGTTTCTGTTAACTTTTGCAGTGCCAAAGTGAAAGATAAGATCCAGCTGATTGACAACTTGTTGGACAAAGTGAATGAGATGATCATAGGTGGTGGCATGGCTTATACTTTTCTCAAGGTTCTCAGTGGAATGAAGGTGAGTAACTTTAATTATACAAAGCAGGGGCGGATCCAGAGATATTTTCTGACAGTCTTCCAAATTATTTTTGTTAATCCATCCTCCATTTTTGACTGTCATCCGACAGAAAATATTAGATACCCGTCAATGTAAGCTTTAAAATCAGACCCAGAAGACGGCCTAAATCCGCCCCTGCAAAGGAAATAAGTTGGTGGTGGTGGTGGTGGTGTGTGTGTGCGTGGGGGTTGGGTAGGGGGGGGGGGGTTAGCAGCAGGTGGCATTGGGTTGTTTTGTGTTTTATACTTTTCTCAAGGTGCTGAAGGGAATGAAGGTGAGAGGCTATAGCCTGGGACTATACTTTGATGAGGGGTTGGAAGATTGAGTGATTGAAGTCATAATTTGCCCCAGCATGTCCTTTATCCTAATTCCTCAGTTTAGGAGAAGAAACTATGATCCATATATATTGCATTGTGACTTTATACTTAATATCTGAAACGGGTGGGAATATGAATGAGATTATCATCGTAAAAATCATCATTAAGCACTTTTGTGAAGGGCAGGATTGCTGTAAATACATAGGTGCAATTAATGTTTAATATAAAAATCAGTGTTTCACATGGTAGAAGATTATAGTAATCAGTTTTTCTCAAAAATATTTGTCAAAACCAAGATATTAACTAAAACTAATATTTGTAAAATATCTTTTATTGTAGATCGGAAATTCTCTATATGATGAAGAGGGAGCTGGTATTGTGAGCAACCTGATGGCTAAGGCAGAGAAGAATGGTGTAAAAATGCACCTGCCATCAGATTTTGTTACTGCCGATAAATTTGCTGAAGATGCTCAGGTTGGATCAGCCACACTGTCAGAGGGGATACCTGACGGCTGGATGGTAGGTGTCACAACTAACACAATCAGTAACTTATCATAGTCACAACTAACACAATCAGAAACTTATTATTGTCACAACTAACACAATCAGTATGTTATCATAGTTACAACTAACACAATTGCACAGCTGTTCTTTTTATAAGTTCTTTTACTAGAGTACCAGATGGACTGTAGGTGAATGTAGGTGTCACAAGGTGTGCACTGTCTGTTTCTCAATCCTAGCAATGATAGCACAAAGAGACGCTGTTTAATGAAATAACAGATGGATGAATCTGGTAAGTGGCACCTCAGACACACTGATGAAGCCTCTGTTTCATCTAGCACAATGTATGCACCTCAAACACATGAAATCTCTGTCTTTTAACACAATGCATGCAACATCACAGAGGATTGCAAAGCTTATGGTAAGTTTTGTGTTCACTTGGAATTATTAACATGTATTGAAGTCTTTTTTATATATAAAGTTGTTTACCACATGTTGATAATTTTTCCTCTTTTTTACTTAGGGCCTTGACTGTGGTCCAAAGTCTTCTGAAGAATTTAGTGCTGCAGTTTCAAGAGCAAAAACCATTGTGTGGAATGGGTAAGGTCTATTATTAACATTTTGTGATTCATTTTTGAAACACCTCACAGGATTGTCTAAAGTGAGGTTATCATATAATGGATATTATTTACTAATTTGTTGTTACTTACACAAGAAAACAAAGTGTTTGATCGTGTAAAGTGAGTTGAAAAGGTTTGGGTGAGCATAATTTCTTTCAAAGATTCTTTAAAACTGTGATGATACATATATTTGCTAATGTATTTAATGTGATAACCATGCTCAGGATTTAAGAAATTTAATTGTTAGCTAGCAGAATTTTTGACTTCATAAAAGGTTGGTTCTGAAAAGAATTTTGTGTTTCTAAAATGAATTTTGCACAGTATATTTCAATGGTATAGTTTTGTAACAAAAACACTTTCATACTTGTAGCAACAATACAGTAGTGTGTAAAATGGGTCTTACTCTCTTTGTTTTATGTACTGTACGTGTACAACTTTTTCAGGCCTGTGGGTGTCTTTGAGTTTGAGAACTTTGCCAAAGGAACAAAGGCTGTGATGGACGCAGTGGTGAATGCAACAGAGAAAGGAGCTTCCACTATCATTGGTAAAGTCTCGATTTGATCTTTAAAATATTATAATGTTCTTATATTTTTTGGATCAAGGTCAACTAAACTTGACATTTTTGCATTTAGATAACCTGTGTCTATCCATGTCATCACAGTTCACCACATTTGTCCATAACTGCCAGTTTGTATCAAACAGGATGTTTTGTTTGGCAAAAAGGTTGAAAATTAGTATTTTCAACATATGTATTTTGTGACATATGCCCCATAAGTGCCAAATCATATTTCATAGCAAGCTTTGTTTCCTGGAAAGGCAGGTTGGGTTAAAAAAAATCACCATAATTAGTAAAAACTCATTCCCGTTATGTGCCTGTATACTTGCCAGCTTTGCTGTCTACATAGGCTCTGACATGCGTGATCTCTAAAACAAATGCAAACTTACAGGTGGAGGTGACACAGCCACTTGCTGTGCAAAATGGGGCACTGAGAAGAAAGTAAGTCATGTGAGTACAGGAGGAGGAGCAAGCTTGGAGCTCTTGGAAGGTGAGATACTTCATGTAGCATTACATGTGGCATTTTTATGTTTGAAGTGCATTGATCCCAACTCATAATTTTCAGCATGAAATGGTAGACCAAAATTTACTCGATAAAAAGCAGTCAATTTCTTGTTTCATTAGCCATGTCTGTTTTCATCAGTTATTTAACTAAACATAATCTTGACATTGAAATGCCCAAGGAAAGCAGCATTTGTCTTGTACTGGTATCCAACACTGGGTTCGTGAAGTTTTAACTATTTTAGCCAGTTTAAAAATGGCTGAATGTCAGTTCAATCCATGCAGTAGACAAAGTTTCTAAATGTTTCATTTAATTTCTAAAAGGCCAATTATCTATATTTCCAGGTAAAACTCTTCCTGGTGTTGCCGCTCTGTCTGACCTGGCATGACACAGAAAAGACTGAAGTAGAATACAATTCTACCAAGTTTTCTGCATTGTTTTTATCCTCTCAGAGAATAACAAGACTCTAACTTGAAGTAAACCATTTTTTTTTTCTTGAGAAGTTGTTTTTTAATTTTAAAAAATGAGTAATGCAAATCCAACACAAATAATATCTAAGCATGATACCAAACAGTGCTTCCTAGATTTTGTTTTCAGTGTGTATAGACACTGATGTATTTTTTCTGCCCTAAGCACTCCTTTTCAAGTTTTCTGTATTGAAACACCTTGTTGGAGTCGGAAGGGAAACCATAAAAACAAGGTGAAACTAGGCATGCTTGAAATAATGTTATTGATCAAAGGATTGATGGAAGCCAAAGTTTGGTAGAGCTGATATGGTAGCTAGCCAATATTGCGTCACAAAATGGGCAGCTTTTCTCAACAGTCCCTTGTCTTTTCATATTGTGCACATTGTGAAGGTTAAAGCATGAGAGTTTGACATCTTTCAACAAAGAGTTAAGTCAGCACTCAAAGTTATTTGTGCCATAACTTCATGCATATCTTTTAGATTCTAGCGCCACTAACTACAGAATTGAAGGTTAATACCAGTTGGTATTTAGACTGATTATTTGAACTAACCCAGTTGTCTTGGATAAACCCATCATCAAAAAATACCATGCATTTGAAAGAAGCCGATAACTCAGTTTTAGTCTTTCTTTCTGTATATTCTTTCTTTCAAAAAGAACTTTCTGTCGTGCTTGTATATTAGTATGCAAAGAACTGCCATTATCAGTTATCTCTGGAATAAAATATTTTAACAGTTAGATGTTTGTAAAAACTTTTATTTTGAATGCTTTTGTAATTTGAAAAAAATGTCCTAAACATTCTGTGAGAATATTATTGTAGTTTCCCGTTAGATGGTTTTTGAAAGATGGAATTTAATAACTAAGGGTCAAGGTTTGCATTTCCTTTATTTTGTCAGAATCTGTCATGGTGTGTCATGTATAATTCACTGGGTTATACAGAATTAACAAGGTGCTTTTTATGTTTCCGCTTTTTTATTTAGGTTTCTTTGTTTAACAAAGGTAGATTTTACTGAAATGTGTATTTTTGATGTGTGTATTCATAGGATACATGTATTACTTAATCTGTGTAGCCTTTATTCTGAAATCCACCTCATTGATGTGTTTTATGTATCACACTGGTATTTCTCCAGGCATAAAAGATTGATTGATCGATTCTCCTTTTTTCATATTTGTCACTGAAGAAAATAGACTATGATCGTTTTTTCTAGAGCTGCAAGGTTTTCTTATATGGCACCAAAGCCAAAGCATAATGTCACATTCAAAAATTCAAACTTACTTAAGATGCAGACTTTGATTTTTTACATACATGTAGGTAAAATTTACTAGGTAAATATTTGTATACCTAGACTTTATCTATTGTGTGTTATTTGCATTAAAAGGCCAAAATTGTTAATAAACATTTCATGTATCACCTATGCATTGACTAACTTGCATCTTTTACACTGTTCTTTAGTGATATCTTTGTTATCGAGCAGTGATAAGATAATGACATTCACAAAGAATATATTTGAACTGTGCAACTTAGTCAAGCATTTCCTAGACATTGACTTTTCCAAATTTCTTATTATTGCATTCCACAGATGATGGTAAAGCTAATCCTCACCACCGGCCATTTGGTTTTCCTGGAGGTTCTGTTCATTCCTATGGTACTGTGCATGGGTAATTTTTAATCATGCAGTGCAGATGTGGGGTTGGTGACAAAATACAAAAAAATAATTATTCTTTTTAAGCGATAAATTGCTGTCTTAAATGGAGACAAAGATTAAAGATACATGTAGTTGATAGCTCATGTGGATCTTTTAAGGACAAAAAGCGGGAGTAAACATGGTCAAATCAGTTCATATGCTGAGCGTTTCGAAGCCATGGCAATATGGGAAATTATAAATTTTGCTCTCACAGGGTCTCGTAGTTCCATTTGACTACACCTTCCCTCCAAATCTCGGAGGAGTGCTAGAAGTCTTTCTGTCTCAAACGCGCGCGCGCACACATATCTTATCTGCATATTTGAAAAAAAAACACTTAACACCCTACTGTTGCCAAGCCCTATAACAGCCAAAATACTATAGTCATTGTAAGAAACATGATAAATTAACAATCATGATTTGTATAAGACTCTCGGATATGAAGAATTACATTAGAAAGAATAACATAGGCGCAGATCTTTTTCTGGGTTGCTATTTATTGCTCGGGTGCGCACACTCGTTCGTTCACAGCTTATGCGGTCTGATTCATGTAACAGCGAAAGTTTATCGTTCGTTTAAAGCCCATGCTAGATTATTTAATAATTATTTGTCGTGGTGTCTGATCAAGAGTATGTAATTCGACATAATTATGTATGAATGTGTAACTCGACGTAATTATGTGCTCGTATCTGACTCAAAATTACAAAAAATTATTTCAATCGTTCACAGTCGTATTTTAAAGAAAAAGTTAATCGTTTGTTTGCAGCTTATGCAGGGTGTTTACTTGCCATTTGATGTCATTATTTGTCATTGTATTTTAACGACAAGTGATCGGTCGTTGGTTGATGATGAATCATCCTGGATGTAAAATACTATAAAAACATTTCATGTATCATATTTTTGCTCATTTTACTACAAAATAACTTTGCCTTCAATAGGTCGCGTGTACGTTACAGAAAAAAAGAGGAAACAAAATAACAGGTGAGGTGATATATATGTTCAAGACAATATTTACGTTTACTTTATGAGGTCCATATAAAACCCTCTCGTCAGTTATTTTGTAACCTCTTGTTCTGAAAAAGTACATGACAACAAAAAAGTCATGTCTTTTCACATAGACGACAGTGCCGTCAGTTTAGTTTCTGTGCCCTATATTTAAAACAACAGGTGTTTGCAAGGAAACAAAATAGGTATATCTTTTCGTCTCAAATTGTTAAGTTTAAAGACAAATTATCAGTTTTTCCCCAATTTTCAAGAAACAACCACGAGAAGTACAATGCACTTTGGCGAAGTCACGCTGTGGCAACTGCTTGCTGCGATTGGTAAGTGTCATTCTTTTATTTCCGTTTCTCTGTAAAAAAAAAAAACTTAATATTTCTGCATTGTGCATGAGAATATTTGACAATATCTAAAGGAAAGATGACAGGAAACACACCATTAGAACTTATTGATTGTTATTATTTGAACGATAATCAACTTCACAGATTTTATTCATTCAAGCCATCGGTGAGTCGTAGGTTTTTCAAAGCTGCTTTCAATATAATTATTTTAATGCATGTATTGATATACATTTCAATAAAATTAAACCCAAACCGGATTTAATTACATCTTATGAATACAAGTACTGTACAAAGTCTTTGCCTCCCGATTCACTGCAGAAAAGGACATAATGATGAAGTGAAGTTTTTGATTTTGAAATGTCTGATTAATGCAAAGTGTCCAAATATTAAAACGAAGATCGTACTTGAAATAGTCCGTTAAGAAAATGTATTTTTCAGCTTTATATGTGTATCAACCAAATATGGTGTACACCTTTGTCTTTCCATGGAAAGGTTACAACTTTATTGTAAATCTGTTTGTTAACATGCATCTTTATTCATTATTTCATAGCTTTATCAAAATGTTTTCCTGTAGTAATTCTATTACAAAACAGTGTCAATGTCTTGATCTTCTCTTTCAGTTTTTTGCTTGTCGCCAGCTGATGCAATCAGGGAGATAGATGCCACAGCGTACACTATCAGTACAACCAGCACCGACCCCACTAAGCTGATCCAAGGGCTAAAACAAGACGACAATTTTCGTCCAGTGACAGGATTCAGACGCGTCGATGGCGTTCGGAAGGTTCGCTTCGAACAGACGTATAAAGATATCCCGGTTTACGGCTCGGTAGTTGTCATGGAGAAGAATTGGAACGGGGAATTTTACGATGTTTCTGACGGGGAGCTATTCGAGGATATCCTAATGGACTTGGACGACACTGACCCGATGATAACTATAGAAGAAGCGATCGATGTCGCCATAGCTGCAACCAGTGATCCAGATTCTGCGTTCAAATCTGAAGCCATTGCCGACCTCCTAGTCTCTGATGAAGGCGGATATGCCCATCTGATTTATCGCGTAAAATTTCTGGCGAAAAAGGGTAGCGGCTACTCTAGCCCGGTTGTAATCGTTGACGCTGATACCGGCGAAGTTTTGAGAAGTTTTGAATCCCTGATGACCGAATCTATTCAAATTGGCGGAGTTGGGGGCAATCTCAAGTTCGGAAAGTATGTCTTTGGTAACCCTGCGGGGGATTGTTCCACTGGAGGCGACAGCAGCACCCCACAGCCCACCGCTGGGCCAACTACAGCTTCTCCCGAGCCCTCATACTACTACTACTACGACGACGACGACTGGTATTGGACTGACAGTGAAGAGAGCAATTCAATTGGCACAGACGACAAGATGTCAATCAGACGACGTCGACAAGCTGAGTCTTGCAGTGCTAACCAATTCCCAAAACTGACCGTCGACAAACTGGCTAACGGCAAGTGCGCGCTAGAGTCAAAAAACACCCAGATATATCACGTCCAGGGAAAGTCTGCTGAGCAAGATCCCGGACTAGGCGAACTCCTGAAAGAGGTCTATTCAGTTGACTGTGTCAATAATTTCAACAATGTCAACGATTTTGCAAACGGTGGTTACAGCCCTGCGAATGATGCGTTTTTCTATAGCGAAAAGACATTTGAGATGTTTCAGAAATTGTTGAAGAAACCAGCCGTGAAAGTGGAACCTCCAGGTCCCCTGAAAATTGCCGTTCATTTTGGTACGAACCATGAGAATGCCTTCTACTACAAAGATCGCTGTTTCTTCGGTAATGGTGCCACCACCTTCTACCCTCTCGTTGATGTGAATGTAGTTGCTCACGAGCTCGCCCATGGTTTTACCGAGGACCACTCTAACCTTGAATATACAGGAATGTCAGGGGGTATGAACGAAGCATTTTCGGACATGGCCGGGGAAGCCTTAGAATATTACCTGTTCGGAAAAGTCGACTGGATCGTTGGAAGGGCTTCCGTGAAAGCATCAGGTAAAGGACTTCGGTACTTCGACGATCCTACAAAAGATGGGCAATCCATAGGCCACGCCCGAGATTTCAGATCTGATATGGATGTTCATTTAAGTAGTGGGGTGTACAACAAAGCTTTCTACACTCTAGCCAATACCAATGGTTGGAACGTGGAAAAGGCTTTCAGGGTCTTTGGTACTGCCAACGTTGTTTATTGGGGAGCCAAAGCTACCTTTAACACCGGCGCCTGTGGGGTTCGCAAGGCAGCTGCCGATCTGAAACTACCCACTCAAGATGTTATTAATGCTTTCAGCAGCGTTGGTGTCACCTGCACCTCAGCTAAGTAATAAGGATTGCCTACCATGAAAGAAGATCAACCATAATAGCTTTATGCAATTTATTATAATTCTGCTTATTCTGCCTTTATCCTTTTTTCTGAGTTTGGCAAGAACTTTTCGTAAAAAATAAAAGCTGTTTTACTTTGTTACATTTAAATCATAACGTACTGACGGACGAATTAAAGAGCGCTATACCCCTGCCTGAGAACGTCAAACTAACCCATTTTGTTTGTTTCCCGCGGACGACCTGTTTTGAGGGCCTATATGTTTAATCTTACAATTTTCGATAAAAACGCTTTCTTTTCTTCGTCCGTATCTATTCAATTTCAATATACATGTATCAGTGGAGTGCTCGACTTGTAATCACGCACATTCGGTAGTTATTTTATCCTGATAGTAATTTATACTTATTCCATTATTGTATCAATACATCGTCACGGTTTAAATAGAAAAAATGGCATCGCAACTAAAATAATCGAAAATATATTCGTTATGTGTATATTGAAATCCTCTGAGTATCAGGTCCAATTCTTATTAAGCTTTTTAAAAAGGCATACACGTAACTTTGTATAGCTAATTTTTATTTTCCTTGAAATTTCCACAACTTCCCTTCAATCTCTCAGACACACCATACCGATATTCGATGACAAAATCACAATCTGTATAAATCCATTTTTAATTCCAAGTTTCTAAGTTTTTAGACTCTCTTGTAATGGAGCTGGCGAGAAAAAAAACAAAATTAATAAGTTGGTTAATGACCGGCCATAATTTCGAGAAAATCAATATTTCGCACTGTTTTCGAACAACCGAAAATGTAGAATTTTCTTGAAAGATTAATTGATTTTCTGTATAAAGGTAGGCCTTTCAGTATCTTTCATTCAGGTTTCTCCGTTTCAAACAGTTAGGCCTTACTCATAAGGATGCTGGGGTACCACGTGACTTTTAGAAAAATAACTGAACGAATTCATGCACCAAAACTAGAAAAGCACTCCGACAGCGCAGACCTCCGCCTAATCAGCGATTTTTTATTATTATTGATTATTAATTGATTATTGATCCGGATCACCACCAAAAACTAATCATCTCTTCTTTGGCCCACTTCTGACAGTTCCTGAAAATTTCATCAAAATCGGTCCATAACTTTTTGAAGACAGACAGACAGACAGACAGACAAACAAACAGACAAACAGGCGGAGGTAATAATCTAAACCCAATAGTAATGTGAAGTGAAATTTTTATGGGGCAATCTGAAAATTCTTACTAATTTTGATGCGCCGCGCTCAGTGAAATCGAGTTGGATATGTCTTTGCATGTACATCTATGTCACTGTTGGCCTGTGTTTGTCACTATAGTTCATATGTTTATTTAGTTAAGCGTCATGTATAAAAAAATCTTCAAGACAAAAATTTTTGAGACTAAATTTTGGAGCAAAACGATGAATCCCTAACTAAAACCTTAAGAATTTTCACGTCTTTTTTTTTCAAACGTTATTATATCCAAGAATCCCCAAACTCCTTACCCATATTCAAAAATTGAAGTAACACAGCTGTTAAATAATTTTGATATGTGTGGAGTCCTATCTAACCATTTTTTGTTTGTTTGTTTGTTTGTTTGTGCTATGATTTAACCAAGTGCCCCTGTAGCAGATTCTGATAAATATATATAATGTACAAAGTTTGTTTTCCTGGAACTTTTTAACATTTTCCACCACTGGCCCAACACCTCCAGGCTGCTGTTCAGCTTGTTACCTTCTTTAGCCTTCTTTAGCTCATTTAGTTCAATGATCAAATCATTCGCATATACATGTAGATTGCAAATAGTATCGCGGTCATCACCAGGCAAGGAGATAATCTTGTAGCTGTGTTGGCATAGAGTGGACATATCCCCTCTATAGACATCAGAGGTTCAACAAGATCCAAGGTTTTCTGAAGTTGTCCAGATCGTTTGCAAGTATACAAATAAAGCTCAGACATATTGGATTGTCTATCAAAATGAAGAATAACGGATGTATAACACGTTATTTTGGACTTATTCAAACTTTACTTTTTTACTATCCTTTTATTAATCTATTTTGACAATTCAAACCATTCTAGGTGGTCATTATTAGTTTCAATTGAATAACCACGTAAAACTGCCATCCTTTGAAATGCACCCAAAGCACTTTCAATAGATTTTGAATAGGACTGTGTGTGTCAAGATATTACTTTTATGTCTCTTTGTGTGTGTATATTATACCGACTAAAAACTAAAACAAAATCTAAAATATTAGCTATCTGAAATGATAGCAGCTTGGACAAAACATCCATCTTTCAATATTTTTATTTTCCTTTAAAAATCGCTTTCAAAACCGAAAATTGACAATCTTAGTAAACAACTTCAGCACTAGAAAACCCCAAAAAAAAAAAATCGTCTGCTGTATCATTGCCCAGTGGATGTTCACTTTTACTTAGCTGAGGTGCAAGTGACACCAACGCTGCTGAAGGCATTAATAACATCTTGAGTGGGTAGTTTCAGATCAGCAGCTGCCTTGCGGACCCCACAGGCGCCAGTATTAAAGGTAGCTTTGGCTCCCCAATAAACAACGTTGGCAGTACCAAAGACCCTGAAAGCCTTTTCCACGTTCCAACCATTGGTGTTGGCTAGGTTGTAGAAAGCTTTGTTGTACACCCCACTACTGAGATGAACGCTCATGCCAGTTCTGAAATCTCGGGCGTGGCCTATGGATTGCCCATCTTTTGTAGGATCGTCGAAGTACCGAAGTCCTTTACCTGCTTCTTTCATGGAAGCTCCTCCAACGATCCAGTCGACCTTTCCGAACAGGTAATATTCTAAGGCTTCCCCGGCCATGTCCGAAAATGCTTCGTTCATACCCCCTGACATGTCTACGTATTCAAGATTAGAATGGTCCTCTGTAAAACCATGGGCGAGCTCGTGAGCAACTACATTCACATCAACAAGAGGGTGGAAGGTGTCGGCACCATTACCGAAGAAACAGCGATCTCTGTAGTAGAAGGCATTCTCGAGGTTCGTACCAAAATGAACGGCAATTTTCAAAGGACCTGGAGGTTCCACTTTCACGGCCGGTTTCTTCAACCATTTCTGAAACATCTCAAATGTCTTTTCGCTATAGAAAAACGCGTCATTCGCAGGACTGTAACCGCCATTTGCAAAATCGTTGACATTGTTGAAATTATTGGCGCAGTCAACTGAATAGACCTCTTTTAGGAGTTCGCCTAAGCCAGGATCTTGCTCAGCAGACTTTCCTTGGACGTGATATATCTGGGTGTTTTTTGACTTTAGAGCGCATTTGCCGTTAGTCAGTTTGTCGACGATTAATTTAGGGAATTGGTTAGGATTGCAAGATTCGGCTTGGCGTCGGGTAATATTAGATGTAGCATTAGCCGTAGCATTAGATGTAGCATTCCAGTCATAGTCATACCAATCCCAGTCGGTGGAGTTGGTGGTGACCTCGGGGGCAGTGGTAGTTGGCCCGGCAGTGGTCGGGGTGCCACCACCGCCGCCACCACCTCCAGTAGAACAATCTCCGGCGCTGTTGCCGAAGATATATTTACCGAACTTGACATTGCCACCAACTCCACCAATTTGAATAGATTCGGTCATCAGGGACTCAAAATTTCGTAAAACTTCACCGCTAAGGGCATCAATGATTACAACCGGGCTGGAGTAGCCGCTTTCCTTTTTCGCCAGAAATTTTACGCGATAAATCAGATGGGCATATCCACCTTCATCAGAGACTAGGAGGTCGGCAATGGCTTCAGATTTGAACGCAGATTCTGGATCACTGACGGCGGCTATGGCGATATCGATAGCCTCCGCTATAGTTATCATCGGGTCAGTCTCGTTCAAGTCCATTAGGATATCCTCGAATAGCTCCCCGTCAGAAACATCGTAAAATTCCCCGTTCGAATTCTTTTCCATGACAACTACCGACCCGTAAACCGGGATGTCTTTATACGTCTGTTCGAAGCGAACCTTCTGAACACCATCGAAGCGCCTGAAACCTGTGATTGGACGAAAATTGTCACCTTGTTTGAGACCCTGAATGAGGTTGGTGGGGTCAGAGCTGGTTGTATCGATAGCGTACGCTGTGGCGTCTATCTCTTTGACAGCATCAGCTGGTGACAAAGAAATTACTGAAAAAAAAAAACGTTAAGGCACTCACTGTTAATGGACTACAATTAGCAATGGGATATAGGTGTGTTGATGCAGTGTATATTCTTCAGCGATCCAGCTTCACGCTACGGGTGATCAATGATCTAAAGTTCTGTCTCACTAATATTTGATTCCTACTGATAAAAAAACTGCGTAAGTCTAGTTTTTTGTCTTTTTTGGTTATATAAACCTATTTTGAACGATTGAAATATAAAGTGAAAATTTTGACAAAAATAAGCACGATGAAAATATATACTGATACAGCATTTATTATCAGTATTTTATTTTTAACAATATGATATTCAAACGTTAAGATATTAAAAAATGATAATAAACCGAAGCACTCTTTTACCTGCTGCTGCCAGCACATACCACACCCTGAATTGGCTTAAGTGCATGTCGCGCCTCTTCTCTCCTCTTTTGAATACCTTGAATTCAAATTATAACTGATTATAACTGATTCCCTGTAGAATTATTGGTGATATATCCTTTCTGTTACTCGACATATGTATGTACGATTTTCTTAAGGACTGTCAAAGAGGAATAGATTTGTATTTTGCATAAATAAATTAATGGAGTCAACGAATCTATGTGTGCGTTTAACCAATTGAATCTTAATCATTTCTTCCACGATAATTCAACATAGGCCACCTCACCTGTTTAGTACGTCTTTTGGTTAGCAGATTGGCAAAAACCGCTCCAAGATGCACCGATCGTATCGATTCTTATACGTATGCAAAACCCAAATCACATGATCCACCCGTATGGCATAAATGACGTGGAGATGATCTTTCATTAAAAATCCATTTCAATTCACTGTCATTATTCCCAGATGGTTGTGATGACAATGATTAAATATCCACGAACAAAATATCCAAATTGATTTAAAATTGCTTTTGGGGTACGATGTCATGAATAAACAAAAAAAAATTGACGATGACGTTGGTCAATTTTCGAAAAACACGAGCAAATTTCGTTTTCATAGAGTTATCCCCCACGATGCTTTCCCCATTTTGCAAGAAATTTGCCTCTAAAGGGTCCACTGCCCTAAATTCCCCACATTGACAAAGATTGATTCAGGACAATCTATAGATCAAGTTGCTCTAAAATTTATAGTACAAGCCCACAGCGTTTGGGGTGCAGTACGGGAGGGATAGCTGATACCCCCCATCCCCCCCCCCCCCCCCCCCCCAATTCCCATCCTGCTACATCCTTGTATAGGCTATAATGTAATGATGGGCAGTTTAAAGTTAGAAAGGACATGGCTTGTATTGATTAGTGTCATTTTGTAGATATCCTGCAGGTATGTCATCCTGAAGCTTGCTCAATGAGCAATGCAGGTTGACAAATCGCACATGATCATTATCAGTAAAGTTGAAGGTGCGCTTTAATTGGAAACACGTGTTCTCCATTGGCAGGTTATGTCGTCAATTGCACCGTTCGAAACAATTATGTTGGATTATCTGCTTTCATTTTAGGGTAAACGCAAATAAATCAGGGCCCAGTTAAATAAAGGCTGTTTAGTATAAACCCACGTTTAAATCCAACGTGTAACTAAACGAATTTTAACCGTGTTTCATAAACCATGTTTAGCACTAACAAACGGTTAAACTCCAAAACGGTCGGTTAAATTAATACTTTCAAAAGAGGTAGTTAAAATTTCGTAAGCGTTGGATAAATATGACAAAAATCCTGAGGTTTGTCTGAAATACTCAAAGTTTCATGTCTGCAAGATTAAGAACGAGTTAAAAAAAAAAAGAAATGCAATTCTAATACAGCAACTGATTAGAAATTTCGTATTTAGAAAATATTTTAAGGGATAACAACTGTTCATATGATGTCCAACATTGTAAACAACTCAAAGAAATATATGAATTCCATTTTACCACCAAAATAGCAATTATTCTGGAACTTGTGCTTGCCACCACATCACCTGACTACCATAGATGGCTACACTCTGTAATAATTTTTTAAGAGAATATTACAAAAAAAAAAAAAAACTCTTTAGAAAAAAAACGGGGGCTAAATCTGAATGTCGGAATGGATTCATTTACCACTATAGTAGTCCTTTACCCCAGGAAAATTAATTTTTGACAAAATGAACAGTTTATGATCTTGCTCCAGAAAATGATAAAAATAACTTTTTTTTTCTTCAGATTTTTCGCCACAGAGGCAGTTCTCTTGGTTATCATGACAAGTAATAAAGCAGCAATTGAGTGTTCTTGGTATCTTTTTTTTACCGCCAATTTCAGAGATTGTGTGCAGACAGTAAAGCAAAGTAGTATGAAAGATATATTAGGGATGAGGGATCTTTTATTTTGTTCATAGCAACATCATGCATTCTAGGAAATTTCTATTCCAAATATGATCTGAATAATGCTTAAACTGTTCCAACACTATTAAGCTTACCGGCTGTAAAATTGTCCTTTATAAAGCTCAATTTTTAACGTCGTTTAGTTAACCGGCCTTTAGATAATTTATCGACTGGTTAGGCTGACACACTGGTCAGTGCTAAACACCTTTTTTAAAGCTAGGCCCAGATGTTTTGTGAAAATTGCTCCCCGGCATGGGATTTAGTAACTGCAAAAAATAAATCCATAGTGAATGGCTCTTTTAATTTCTTTCCGAGAGGTATGACTCGCAGTTATTGTTTCTATGTGCAACACACACACTTTGTTAACCACGTTAATTTGAGATTAATCCCCCAATAAAATGCGCTGTGAAGAATACATTCAACTTGCCTCAATAACGTGCGATTCGTTTGATGGGGTAGGGCATTCAACTTTGACACTGGACAATCTTACATACAACTACAATTTAGTGCGTCATTAAAAAGGTTAATTTGATGTCCAATTTGTGACTCTAATAATGCACCTGCATACACGTGCAAACGTGTAGTGACGAACTTGTCACTTGTGTAAGAATCGGTAAGTTAAAACTGCCAGGCAACACCTGCAAATGGTTTCAAGTCAATTTATTATTTGGGTGGTGTTCAAAAAACTTGTGCATTTTGTTGTTAGTTAGGGAGACCTACTACATGTACCTCTTGACTGAAATTTTGTCAGTTGATACATTTGAGGTAAGAAATTACTCAACAAATATTTTGCCCATCCGAAAAACGGAATCTTTTATTGGCTTTATCATAATGCTTATACATATATATTTTATACACGCATATCATTTAGCAGGCTATTCTGTATCAAATACTTTGGTATTTTTTGTTGCACACATACAAACAGACTGACAGACACGCAGATATGCACAGGCACATACGCATACATTAACACTGTATAACATGTTCCTAATTGCGTTGGTGATCTCAGATCCACAGAAGACCAAATTTACTTTATGTGTCCCAATTGTGAGAAAGTTAGATGTAAGCTATACCAAAGTGTAGGTACACTGTATGATGTTTTGCGACAAAGTGATATTCATAAATCATATGACGTGTGAAAGGGATCCCACTATTATTGCACTGGAAACGTTTTTACAAAAAGCCTCTCAACTGTAAAAAGTCAATGTACATGCTGGTGTAAAATTATAAGATGCAGTAGATAATCTAACCCGTGGCCAATAAAAGAAAATAATAAATCAAAATGGAGTGTATGGTCCTAAAAGAATTAATTTTCTTGGTATCCCCATGTTACAAGCCACCGTACTCATGACCACAATAAATGTGACGACATGACGATTAGCCACTCGTAGGAACCCAGCTGTATAGGGGTCTCTATTTAAGCCACTGCCATTATTTCTTGCTTAATTCTATTGTAATAATTTGTCACACCTACGCATTATAAAGCCATAAAAACGATTCTATACTCTAAAGTTGGCTCAGATTCAAAGGAATCGCACATTGAGCGATTGCACGGTGCATCGGTAAGTTAATAATTTTCCTACATATTCATCCGTTGAATTTGTCAACTACATGTATATCCTATTACTAACACGCCGTCTAATACAACTTGAGTACACGTTTCTGTGACGTGTACTTTTATGAAAAGAATCGTAACACATAAGTTGCTTATGAAACAGAATAAAAAACTGGTTATGTGATTGATAAGCAAAACAGGCTTTAAACTTACCATGTGTAAAACGCTGAAACTGCGAAAAGTCGAAATTCTGGGTCAAGGGGAAATTTTGATTGGGCAAGTGTGATCAAGTTTGGTTTTCTAGGGGAGATATACAATTCTTATCCACCTGTAGTACTTACAAATCTTACGCAAATGTTTTTTCTCTTTGAGAAGATGCTTCAATTTTATCATTTCAGTATTTTTATAAGGTAAAGAAGTCACAAACATGCGTCTTATAGCGGAGGCAACTTTACTGCTGCTGGGTAGGTGATACGTATTTTACATGCTTAAAAACAGTTGCCTTCAGGTGCATATTATATTCAATATCTTTCTAACCCTAAGGTAGCACTTTCGCATAAGATACGGAATATAAGGTTACAACCAACCACAGTAACAAAGCACGATGTTGCGTTTGACGTATAAGAACATTTATGGAAACTGTTTTAATATTGGATTCAAACATATTTATTTCCGTCAGTTTCGAATCGTATCTTACCAGATCATACGGGGTGTACGTCAGTATTGATAGTAAAATTCTTTCGTCTAAGCAAACACTATCACTGAGTCAGTTATTTCTTTTTCCCCTTTTGGTCCACTGAAGCAATGTACTCTTGTGAGGCAGCAAGGGAACTCAACGCAGAGGAGGTGGCAACAACGGGTCACTTCCAAAACGCGAACCAACTTATCACGTCTGCCGCCTACGAGGCAAGCAGTAGTCTAAGCGCCGTCGAGTCCGTGAACGTTCCAACGGGAACACTTGTCAGACTTCGCCAAAAGTGGAATGATATTCCGGTCCGTGGTACTGTGGTGGTTGTGGAGGAAGACAAGGGCCATTTTGACAGCGTGGTCGCTGGCCTTATCTATGGCGACATCAACGGGGATATATCCAACCTAAAACCAGCACTTTCAAAGGCAGATGCCCTGGATATTGCAAAGTCTGTTTTGTCAGCTGCTGAAGTTGCTACAGTCGCGAACGAAGAAGCTGATCTTGAAGTTGCAATTTTCAATTCCAAAGCCCATCTTACCTGGAAAACACGCTTCACCATGGTCAACGATACAACTGGATTCAGTGAGCCGATCTTTTACATAGATGCTAACGATGGTGCCATTTTGTTGACATTTGAAAGCCTCACCAAAGAAAAAGTTGACATCAGGGGCGTTGGTGGTAATGTGAAAAGCGGCAAATGGGTATACGGAAATGCTGCAGGAGACTGCAGTGAAACTGGAGTGACTCAAGCTCCGACACAAGCCCCGACGCAAGCTCCGACACAAGCCCCGACTCAAGCTCCGACACAAGCACCGACTCAAGCTCCGACACAAGCACCGACACAAGCACCGACCCAAAGTCCACCGTAAGTGACATATTTTATATGGTCTTGCAAAACGCTGGTTTTTGAGACGTGGAAGTATATACTGCAGCAACTGAGATTTAAAGCACTACGTATCCTCGTGAGAGTGTAGCTTGAGAAGTTATAAATTATTAAGTGTAACAATTTTAAATTTCATTCTGTTCTTACAAATGCACAAGCAACGAATATCAAAGAATTCATTTCATTCATTTCAGGTCCATAGGGTGTTGGAGGAACATTGGCTCAGGGTAATTATTGATCAAAGTGACAGATTACAATTTAATTTGTTATGTTGATATTTTTACGAATCCAATTTGGATATATATTTTACTCTCATCTGTATTATACTTTTTTCCTTAATACGATTTGAACAAATTACGAGGCACATTGAAAGATCATGAACAGTGTGTCCACAAAGCAGACCTTAATTATTATATATCAACTGCCGGAAGAGCAGTTGTGTCTCTGGAAAGAATTTTTATCTATGATAAAGTTAGATGACAATCCAGGTCCCATATCATATGGGTAAACAGATGCTGAATGTTTCACCTAAAGTTTTCGCCTTTGTCTTTCGTTAGAAGTATCTTACAATACTTGTTTTGTTCTTATTCAATCATCACATTGCTGTTATGTTTGTGAGCAATATTTGTGATATTTGCAGATCGGCCAAAAAGCGCCAGGAGACGTGCAGCAGTAGAGACCATGGTTATCTTCCTCTTGACCGCGCAACCGGGACAAGTACCTGCTCTTTCTCCACGCCTAACGTTCAGGTCTACAACTGTGGTGGACAGGGATCCATGAGCATGACAAGCTCACAGATGGATGCACTTCTGGCACAGGTGGGCGTTTATAATGTTGACTGTACCAATGATTTTAACAATGCCGCCGATGTCACAAACGGCGCCTACAGCCCTACGAACGACGCTCTTTACTTCGCAGAGAAAACCTATGAAATGTTCCAGACCTGGTCAGGCCTTGATGCCATCGTCCCCAAACCGGTGAAAGTCGGTGTACATTTTGGCGACAGAATGGAGAACGCATTCTACTGGAGAAATCGCTGTTTCATAGGTGACGGTGACACGTACTTTCACCCACTGACTACCCTTAATGTCATGGCGCACGAACTTGCTCATGGTTTCACAGAGGACCATTCCGGGCTTGAGTACCGAACCCAATCTGGAGGTATGAACGAGGCCTTCTCTGACATGGCAGGAGAGGCCTTAGAATACTATCTGTACGGCGCTGTTGACTGGCAAGTCGGCCAGGACACAACCAAGAGCGGCGGTGGGTTACGAAGCATGTCAAACCCTCCAAGTGATGGTAGATCTATTGACCACGTAGACAATTACTACGACGGCCTAAACGTGCATTACAGCAGCGGCGTGTTCAATAAAGCGTTTTACCTTCTCAGCACCTCTGCAGGTTGGGATGTCGAGAAGGCCTTCAAGACCATGACCTTAGCCAACAGACTGTACTGGAGCTCAACGTCGACATTCCAAGCAGGTGCGTGTGGCGTCATGAAAGCGGCTGGTGACTTGACCTACGACCAAAATGCCGTGACCACTGCGTTTGCCGGCGTTGGTATAACAGTTGGACCAACATGTTAGTCGTAGGCCTATGGTCTATTCTGTATTGGCTTGTAAAGGTCTATAACATTTTGTAGCCCAGGTGATTAATAAAATTTCCTAAGAGAAGATTTTGTCTTGTTTGTTGCTCACAACGTTGACGTTTTGCCGAAAATGGCAAAAGCGACGCTTATTGTGTTTTTCATCTGCTTGAAAGATAAAAGAAAAATCTGGCAAAACATTGAATTATAATGATGATGATGATGATAACACATTGCAAAGTACATTAAGGATTAAACATTAAAAGAAGAGTTTTCGGTTTTTTAATTCAACTGTACTCTGTTCAATTAACTTTTAAAAAGAAAAGAAAGAGAGCCAGAAAAACATTTTCTTAAAAATAAATAGAGTTACAGCTTAGGCCTACTCTATTGATCTCAAACTTAAAGCCAAAGGCATACGAGTACTGCATTATTTCCGTTTGAAAACTTTTCCAAATCATATCTTTATCTCTACATATCCTGCAAAACTACATGGGCCTTTCTTTCCCAATTCAGTCCCTAAACTTTAAAACCCTCAAATAAATGAATAAAATAAATCATGCTTCCTTCTGACATTTAGGCCTAAGCTTCAGGAAAAATGGCGGTCAAGGTGACTGGCCATTCATTTAGAACCACCCAGTAAATATTTATCAAGAAATGGGTGTAAAACATTGGTCCAAAACGCAGGAAGGAGTCGATCAATGATTCCTCAGTGGGTAGGCTAATTGTTTTTTTTTTTTTTCCTTAAAAAAAAGAATCCTGTAAAATACATGTAGGCCCTATATTAGGCCTACCGTGTACGTTCTCTACAAACGGAAAAAAAGGAATCCTTTAAAAGATATTACGTTCTCTACAGATGTAGAAATTTGTTTATAAAGGTTAGGTGGTTTGCCAAAATAATTGGATTTTTCTTTTTTTCCATGTGGTTCTTATTGACGTATTTATGAATCATATTATTCGGGGACGCAGGATGTTATTTCTCCTTTATATTTTTTTAAAATTTATTTTTATACAGGAGAGGTTGGATAAACGAGATGCGTTTTGGAAAGCCATCTTCACACTCATTCAGATCCTCGCAAACAGAGCTTAAGTTGTAAAACGAAAGCTTTCGATTAACTGCCCATTGCGTCGGGATAGGATGCTCTGAATGTGCTTGCTGCTCTTCTGTGCAAAAAGGTACGGAAAAGTAGTACACAATGGGCTGCAAGCAGACGACCTCGTCCCAAATGGGGCTAAATGTAAGGCGTAATTATAGATATTGCAGTGAAACAACATGATTACAGAAACAAAGAACAATGTTCTGTTGGTTGTAGCTATTTGATATTTTAAAATCATACAGACAATATGAACTCTTCAAAGAAAGGCCAACGTAATTTTGGTATTCACGTTTAACTTTAACAGGAATGTAATTTGATTGTTGTTTCCCTCAATATATAGGCCAATGGATAGCTATATATATTGTAATTAGAGCCATTGAATTATAAACGTTTAGTGGAAAAGTGGGAATTATTTGTCCAACTTGTGCTTATCCTTTGGGAAAGGTCCACCAACGCCAATAGCTCAGAGGCAATGTTAGAAATAAATACATGTAACAAATATTACCCTTAATCGAGGAAGTGGCATTTCCATGAAATAAAAAAATCTCTTTTACAAAAAGAAAAGATATGGGACAATTTGGGTCATTTGGAAGTATATTAAACATGATTTGTGAGTTTCGGGTACCTAAAGATTTCATTAAAATTTTAAGAATGATGTTATTACTACAAACATATTTTTAGAAATAAGTGCAGTGCACACGTTAAGGAATGCCTATACTGTAATTGAGAAATGTTAATTCTATTCTTCACCTCTAAATGAAGAAACTTTCCACCATCCACCCTGCCCAGAAAGTTCACATTTGCATTTGCTACATTAGATATCCAAACAGATCACACAGATGAGATGCATACACATCTGGAAGCAGGGGTAGAACAAATAACACAATGGCAGACACAAAACTTTACAATGTGGAGGAGGAGAAAGTGGTAGAAAATATATATTCACTCTCCTGCATTTGGTATGTCTGCAAAAGATATAAAAAAGAGAAAATATTAGAATTGATTGGTGGAGTGTGTGTGCTGCCCCCTGCCCTGGATCGACCTACCAGTGTGGTATCATGAGATAATTATAGCAATGTCTATATGCCTAATGATTTGCATTTTCCAGCAATGCCATTTATATCATTTCTTTTTAACCATATTTTATTCTTCTTTCCAAAACCAAATCAAGCACAATCATACTCGTCACCTCACCATGCTAAGCACCTGGTTTTATCATATTCACAAAAAAGAAAGAAGCAAGCTCTTAAAAATCCCAAAATAGCTGTTAACAATGTATAAGTAAAGAATGCTATCACTCAATATGCCCTCCATCTGTCATCCAATGGCAAAGTTTAAGGCATTACATTTCATGGATCACATTACATTTCTTTGAAGAATCCACAGCTAACGCATTGTTATGAACAACCCTCCACCAGGAATCCTGGAAGAAGGGGAAGGAGCTCTGAATGGGAAAGGACAGGTGCTCTTTAATCTATAACTGACCCAACTTGGCAAGGAGTGTAAATTATTTGCTGGTTTGCTAGCATTTCAGCCTTACTAAATATATATGTAGTATATTGTTTTGAATTACCCTGTACTAAAAATGTTTTGGGCCCTGGAAATAAACAGTGGAAATTTCCATCAGGTTGGTTATCACTAATTCTGAATCAGAGCATGAGGGCACCATTGACTTGAACTACTTTTCAAATAGGGGTGTGCATAGATTGTGAACCTGATTGTTAATATCGATTTTTTTGGAGGGTTTGGAATTTTTCAGACCAGGCTCATATACCCATGTGTATAACAAGTGAAGGAATCCATTTGGATGACTTTTGCAATCTCTCCATACAGAAATCCAAATGGATTCCATGAGTGATAGTAATACCCATGTGGGTTCCATTGGCTTTAGCCTCAGTTTTGCCCACTGGGTTGTTTCTATTAGAATTTTCTAGGTTTTAAATACTACATTATTCTTTGTAAACTAGTCTGGTAGAATTCCATTCACTTCTATACATGTTTGTTGTTATTACTCTATTTATTTGTTTGTTTTTTCTTCTTTTTTCAATTTATTAATGATATTTTTAGACAAGTTTCTGGGTAAAAAAATATTTTCTGAAAGACAAATAAAGTAAGGAATGTGGCAAATGCTATATAATTATGACAGGACCAAAGATTAGGACCAAAGATTAGAGATGTACCACATGGAAATATTTACCCCTTGATTAAAATTTAAGTCTTAATTAAGTAAAAGTAATATTTTTCTTTTATTCCTATCATTTTAACTAACATTTATTCTGCTCCACTTTGGTATATAATTATATGTCAGTTTCAGAAGGAGCTCTTTAATAAGTTTTCATATGCAAGAATTGCCTTATTTTGACTGAAATCAAAAAACAAACTTATTTTGTCCTGTCATTGTAATTGGGTGATACACATTTCAGAAGAGATATTTTTAACAGAAAAGAAATTTGATGAGTATTCAAGTGTCATTTCATTTCAATATTCTCATCGGAACATTAAGTCTTCAGATTTTTACGGCAGTTTTTGAAAGAGTCCATCTCATTTTCAGTATTTTTTTTATGGGGAGCATCAAATTTGAAACATTCAGTCTTTAACCCCAAATTGTGCCAAACAGTTTGTAGGTCCCAGGTTTCAAGTTTCTTATTTTTTCAACATTTTTAATTTAGTGTTTTATTATTATTATTATTACTTTATTATTATTGTAATTATTATTTTTATTCTATAAAACACATTGATATCATTCAGTTCTAGTCTGCCTCTTGAACTTTTATGATAATACAGTCCCTCTGGCCTTGCTTTCATGTTGTTTATTTACTTATATAGCTTCACCCCAGATTCACCTTCATATTTGCTAGCGCCATAGGAGGCTAGGGCAATTGACCTAAATGTGAAAGGAGATAACAAAACCAATCCTGTTTAAGTTGCAGTAAGAAGAAACAACTGAGGTCACAAAATCAAAATCTCTCTCTCTCTCTCTCTCTCTCTCTCTCTCTCTCTCTCTCTCTAACAGGTCTCATCAGACATCATGTACCTGGCTAACTATAAAGATAGTCCTTGTTCACTTAATCCTCAGGTCATCTTCACCAATTATTGTGCAATGGGTTCCATTGATTTTAGAACCTGTCATCTGTTTCAGAAGGCTGAAGGCTTTCAAGCATCCTGTCTTCCCCTGCATGTCTCACTTGGATTCACCCAGCATTCTTTGTCAAAGGCACTTAAAGGCCATGCTATCATCCAAATAGGTTAGTCAGTTTGTGAGGTCAAGAGGGTTCTGCAGAGAAAACAAAATAACCAAACAGAGTTTTAACAACGGCAAACAACATGGTAAGTGGCAATTTTTGTTTGTCGTTTGGTGTGTTTGTTTGTTTGTTTGTTTTTCCTAGCTGAGTGCATCTTGATGGTATGATATGTTCAATGACTCTTATTTGAGAGAGACAAATTTTTAATGTTCATTGGTCCTAATATGTATTCAGAGTCTAATTGGTTTGAAGGTTTCACTGCAGGTGCCATCCATTAGTTGGGAAGAACTTGGATTTTTTCACCAGCATTTCTGTAAACAAGAGTGGCTTTGATTTCAGTCTTAGCCCCAGTGGACCTTTGGACTTATAAATATCAGGCCAATAAACAGTGTTACTTCAGTTATTTAACTTTTTTAAGCCTTGTAGTTTTTGTATCTGCTCAACAAGTTTTACAATAGCTTTTGGTTTACTTAAACACTTGAATCAAATTTTTTTTAGATGACGACAGGAAGGAATGTTTCAGAATTACAGTATTCCAATTGATACATGTTAATGAACTCTTTCATGGTATTCATTTGCTGCACATCAATGTTTTTTAGATTCATCATTGCCCTATATTATTTGTCACTTTAAAAACTGAAGAAAAATGATAGATATAGATTGGTAACTTGAAGTATTTGTGTCTGTTCAATAAAATAATTGTGATAACTTTATTTTTCTTTCTGTCAGTATATATATTTTAATTAGAATCTATTCAGTTGATTAAAAGGTACAAGTACATTTTTCTCCAAACTCAAACAGGAAAAAAGTGGTGTAATAGGTAACAAGGGTATGTGTTTACCAGACTCAGTGCACATGAAGAACTGGACTTTTGACCAATAATGAGATATATTCAGACTGTATATAGTCAGTTGACCTACTGCTGGATGGCAAGAAGTTTTCTATGTCCCTTGGACATGAGTAGCCTAGCCATAGCACAAGGTGCTTTTACATGTACATTAAACAGGTGTCTGGGTGTGCCTGTGTGTCAAGGATGTTGATAAAAGAAGATTTCAGGCAGAGGCCTCCAGAAAGAAACTTAAATGATGCTTTCAAAAAGCAGTTCTATTTTCCTCTGATTATAGATACTAGTACATGTTTATCATAATCTTACAATGTAAGTTGAGAACATTTTAAAACAGTCACCCATACCTGTTCCCATGTTTTTTTTTCATATGCATTCTTGAAATAAACAGTGAATTATTTGGATGTAATTATATAAGCTGTTTTCATGTCATAATAAGTATTTCAGAGAATTTGGCAAGAAGGTTTCAGATATCCCACAGTATTAACGATCTTAAATAAAATTGCCCTATAAATTGGTGTACCAGATCTATTTATAAATTTCGTTATCAAGTCTTGGTCCAGTTTGTGGCCTTGTTTATCATTAAATGTTAAGTTGGGAACAAACTTCACTTCACTATTTCACTGCAGTTAAAAGGACATACATGTATGAACTGTGGAAAACTGCCTTTATATACATATATATACATATATATACACAAAGATAAATACAAAAGCAGCTTCATGTCTGACAAGATAATAGCTGGAAAAATACCACAGTGACTGATCAAGAACAGATATGCTAAAGCATATATTTTAAAAAATGAATAAAAAATAGAAAAATACAAAAGTATATCAAAGAAATAAGAATGGTTTTGTTTTAACAAAGAATGAAGAATTTTGCATGGAATTTTCCTGCTCAGACATATATATATATATCAGTTTGATAACAGTTATGTCATTTTGACCTTATTACTAGTACTTGGGTGCATGTAATCAGCCTGTATGTCTATGTAATCTTGGGCTCATTCCCAATAAAACTATCGATCCAGCTCTGTGGGGACTCTTGCTGAATGCAACCAAATCCTGGCATTGAGTAGAATACAGAAAACCTGGTGATTATATACCCTCTACCAGGGCGACTGATAGATTTTTACGGATATTCACAGATATGTCTCTAGCTAGATAGATTGTCATTTTAACTCTAAGTCACCCTGTACAGAAATGCCATCTGAAAGCAATTATCTTTGCCCGCGCGCAGAGGGCTTTATTCTCGCGCTGCTTGAGCTTCGCTTCGCGACGATGTGCTAACTGCACGTTACGCAACCTGTCTAGGCTCTGCTGTCTGCAAAAACCAGTCACGTGGTTGGAAGGGGTTTCCCGAAGTGAGCCGTATCCCACAATTGACTTAGAGTTAAAATGACAATCTATCTAGCTAGAGACATATCTGTGAATATCCGTAAAAATCTATCAGTCGCCCTGGTAGAGGGTAGGGATTATATGAGTATGTTGGGAACCAGAGGGAACTCTTAAGCCATAGTTCTATGCACCTTTAAACTTAATTACATGTAGTTGGTACAGTTCCAGTGGGGTTGCAAAGCTTCACTTTTGTTCACCTGACTGTTACCTGTGCAAAAGTGAAGTGCTTACACCTTGCTTTCAGTGCAGAATCCAGTTATTTACTGTCAGCATGGTTACATGCACTAGGTGAAAAATGTTAAGTTTACCAGCCATGTAGTCATGTATCTATTAGGTTAAAATGGATTGAAGATATGCAGTCATAAGTGATGTAGACTGACTTGAGTGTCTGATTTTAGTGATTATAAAAATAGTTCTAATAATAATAATATCTTCATTGAGCACTAAATAGTACAAAGTGTTGGCCCTCTAATCAACATGTTATGTAATGGATATGTTTGTATTACCAAGCCCAATATTATATATATATATTAATGATTATCAATTAAAATTAAGTTTAATATAACTCCCCATCCTAGCCCACAAACAAATATCTGTAATTTAGCTTTGTACAATCAGTGTAATTTGGCTTACAATCGGCACAACCTTACATTAATTGATACCCATTACAGAAGTAGGTGCACAGCAGGTACTCTTTGGGCTGAGTGTAAACAGAACCTGCAGTATTTTTATTGCACCTGTTGATATTTTTCGTAGCTGTTCCTTCATTAATGCTCCATCCTTCCGCATGTAGGTGATATTGAATGTCTCTAAGTAAGACTGGGGATCTATTAAAAAATCCCAAGAGTAAAAGACATTCAAAATAATTGATTCAATGCAGGTCAAATTATGGGGCTTGCCAAGGTGTTCATTTATTAAATATGACATTCTTGCTTCAGGTTTATTCTTAAGTTCAGAGGAATTGTATTGTGAACATGTGAATGCATGGATGTGTGCTTCTCTGTCTGCGTGCATGCGTGTGCGCACACACGTGTGTGTGTGTGTGTGTGTGTGCATGCATGTATGTGTGCATGCATCCATGGCTCTGACAAATCAGTGATTAATGAATGATTTGATTGGTTGATTGAATAGTATTTTTCAATAGCTATATATAGATTAGATTTAGGTATTTTCACAAGATGCACTGATCTTCCTTCTTTTTAAAAAAATTCAAAGACTTCGCTCATTCCATATAGTTTCAAGATTTATAACTTTATAAGTTAAAAAGGCTTACATTTTGCAAAGTAGCTTCCCCCTCTCCCCCACATTTTTCGTTTACCTAAAATACTTATTGTACCTTAATATTATTGCATTAAAAATAAACACTTCAAGAGCACAAACTCTTTTATTTTTTGCTCCTTTATTCAACACCAAACTTGCTTCTGCACATGAGGTGGCAAAGCTTTAATTGTCAATATCACTGCTTTGGTGTGAGATGGTGATCGGTTTATGGTGTAACTGAGCAACTAAGTGAGACATAATCATGAAACTTGGCACAGTTGACAATTAGGGTGTGAACGACAATAAGGTGCCAGCATTTGGTTTAGAATTTTGTTGTTTATAAGATATGAGCCCCTGATAATGATGCTCCAAGCATTACACAAAAATATTATTTCACGTTATTACTGATGAAATATCAGAAGTAATCATATCAAAAAAATAGTCTTGTACCACAATGTTGTACTTATTTTAGTGATTGAATAAGTGGTCTAACAGTTTTATTATCTGTTCAGGTGAGGGAGGTCTGTTTGAAATTGATATTACAGTTTTTACCCCATAAATGCAGCTGTCACCTCATCACCTTGGGTTTGCCAATTAACCTTTATGTATTTTTGATGTGACAGCATTATCTCATAATATGAGAATGTTTAGTTCTGCATTATCTAAGCAAATAAGGGGGGAAATCTAGACAGATTCCCTCTCCCCCCCTGCCCCCCAAGCTAAGTGTTCTAAGGCTTAATGTGCATCACGTACTGCATGCACAGAAGTAATGCTTCAGCATCAAACAGGAAAATTATCCATATCATTTACATACGGGGTTGCGTATTTTTATATTATATCATGGAAATTTCCACCAGTGAATCTGGGATGAGTAATAGATTCACGTGCAAGGCCCAAACTGTATAACTGTTTCTAAGAGCCACTACCTGGAAATTTGTAAAAAGGTAGGCACTTATTTTTTCCAAGGAATCTTTTCAATGTTATGGTAATATGCTAAGGTTATATTTTAACAAAGATAGTACGCTGCTACTGGTGTTCTTGGGGCTGTTTTGCAAGGCTATGTAGTTTGCTGGCAGTTGTATCACATGCTAAACTCAGAGGTTGACCCACATTGTTAATTAAAGCACATTTTTATTGAAAAAATGTTGCCCCCTCTTGGTAGGATACTTCTTTGCAAGCTTCTGATCAGTGGCCATTGATCTAATCAAGAATGCATTACCAATGGTAATATATTCTTGACCTATACAGTAATTAAGCTTAGTTTATAAGCTCTAGATATATGTTTGTTCTCCTGCCTGCCATCATACCTAGAACTATGCTGCAATTTTTGAACATGTGAGTTTATGTTAGTACTAGACACGCACCCTGTTTATGACCTATGTAAAACTGAAAACAGCTGACCAGGGCTGGTTTCAATAAGTATTTGTTGAATAGCTAACAATTTTTTTTAATAAATAAGACACCCTTTTTGAATTGTTAGGGATGAGGAAATTGCTGAAAGACATAAGTTTATTTCAGCCAAAGTTAGAATTTATTTTTATAGGTTTCAGTTTGTTTGTTTGTTTACTTCCATAGCCTTATTTGATAACCTTAACAGACCTTTAACAGATATATGCAGCATTACAAAAGGGTATATAAGTGCAGTCTTTCACTTATGTTACAATGCCTTTATGTTAAATTTCTTCAGCAGAGATATGACCTCCAGAAGAGGGTAATTGATGGAAGAAATTTTTATTGTTAAAATGTTTAGTGCACCTCAAAAGAAAAATTCAAAATGCTATTTTGTAGTCCTTGTCAGTAGCTACAGAAAGTAGTAAGAATTGTATAAATAGTGATGTGCTCTGGGGACAGAGAAATCCCTGAAATCTAAAGCAACATTTTTATCCCCAAAACTTGTTTAATACGTATGTAATTCGAGAGCAAGATTTAAGTTAAAATGATCTGTGAAGTATGTATAATCATACTTTTGAGTTTTTTGTGTCTGGTAACTGTTCTTTTATAAAATATATGACAAGGTAC
>NW_019775479.1:275481-303927 GCF_001039355.2 Lingula anatina | reverse complement strand
AGATCATTTAGAAATATTTTCTTTTGTCAGAATATTTTCTAGGTTCTTTGTTGTTGACAAAAGAGAGGCACCCCTGATGAAGAGATAACCTTTTTTATGGATCATTTCATCTCATACATAGTGGTAATCCACAATGCAAACATGGATATGTGACTGACTACCTTTGGGTGTTTATTTCATTTTGATTATAATATACCTAAGACTTGTTCACACAAGGTTTAATGTTATACTTAGACCTGGATCAAGAGAGCTTGATGCTAACCCACCCTTTCCTTTGTAAATTCTTAGATGATTGGTTGACACATTGTACAAATATATGTTGTATGCATGTGGGTGTGTGCATGCATGTGTGTTTGTCTGTTTATGGAGGGTATTGAGGCAAAAAGCACAGGATATAGACCCACTAAGAGGACAGCATGAATGTTGGGCAGTTTCCGTAACATGCTGAGAAAAACTTATCCTTGTCATATCAGACTGAAAAGACTCAAATCAGTCATAGATAGAGATGTTAAGAAAGTAAGCTGGATCTTTGGATAAACAAATACAGGCTTATACTGTCATAAACTGGATAAACATGCACCTTGCTCTACATCTACAGCAGCTGCTACTTTTGCTGAGGACATGACATTTCGATCTGGACAACAACCTGACTGTCCTGTCTTGACCATCATCTAAATTTAGTTTAACTTGATGATGTAATCCTGATCTTATGCCAAAACAGATAAAGTATCTCTGATTTAGCAACATAAAGATAGAAGAGTAATTTTGAAATAAAAACAAAGACTGGGGAAAAAAGGGAAAAAAGGTCGGGTTGCAATTTCTCTCCAGATATTTTTCTTCCAACCATTTTATTAATATTTAATTGTGATTGGTTGAGCCAGGCATCACAACTAGCACAATCAGGGCATTGTGTCACAGTAAGGTTTAATGATGGCTAATTAGCAAAGCACTGATAAAATGTTGCTTTAGACCCTCCCTGACAAAAGTATCATATTATATATTGGTCACTGTGTAGGAAAGCAAATTTGGCCATTTGTAGGAAACAAAAAAAAAAAAAAAAGTCACCCTTGATATTGCTAAAAAAAACAAGTGATAATTTGGACATTGATAACTTCAGAAACATAGTAAACCGGGCATTTCAAGGTGAACTTTATTTACATACATTGAAGATAAAAAGGTTTTTCCAGTGTCACCCAGTTTTGGCCAATTTAGGTTAAACATTCTTCAAGATATCATTGTACCATGGCATCTGTCCTAGAATACATGGCATCTGTCCTAGAATACATGGCATCTGTCCTAGAATAAATATTATAGTTTACCTTAATATCTCTGTTCTTCCCAATTATTACCCAGTTTATAACCTGACCTCATTTAACCTAAAAAAAAACATAAGTAAAGATGTTTTCTTTTGGTCCATTCACACAACTTTAAAACACATCTCAAATATAGCACCACTGTGAAGGTATGTAATTATTAGTAGTGTGTGTGTGTGTTTGTGGGTGTGTGGAAAAAAATAAAAACCACTGAAATTTTCAGTGGTACAAAAATTTATTTCAGAAGTAACAAGCGTATATGTTAAAAATGCCTCACCTGTTTTGCTCATAATTGTGATTGAAAGTTCCGTGTGACCCCTTTCACGTTTACTTGTTTCTGTAACTGACCTGACCAGGTAAACAGAGGAAAGCCCCATGTACTGGTACACACTTTAAATATATACATGTACTAGTCTAGTGTATGATGTGATTTATGGAGAAAAGGCTTCCATTAGAAAATACACTTGGGAGAACATCTTAGGAGAATCCTGAGGGAAATGTATTATTAACATGTACAAGTTGTATATGATATACTGTATGCCATCATTAGTTTTGCTAACAGTTACTTAACTATACTGTAGGTGTATTTTTCCATTAAATAAATTTTGATGTTACTGCAAAATTATTGCTCATACTCTCTTGTATTGCAGTAGTTGGTCACACTGTATTCTGTTATTTTACCACCCTGACTTTGAGAGGTCACTGGGGGAAGCTCACCTTTATTATGAGCATATTTCCACCCTACAGTGTAGCTGTTATTATAATGCTGGAGATGGCAGAGACAAGCTGATAAAAGTGGCAAGTTTCCAGTGACTCTCTTAACTCTGGGTGACTTTTACATGTACTTACAGCAAGGAGTTATAATCTGTTATAACTCCTTGCTTACAGCAACTGTGCTCTTTACCTTTATGTGCAGCAAACTGTACAGATTATACTCCACTAACATATATATATATATTAAAGGAGTATATAGTGATCAACGTCACCCAGATGCTTCATAACTTGCTTAAATTTAAAAGCTGGTCAAGTTCAAAGACAGAATTTAAAAGCCTTTTTACTAGTGTTGTAGATAGTACATTGTATGTTTCTGAAGTAATTTGTGAAGCTTATGCTTGTAGAAGTAGGGAGGTCAGATAACTTTTGTAACTCACATTGATTTCGGTCAAATTGATGTTTTCTGATAGATCAATTCAAGAGCTTTCTAAAACATTTTACTTTTTGAAAATCGAGCAAGCCAATCAAAAGTTATTAAATTTATAAGAATGCAAGTTGGCCACAAAATTTTGAAAAAGTCTTGCATGCAAGCGCATGTAACAGTGGAAGCCAAAAGTGTCACCCAATTGCCAAATCAATTAAACAAAATTGGTATAACTTTTGAACGGAGTAAAATATCGATTTGAAATTTTGAAGACAGTCACACTATGCAAAGAGGAATCTGTCAATATATAATTTTGTGGAATTTATTCATGATTTCCATGGCAACCGTTGCTAAATCTCGATAAACATCAACACTTTTTTTCGATTTTTCAACTATGATGCTTCAAAACCACTGTCCAAAGGCTACTTTTGGATAAAAAAAATGCTAAATATAATGTGTCATCATTGGAAACAAAAATAATGGCTTCTAATGTATCTGTTGCTATGGAAACCATTATTATGATAGTTGTTGCTATGGTAACAGTTTGAATTACATTTTACACATTATCATGAATTTTTCAACTGAATAAGAAATGGAAGAATCTTTTGGTCATATGAAATAAAGATGAATAATAGAAAAATACATTGGCGCTATTGCCTTGGCAACCAATGCTACAACAGCAATAGCATACAGGATGGCGTGCATTAGTTTTCAACTGAATATAAATGGAAGACACTCTTTTAGTACTCAATATTTAAAAATAAGTTTTCATTCTCATCATCAAGCCTTTCAATTTCACTTACACTTGCTTCATACTTTCTTTTCAAACTTGATTTTTTTTTTTTGACTGCTAAAGCTCTTTTCTTAATTTTTTCTTTATCCTTTATTTCTTCAGTTATGTACTGTTCTCTAGTTCTTGGGTACAAAAAGTCCTTATCTAAGTAAGTCTCTCTTTTTTTACCTCTCAGTAACAATGCAGAATCATGGCCCGGGGGCGTCTCGATAGTCCGAAGGTTCATTGGTCCGAAGGTTCAATGGTCCGAAAAGTGGTAACATTTTTATCGATTTTTTAATCAAGGGTTCATTGGTCCGAAGGTTCTGTGGTGAACCTTCGGACTATTGAACCTTCGGACTATCGCTACGGCCCCCATAGACCAATTTCAGTTTCCTGTAAATGGCTAAATCATGTACCTCTTCACTGTTATTAGGCATAAAATTAACCCTATATTCGTTAATTGCAGTCGTTTTATAAATATTCTTGTGTTTTGTGAACAATTCTCGAGCCTCTTTGGGTGCTGAAAATACATGAGCCCTTTCATCAGCAGAACAGCTTGGCGCGTCCTCCATTTTACCTGCGGTAAGATCAAAAGCACAAACTTTCGAAAGGCTGTTCCGGCTACGTCTTAGCAAAAAATGACAAATAAACAGCTCATATAAAAAGAGAATTAGTTAAATTATCTAGGTAGGGGTTACAGAACTTTGCAAACTTCGTTATTCTAACTCTAAAATGCGATTAAAAAATTAAAATGCAAGCTGTGGCTGCTTTTTTCGGTTTTCTGACCTTCTGTAACCCCTCACTCGAAAGGCTGATTCATCCTCTGCACGAATATGTGGTCAAATCCATGGAAATAACACCCGGGACGCCGTACGGAGCTTTTAGAAATATGCCGCGAAACGCGCAGGTTGAACAAGATGCGTAAATAGCGGGAACCAAACGAGGAAGTGAAATCACCGGCGATTTCTCGCGGGATTTTCATGGATGGAGGTTTTTATCGCAGAGATAATACATTGTTACAGATATTGCAAAAAAGCCCACTGAATGTACTTTCTAAATATGTTTTTATATTTACCATAGGACCCAAAACTTGGAAGTTATGATGGAAAACACACAGCAAGGTTAGATTTTTTCCCGCTTTCCGCTGTGTAAGCGGCGTGACCTGACCTCCCTAGTAGAAGCTGTTATATCTCTTATTTCAGAGAAAACATATTATCAGATAGTGCTACCGGGGTGGTGTTACATTTACTCAGTTTTTAGACATTATCTAAACATGTCTAGCCAAAGTTTACTCTTTTGCTGATCATGCAGAATGTGAACAACAACAAGCACACAGAATTGAACATTAGCTTATATTATAGTTGATGCAAGTTCCCTTACACCTCACCTGTAGCTTTACTTTGTATTGTCTTGAAAAGGTTATATGTCAATAGTATAACGGATGTTTACTTAATGCGTTAGTTGTAAACAAGGAAGAAAAGGTTTTGTGCATAAAGGTCATGTTGAATGAATTAACCCAAGCAGTTTTACACATGTTCTTGGTGTCAAGATGTCCAGTTCCTCATGGTGGGCGGCCTCCAAGGTGGGTCAATGCTATCACTTTTTGAATCAGCTTTATGAAATGTGATTAACATAAGTTATACAGTAAGGTTTACCATAGTGTGTACTTGTTTTGAAAATTTAGATAATCACCACCCACCTCCATCCCCCTGTGACCCACCATATCTGTAACTAAGGAATGGAGCATGTTACTCGTCACTCATCTGGTCATTTTTCCCAGCAGTTTTCAGTCAGTCTTGTGAAATTTTGATACAGATGAAAACCTTGATGTTTTATGATTACTAGTAATTAATTGATTTAAATTCTATTTGTTTTTATTGCACTTATTGGGAAACACTCCAGTGGAATTTAAGATTATATTGTAAACCAGTCAATGTCAAACCAGACCATCTTTGCATAGTCTTATACTTGAGCATGATATATTTTATTTTATTTTTTATTTTGTTTTATTTAAACAGTGGGCTTGTTGATACAAATTTATGTCTGGGAAAAAAAATATACATTTACAACAACTAATTAAGTGGATATTTTCATATTGGATAATAAGTATGTAGATAAGATTAAGTAACATACATGTATTTCAAGGCAATGGGAAAGATGCCATGTACTGTAATGTTGCCTAACTTTATGTGTCAATACACAAAAAGGTGTAACCCTATAACAAATACTGCAGCACATGTACATCTAGTAATCACTCAAAACTAGGTTAGGTACACAAATAACATTTGGTGAACTTAGTGACTCGTCTTGGGAAATTATGTAATTTTGACCCATACATCCAGTCCCATGCAGACTGGCTCAACAGTTTGAAGAAAACAACAATCTGTAGAACACCGGACAGAGCCAAGGTGGAGGTAAGATGTCAAGGATTTCTTGCCCCTGGATAAATTAGTTTGATTTGATTTTTCATTAATGGAAACCTTTTTCCTTTATATTTTTAGGTTTGACTTGTACATATAGTGTGTATATTGTCCGAAATCTGGTAACCAAACTGAGAGTCAAAAAGGTTTATGGAAATGAACATTTTAATTCAAAAGAATATAAGTTTTCTTCAAATTGTTGCATATATATATATATATATCTACCTCCTACTCATGTATCTTGGTATTCTTCAAAGAAAATATATTATGGTTATTTCCTAAGTGTGTGTGTGTATGAGACTTATGTCCCTAAATATAAGTGTAATGGTAACAGCTACTGGCACTTCAGTTTTGCACAATTGCCAAATGCACATTTCTTGTTTGTTTGTTTATATTTTCTTTTTTTTTCCTTTTTTTTGGGGGGGTGGGGAGGGGGAGGGGATTTGGGTTGAATATATAATTTATCTTAGTCCATGTCAGAATCAGCTTATCTGTCATCCTTAACTTCTTTAACTGGAAACGTACCACCTGGTACATGAAATCCAGCAGGGTTGCTGGAGTTATAAGATACCACTTATTTAAGTGCTGCTGTCATATGGTTAGTATCTAGTAAACAGGTTAAGATTATGGCCTTCACATTTGCCTTTTTTTCTGTTTTCCTTGTATTTTCAACATAACTCATGTGGGATAAGTCATCAGGCAAATACTGTTCACGATCAGAATAAAGTTCAAAACATTATGTTAAGCTTCACTTTGGCATGTGTAAAATGTAAGGGGCATGTTTGTAGAGACAAGTGTTCAAAAGATTTTATACGAAATTTTTGCAGGCTAAAAGGGGCATAAATGGTATTTTAGGACACTTATGGACCATAAGTTTTCGCATTTTTTCCAAAACTTCAAGGAAGGAACTAAAAACTTATTTTTTTCTAATTAATAGTTTGTCAGAAGCCTTTAAGTTTAGAATACAATTGACTAAAAACATTGGAGACTTAAAGGCCTTATATATTCTTATGTGTAGATTTTAGGTAAGAAAGTTTGCCAGTTTGAAACTGCATGGAAATGTTGCTGACACACTTAAAGCATGAGCTGTGAGAGCCCCGGCCTTTTTAATGAGGCTCAATAGTTGACTTTTATTGCTGGATGAGTTCTCTTTATGTGTGTGTATGTGTGTGCGCTTGCATGCTAAATGCACCAGCAACTTTAGCAAACAACTGCAGGAAACATTCATTTGCTAAAGATGAGATTTGTCACCCTAGTCTCTGTACCATGTTTGAGCTCAGTAACTAGCCCAAAGTTCTTATTATAGTTCGTACATGTACACATAGTAGTTGTTTACCATTATAGTTAAAGGTATGCAAAGGAGTTCCTAGGAGTTCCACTACTTTCATGTAAATATAAGTATAGATTACATAAATGCATGCATATACACAGTATGCAGTAATATATATTTGGCTACTATTATATAGACAGTATTATAATTAGTTCTTTGTACTGGAGATAAACACAGTGTATAGCCCAGTGTCAGAGCTGGTCTAAACCGGAATAGCCCAAACTCATTTTACCCAGCCTCACCACTCACCTTGGGATACCTGAGAGTGTCCCTGCATGATCTGGATATGTGCTGGCTTTGAAGTGACAGACTGTGAATGGTTCAAGTTATTATCCATCATTCCTGTTTCTGCATCAAAAAGTGAATTACAATTCCACCTTGTAGTATTGGAATCAGCTTTAAAATACTCTAATATCATACTGGATACAGTTGATAGTCTTGATAGAGAGGTAGCAACCTTTCAGTGATTTTGATATTATCTGACATCATTCTTTGTACTTGTAGGAGAAACCATCTATGGGGGATAAAATTAAGCGAAAGCTGTCTTTGCCAAAGATGGTGGGCCTAGAAGACGAGAACAAAGTGCGTGGTAACTGGAGTGGTCGACTTGACTTTTTCTTGTCCTGTATTGGGTATGCTGTTGGTTTGGGTAACATATGGAGGTTTCCTTATATCTGTTACAGAAATGGTGGAGGTGAGTGCATGGCTTGTTTTAAGGATTTCATTCTAATCCTTTATGTTTTCATGTTAAAATAATACTGAAGGCTTGTTGGTTGCATATTTGGCATATTTCAGTTTTTTAGTTTACTGGCTAAATGTTTCAAGCAGGAGAAATTATTTGCAAGCAATAGCTGCCATTATGGATTTTTTTTTATAAATTATGGCAAAAGGTAGCAGATGAATATAATTTGTCCAACCCCTGAAAAATTGAAGGATAAACATAACAAACTTTTTTATGGAGTGATGTCTTGCAAACAATAGCTAATTCATAAAAGTGTTTTTTTCCAAGTTATTTGGTTTGAAACCTAGTTGATATGCAGCAAAATATCAACAATTTACAAATATCAGATGGTGAAGTAGTGTGTTTTGGAGACAGACAGTTAAGACAGTATAAATATAAGACTGTATATATCAAAACTCAACCATAAAAACTGTCAGAGACCACAGACCTCCATGAATAATTAACTAATAATTAATCATTAATTAATCAATAGATCATCACCAAAATTTAACCACTTTTAAGTTAGCCCACAAATATGTAACCTATGCTGAAAATTTAATCAAAACCCATACATTACATTTTGAGTTAGGCTGGCAAGGAAAAGACAAACAAAAATAACAAACAAACATGCAGAGGTCAGAAAAGAACCTCGATGGCGGAGGTTATTATTACTCAAGGAGTTTTTTAAAATAAAATTTATCAGTCGACATCTTTATCTATTTTTATGGCAAATATGTTTCCTGTTTATGCAGGTGCTTTCCTTATTCCATACTGCATCTTCCTGCTGCTGTGTGGAATGCCTCTTGTCTTCCTGGAGATTGCATATGGACAGTTTTGCAGCCAGAGTCCCACGGGGGTCTGGAAGCTCAGTCCAATGTTCAAAGGTATAGAAACTTACACCTGTATTCTATAAGTTTTAAGACATGGTTACTTAATTTAAACTTTGTTAAATGGCATAGAAAAAAAAAACGTTTGATTAGTTTAAGTGAAGGTAATGATTACAGGTGTGTAAGTCTACTTTCAGAGCGTTACATGTTTGAAATAGTTGGCATTGGTTCTGAAGTCTGGATTTGTTTGTATCTTTAACATTATATTATTTCAGGCATTGGCTGGGGCATGGTGATAGTGTCTGGAATTGTGTGTATCTACTACAACATCATCATCACGTGGACCCTGTACTACTTGCTGATGTCCTTCCAAGCAGTTCTTCCATGGAGTCACTGCAATAATGACTGGAATGATGAGAATTGTGCTCTGTGGCATAAACGTAGTCCTAACGCTACCAACCATACACACCAGGGACCCCTAGATCCATTGCTAGATGGCGCTGGGGTGGTGAGGCTGATGGGAAATTTGACTGCCAATAGCAGTGCCAGCTACTGGATGCACTATGGGGTGGATGGTACTAACAGCACTAATGTAACCATACAGAGGGAGTCTCCTAGTGAGCAGTACTGGCAGTTAGTATCGAAAGAGGGCACATATATATATACATTCCATATATAGTCAATCAGTCTAAAATTGATTAAAACCTGACGTGGCTTTCAGACTGATTGTTTCAAGTTATTGCATTTATCATGAGTTTTAAGTTTTCTAGAGCACTCAGCCAGTTTAACAGAAAATCTTAAGATATTTTTTGATGAAGTAAGATTGTTTTTATGCACAAACCAATTTGATTTTATCACTAAGCAAATGCATGTGTAACATTGTAAAAAGGCTATATTCACAATGGAAAATGCTGTTTTTATTAATTTTTTTTAATTTTTCTCCCCTTTTTTCAAGAAACCATGTACTTGAGTTGTCAGAGGGTATAGAAAACATCGGTCCCATTCGCTGGCAGCTGTTGCTGTGCCTGATATTTGCCTGGGTTATGATCTTCTTGTGTTTGTGTAAAGGTGTAAAATCTTCTGGAAAGGTATATCAGTTCTTTAAACAAATGTATTACTAATATGTTTGCAAGTAGTTTCATATGGATATGTAACTTGTATTTTTAGCATAAGTTTCATTTTATAACCTTTAACATCTTCACCTTTCAAATTATCCAAAGGCAGTTTGAGATGTACTGTAAAAGTTACCTTGTGTGCAGCAATTTTTGGCTTTGGTGTCGTTCTAAAACCTTTCCTAGAGCAAATACATGTTTGTTGACTACTAGGTAGATAATGGTAAACAAGATGATATGATTGGAGATAGGCTCATATAAAACTTATGTTTACCTTTCTCTTTTAGGTTGTTTATGTTACAGCCACGTTTCCTTACTTGGTATTGATTATATTACTGGTGCGCGGAGTCACACTTCCAGGCTCTATGGAGGGGATAAAGTATTATCTTATTCCTAAATGGGAGAAACTGCTGAGCTTTAAGGTACATGTATGAAGAAAATATCTGTTCTCATTTACAAGTCATGAGAAAAGCTAATTACACTGTAGTTTTGGAATAGTGGCTGTCCTCAAACAGAAATGGCACCTTATTTTTGTACAATTTGTGGAAAAACATCCATAAAATGAAATATTAGGTAGAAGTGAGATTAACTCTGATAGCCAAAATATATGAATTTTTCAAATGATATTTAATCATATATTTATTGCACTTAGGTGTGGGCCGAGGCAGCGGGACAGATCTTCTACTCTGTTGGTGCTGCTTGGGGGGCCATGATCACATTTGCCAGCTACAACCGCTTCCAGAATAACTGCCTAAGGTGAGTTAGCTTTTAATGTAGCTAAGAATAATCTTCAAATTTCATATCTATTGCTCTAAGTATAAGAATAAAACTTTTAGACTAACTTTAATTTGCTAATAGTTTTAAGTTTAACTGTTTGACAGTAACCCATCATTGATCATTTGATATGAAATTTTGGGATGCTTCCAACTCCTATAGGGAGAGTAATGCTATTGAAAGATAAGTAATCTGAAGGAAAGTAAGTAGCATTTTGTTTTCATTCATTGCTCACCATTGATATTCAAGCACATTGGCAATTTTCTTTTCAATTTTGCATGTCCTGCACTCTGCGCTTCTGGTCACCTTCTTTTACAATGGGATGGGGGCTCTTTAGATATTTCTAGGCAGTGTTATTACAAAATTATGGGTATTTCAGTTAAAACTCTTAAAAAAATAAGGCAAATGACCTTAGTCTTGTCACTGCAATTATATGGGGATTTCTGCCTATTCAGCAATTAAACCAAGTATGGCAGCCAGATGCTTACACTTCACAACCAAAATTTTTTGTTTGTTGACCAACTTGTCAAAGACTGATAGTAAAACCACATTTTCAGTGGTCTGTTTTTATTTTTTTGCCAGCCTTACCATGACTTTTTTACATGTTGTTTGATTATATTTTGTTTTTGATGTTGACGTTCAACCGACCTAAAGAGAAGATCAACCACAAGCTGGCTCAATGCAGATGTGTCAGCAGAAAGCCTTGCTTGTAATCCAGTTATGTATTATTAACATCGGTGTGATTGTCTTTCTTTTTCACAGGGATGCAATAATAGTTCCATTGCTGAATGAAGGAACCAGTATATTTGCTGGCTTTGTCATCTTTTCAATCATTGGCTTCATGGCACAAGAAACTGGAAGGACTGTTGATGCTGTCATCACTCAAGGTTCAAGAAAATTTCTGGATATACTGATGACCTTGTCCTAGAGTGGCCTTGACATGACCTTGACCTTTCGAAACATGTATTTTTAAGAACTAAAATAAACTAGTAAATAGAGAGTAAAAACAGGAAAATTAGACTTTAACTAAATCTTGTTATGGGTACCCTTACGAAAAAGTCCTATAGGATCCTATAAGATCCTATAGGATCCTATAGGAAATTGGCCCAATAGGTTTATAGACAAGTTTCAATAAACTATCCAATGCAATGCACTATACATGTAGATGACATGCCTTGTTGGCCCATCTTTATATTAATATTGTTTTTGACTGAGAAAGATTGGCCTACTTGGGATGTTATCTCAGCTTGCTTTCGAAATTATGTCAATCCACATGCTGGATTCTGATTAATTCAGTTTTCAGTAACACATCAATCACTTTAAATCAATAAGTGACAACACTTTTTGATAAGATACATACTGATGAAAGCAAAAGATTTAGACATGGCTGTCAAAACTGCAAAATGATGCGGCTATCAGTAAATATTTTTAAAATGCAAGGAAACATAGTGAATTTTATGATATCTTATTGAGATACACAAGGTCAAGGTCATTTCCAAGAAAGGCAGGAAAACATGAGTATACCCTTTTTTACGTTAATTTTTGCTTAAGTCCATGCAGAAACTGTATGCATCATTCTCTTAGTACTTGTTAATTGCAAAAAAAAGTTGATTCAAGCTTCAGTACCCAAATATGATGCTTTTGATTTGAACCTTTCAGCAACAAGAGCAGCAATAGTTTTTTTAAGTAGATATATGTTAATCTTCATGATATTTACTTTCAGGTATTGTTACTTTAACTAGTAAGATTGAAAGTGTGATTCTTAAGCTACTGTAATGGTCTCACTGGTATTGTGGCTATGAAGCTTGCGCTTGAAATAATCATCATAAAGCCATATATTACCCCAGTACAGTATATTATCATTCATTAGCAGTGCAGTATACTCTTCCAAGCAATAGCCAATTTAGAGTCATTGGCATCTCCTGTTTCATGATTTCTTTCCTTGAGATTTTTTTTTTTTTCATTTATGTTTTTTTATTTTTGGTTGGTTTTGTTTTTGATGTTGCAAAAATGTGTAAGTTGCTTTCCTAATTACAGCCAGTTTTCTTGTCCTTTTTTTCTATGTTAATGGAATTGCAGTCATTCAGCTTCCACCAGGTTCAGAACACATGGCCGACTGGCTTGGAGATGATAAACTCAACATCAGTCTTCAATGCCCTTTACACTTTAAATCTATCTTCTGCCTGGATTAACTTTTGTATTTCAGAAAAAGATCCGCTTCTCTTGTTGGCATCTTTTCTCTGTCCAGCTTCCTATTGATCGGAGGATGCTATTTATAAGACTTTTAAGAGTTTTTTATGTAAAAATTCACTTCAGTGGAGATATTGCTTATTGTAGATCATTTATTTGTTTAATTATTTTATTAATTTATTTTATGTTAAGCAGTAATACTCAGATATAATAAATACATGCTGCCATGGCATTTACAGTTAAACAAATTTGATGAGAATTTTCAGTAGGGCATCTACATTTTATTTAGGCTCAATATTTTAGTTAATAGAAACTGCAAAAAAAAAAAAAAAAAAAAAAGACAAAAGAAAAATAGAATAAAGATCAGGGCAACCTGATGAGCTGTTGTTACAATAAGAATGCTCAGAATGTGCTTTCCCTGCAGTCCCGTACCCTGATCATCCCTCATCCCTGTGTGGTGAAATGATTGTATCTTAACACAAATATCAACTGCAAATGAAAAAATAAGATAATAACTGTCTGGCTGAAAAACTGTGCACTTCTTTCACTAAGGAAGTGCACTTTTTTTCATTATTTAGCCTCTGAGAGGTTTTTCAATTAAAGGGATAATAACTCTTCATATGAGGTCCATATTTCACAATAAAAACATTGTGAATAACTCATAGAAATATAATATATTCTGTTTTACGACAAAAACAGCAGTTATAGCTATTATTCTGATATCTGAGCTTGTGTTCAGACCACGTGACCTCCATTGATGGCCATACTCTGTTATAATCTCTTAAGAGATTTTAACAAAAAACCAAACTTTTTAGAAAAAAACCAGGGACTAACTTTGAATGTAAAAATGGATAAATTAATCATTGGTAAGTATGGGAAAATTGTTGTTTACTCCAGGAAAACTTATTTTTTGGCCAAAACGAAGAGTTATTATCCCTTTAATTAAATGTAGTTAAAGCCAGCAGCAAAAACCCTTTTGTTAGCTTGTGGTCCTCACTATCACTGTGCCACATTAGATGTTGAGTTTTCAGACATATGTGATCAGTGGCAACAGGTATACCCAATTAGCAAGAATCAAGGCAAAGACAGACTTAGACCCTATCCACGTGTAGTTGGATCCTAGGGGCAAATCATTTTTCACTTCCATTGTTATGTTACTTAGTACCAAATTTAAAGTTCCAGTTTTAAATCACATATCTACCAAAAATGACTGTAGCATTTCAGTAATTCATTATTGGTAGAAAAGATTATGAATAAAATGATTGCCTCAAGGTTCACAAAAGGTGAGATTAATATAGTTTCTTAAATATCCCATGCTTTATCAATCAAAGTGCCCATGTTCTTGGTGCTTTCCTTTCAGGTCCAGGATTGGCATTTGTGGTGTACCCAGGGGCCTTGGCCAAGCTGCCTATCTCTCCCATGTGGGCAGTGCTGTTCTTTCTGATGTTACTGACTGTAGGGGTGGATAGCCAGGTCTGTTCTTCTGGGTTATTATTTTGAAAATGTTTCAGATCTTTCCAAGTGTTAACAATAAGATTTAAAAGTGCTCAAACTTAAGTTATTAGAATTGACTTGATAATCAAAACCAATGCTTTTTTTAATGAAATTTCAAAAAAGTTAAATTTATTAAAGATTTTCTCTAAATAAATGAATATTTTATTCAAAATATCTTATCTTGGATCCCTTTGACAAGGGAAGATATAGTTTGAAGCTGCCCTTTAGATATTATTCTGTCCTGTTGTATATACTTAGTTGGTTTATTTAGTACACGTTATTGATTATGTCAGACATGTGCTCTCTTAGTGCACTGCATGATAACAAATCTGTTTTTTCAGTTTGGTATGTTTGAGACTATGACATCTGCCTTTGTGGATGAGTACCCGCATTTCCTGAGGAAGAGGAAGACCCTGTTTATTGCTGCCACTTGTTTTGTACAGTTCCTTCTTGGAATTGTTATTGTTACTAAGGTAATGACCACATAATACAGAGTGTATATAATAGCCAATACCACAAAGAGAAGAAGAAGTCTCTGGACATTCTTAAGAAGAGAATAGATCTTTTTGATGGAATGTAGGCTAGTGAATAATTATGCTTTAAAAGTGATGTATCTGTCAGTCTTTTATTTTTCATTCAGGGTGGGATCTATATCCTCCAGATCATGGACTGGTACAGCTCCACGTATTCACTTATGGTCTTCTCCTTTATGGAGTGTATTGTGGTGGCCTATGTGTATGGTAAGAAGTAGTTTTCATTTATTTTCTCTCTTTTTGATGACTTCTGAAATGTTTCTCGCTGCTGTGATTGTGTTGGTAAATGTATGTTCAACAACATTAGTTTCTGTTGCAGGCAATTTATAAAAATCTTCATCATTTTCTCTGAAATGTAAAATGTTAAGTATTCTGAAAATATTACTTTTATTTAGGATAGTTGGCTTTAAAATGTATTTATAAATAAATATGTATTATTTGGTAATAATGGCCTCAACTTCGTATATCAAAAAATATATTTTATATATAAATATGTTTTTGCAGGAGTCGACCGCTTTTATGAGGACATAGAGCTGATGATTGGGCGTAAGCCTCCAATACTGTACAAATATTCCTGGCTGTTTGTGACCCCAGCAGTGATACTTGTGAGTAATTTCTTAACTCAAATATATAATGCTGTGTAACTTAATTGTTATAATTGGGTAATGACAGAAATGGTTGAAACATTCACTTGACATTTGCTCATCCTGTGGCTGATAAGATATGTATTACTTAACACCTAAATTGTGTATAGGTAATTCAAAACAGGTTTTCAGTTTTTTTATGTACAGACACAGATGTGTCTGTACATATAGCCATCATCTGCGTCTGTCGTCGCCGTCGTCGCCGTCGNTCAGCCATAATAAGGAAGCAATGAATAGCAGCTTCATTGGAATTATATATATATATTTTCTTTTTAATTATTTCTCCAACACTGGCATTTTTAAGATGTGATTTTTAACTCCCATCCACAGGGCCGTAGCCTCGAGGGGGGCAAGGGGGCAGCTGCCCCCCCTGGGATTTGAGGTGCAAAAAAAAAAAATAATAATAATAATAAAAAAAAAGGTAAAAAAATAATTGCAAAGTTGATGTAAATTCTCTGAGAAAATGCACTCATGGCCACTAGACAATCATTCAACAATCTGTTTACAAAGGTATACTGTTTTTAGCAAACTCAGTTCATGCCAATGCACCAGAATGCAGTATTATACATACAGTTTTTAAAAATTTTCCACACCGTGGGAGGGGGACAATCCCTCCCACACCCTACCCCCTCGTGTCCGCTTACTGCCCCCCCTGGCATTTTGCTCAGGCTACGCCCTGATCCACCTGAGGCTCTGCACATTTTCAGTATTTCCACATAAGCAGTTGTATTGGTATTTATGTCTTTAAACACGCTGCAATATTATTTCATGCACTGTCATCTTTTTTCATATATTGGGACTTTCATATTTTGGGACTTTCATGTGAATTTTAACTCTCATGGTCCTGAAACTGTAATCTTATTGAAGGGGTGGATTGAGACCATCTTCTGGGTCTCCTGGAAGACAGTCAGATTTTAAAGTTTATATTAACCGGTTTCTGTTGGAAGACCATCAAAATGGAGGATGGATCAACAAGGATACTTTGGAATACTGTCAGAAAATATCTCTGGATCTGCATCTGTTAGTGACCATGTTACCTGTTGTGCATGGTTATAAATTAGCGTTGACAGACTGTGCTATAATAAGCATACATTATTGCATCAAAATTGACAAAATGACCTATTTTGCATCTTTTTTTTCTGTTTTTCGTCTGTACATTTGACAGCTTTGCTGCCTTGTTTAATATGCTTCCTAAGGTTATGGATCTTGTCAACGACACAAAATTATTTTTCAATATTTTACTATGAATTTTATATAAACCACGGATTACACATGGACGTACGCCCTCTAAAATGCCAATATTTTCAGGGCCTTCAGCTTTACTGGCAATCTTCACGGACGGACGTGATACATTTACATATACAATTCTCTTTCTACTGAACAAATGTTTATTAAGTTGATCACGCTGGATTAAAAAAAACTCTCCCGTCCAAAACCTCGTTAATCATGTGCACAGCCACAGTCAAACTTTTGAGGATAACGTTAAAGAAAGAAAAAAGTGAGCTTGTAAGTTTAGTCTCGAAATGGGTTACCAAAGTTACAAAGAGCTCTACTATGTATTTGGGAGAAGATATGTGGAGAGAGCCAACCAACAGCCAGTACTCTGCACGGCATAGGCCATGAAATGCTACAGATGGGCAAGGCAGACGATGCTGTGGATGTCTTCAGCAGAACTCTGTCTATGCAGGATAAGCTGCTGAGAGAATACCACGAACCGGCAGCAGTCACAATGCATGAATTAGCTCGTGCCATATTAGTATATCAGAATATATATATTAGAATGCACCAAAGAGTGGTACGTATACAGGAAACAAGTGCAGTAAAAGTTGTAGTATAGCCAATACTAGGGGTGGGCAAATGACAAAAATGTTTTTAAAACAGGTGGATTATATAGCCATTTTTGCTGCTGAACACAAATCTGACAATATTTTTTACCAAAGCTAATGATTTATATTGGTATCTGCTATTTCTTTGTGAAAAAAGGCAGGAAATGGCTTTTTGGCCATGTTTTCACAGTAAAGTACATAAAAATATTTGCCCACCCCTACCAATACACCAAATGGCACGTGGGAATATACAGACTTTTGTCTATCAGTTTTACTTTCAAATTGACACTCTGTTTCTGCTTATACTTGTGATGAACCAGGTTACCTATAGAAAAGAATGAACAGCCATTTTTAATAACAAGACAGTAGAAAGGGGTAAATATTTTTGTCAGTTTTATTGTCTTATAACTGCCACGCCCATACTACGTGTTGAGACACGTGACATAATGACAACATCAGGAACGCACGTACCATTCCCTGTACATAACAATACTGTAAGACAACAGGTGAAATTCAAATATTATACAATATTACCATATACAAGTTGACATTTAGAGTAAACGGACAGATTGGAGTAGTCTATTACCTTCACTACTCACAATTTTTGATCAACACTGAAAACATTTTATTTGGACTTATAAAAGAATAAATAATAATAATAATAAAAAGAAATACAGCACAGTTTATAATCCTACATTTTACTGTTGTGAGCACTGAACATGCAACAACTGAAAGGATAAATGATCTGACACAAGAAGAGTTTGAAATATTTGCGACGAGTAATAATACATGTATACTTGTAATTATTTTAATCTTAAAATTTGTACCACCAATGTAAAACCATGGGACGGAATTATCTTTAAAGTTTTTGTAAACCATTTTTAATATATATAAATAAATAAATATATAAATATATATATATATATATATATATATATATATATATTTCAATAATCATCTGCTTATACTGTTAGGTGGACGGATATTTACTGAATATATTCTGTGTTGGGGCAAACTTGTATACATTTTGTTCTTCCCAGATGCAAATTACAGTAAACATTTACCATGGTTCAGTTTCACAGTCTTAATCAAAGTACCAAAACATATAGTATACTGTGCCCAAAGATACATGGAAATCAGTAGTTGTCTATTAGAATGATGTAAACTGCTGTGCATGGTTTGTAAATAATGGAATTAAATAAATATAAATACAATTTTGGTCTGTTTGGTCTGTTTTGTTATAAAGTACAAAATAATAATAATAATTTAATAAAAATGAAATAAAGAAATAATAATAAACAAAAAGCAGCTACTATTAAGATAACTACAGGGGTACAGGCATTAGGCTTGACCTGCTTAAAACCACTNTAGGACTTTCATCATGTGAATTTTAACTCTCATGGTCCTGAAACTGTAATCTTATTGAAGGGTTGGATTGAGACCATCTTCTGGGTCTCCTGGAAGACAGTCAGATTTTAAAGTTTATATTAACCGGTTTCTGTTGGAAGACCATCAAAATGGAGGATGGATCAACAAGGATACTTTGGAACACCATCAGAAAATATCTCTGGATCTGCATCTGTTAGTGACCATGTTACCTGTTGTGCATGATTATAAATTAGCGTTGACAGACTGTGCTATAATAAGCATACATTATTGCATCAAAATTGACAAAATGACCTATTTTGCATCTTTTTTTTCTGTTTTTTGTCTGTACATTTGACAGCTTTGCTGCCTTGTTTCTCCTATGAAATAGGTAGATCTATCACAGATATGAAAAATTATGTCATTTTTCATTTGTGCTAGGTTTCTGAGTTGCTGTTAGTACTCTGAAATAAGAATTAATTTTCCATGATTTTTTCCAAGAAATAAATAAAACCCTTTTATGTCACTTTGTATTTCCCACCAGTTCATCTTTGTCGCCACCTTCCTTCAACATGAGTCGGTAACATATGGGGATTACCATTATCCAGCATGGGCTATTGTTCTTGGGTGGCTCCTAGCCCTCTGCTCTATACTGCCTATACCTGGAATAATGATTCTGAAGATTGTGAGGGAAAAAGGGCCAATCTTGCAGGTAAGTTATACAGTAGGTCCCCTAGTGTTAATTATTTATAAGATCTCATGAAAACTGTACTCTTGAAAAGCATCAATACTATGGCTGTATTCCCAGAGCTTTTAGATCGATCTATCCCCGCGGGGAGTCTCACTAGATTACTGTCAGATAATCCGGCTTAAATGTCCGTCCCGCCTACTACAAGCTGTAAGGGAGTAATTAACTTTCATGTCCGCCCAGCTGACAGCTATTTAGCGTGAACCCCCAGAGAGTTAGGTCGATCTAAAGTAGATTGATCTAATCTCTGGAAATGGGGTCTATCAGTATACTATAGTTAGAAATCTTTGTACTTTTCACAGTTACACACACACACACACACACACACACATCAGTTTATTTATTTATTTATTGAATAGTAAATTGTATTCAAGTTTAATTCAGCTTTGATTTAGGAGGCAAGATTTTCAGTTTTTAATAAATATTTTTTTGGATATATTCAAGGACTAGTTGATGGCTTTCATCATATTTCTGTCTTTTGTCTTGTTTTTAGAGAATCAAGAAGCTCTGTCGCCCGGCAGTGGACTGGGGTCCAGTGCCAACCAAGTTCCGTGAGCAGTACTATGAATCCCTCAGCCCAGCCCGCTGCCAGTGGTTACGAGAGTTTCACCCAGAAATGAAATTTACAGTGAATCAGTTAGAGGATGAAGGCATTATGATGAAACCGCTGAAACCAAATGATTCCCTGCATGATAAGCCAGCTTCAGTTCCCCATGAAGAGAAAGCTTTGATTCAAGGACAGCAAGAGTGTAACAATGTATAACATGAAATGAGAAGAAAAGAAAAACTTTTGTATCTTTATTAGTGGGGTGAGCAAACTTTACACTAACAAAATTGTTGGAAGAGGCCTTTATATATATATATATATATATATATATATACAGTAGTAAAGTTGACTGAAAGAGAAAAATCATGATAGAAAAACTCTTATAAAAGGACTGGAAAAAAGGATTGGAAGGGCAAAAATGATAAGAGATGTCAGCCATTTTTCATTGTCATTTTGGCTGCAGTGGCAGTTGTTATTATCATTATTATTACCCATGCTTAGTCATGCTTCACATTAAAGACAACATTACCTCATTTTTCCTTTTTATACACACAACTTTTGCTCATTTTACATTAGATATTGTCTGAAATGCTCCACTTGTATATTTTTGATCACTTTTGTTAGTAATTTCCCAAAATGTCGGATGTCAGTGTCCATTTTTCAAAACACAATCCAAATATGTTTCAAGGTCACTTTTTGTATTGCATTTGAGTGATATTAATGTTTTCTAAGTTTTGCCTTCTGCAAGTATTTCAAGACTAACTTATGTAAGTCATATAATGCTCATCTTCTGTCTGCTGTCAGCAATCATTTCCAGTTATAAACATTAACAGAAAGTGTTTAATGAGTAGACCATCCAACAAAACGTAATGTGAATTGTACTCCTTGCATTTTCATCAATATGGGCTATCCAAGGCAATCATATCATTACCATTACATTATTTTTCAACTATGATCTCACTGTCTGACATTTGTCATTTATGACGGTACTGATGTAAAATGTACAGATATGGTACATATTTGATAAGTGGCTGGGTGTCACAAAACACAAGAATTGAGAAGTGCTGCTGTTACATGATGTTTCACTATAAAAAGGTTTTTTAATACATGTGCAGAAATTATTAAATTATAGTTAGACATATTGATTTTAAGCTCATCAAAAGATATATACCTCAGATGAATTGGATGTATGTTATAGTTATCAATAATTCTTCAACATTAACAATACAATTATGAAAACAATTATTTTAGAATTTGAGGTGTATTTAAAAATTTTTTGATATTAGTAACGGTAATGTGGGGATTTGTGTTATTTGCTCACGGTTTGTCTGAAAGGAAAAATATTTGTTGATCGACAAATTTTAACCAAGTTAATGAATTTTTTTATACTTGACTGACAAGATAATTTTATACTTCCACTGTTGATAGTCATGACCAAGTAAAGAATATATATTTATTTACTTATTTTTATTTATTTATTTTTAAATATCTGGACCTATTTCAAATTGTAATTTTTTTATTAAGAAGTTTGAAAGTTGGAGTTTTGGTTACCAATGATATTAAGAAAAGAGGTAGCTTTGGTTGAAGTATGAGTCTGCCAATATTCCTACTCTACTGGGCACTATATACTTGAAGATCCAATGTGGCCATCTTGTAACTTTCTTCAAAGTTTAATAAGGCTATTGTTTTGATGTGATGATGACCGGATAGACTCAAAGTATTGAATATGTATCTAGATCCCCTGGTAGTATTGGTAGGCAGAGGGTATACTTTCTTTATCTTAATTCTTTGTACAGCTGGTGATATTCATCAATGATAAATCATATTGATTTGCTATTGGGACAGTATAATGGTTTTATTGTATTAGTTTGTGTTCAGATACGTTTTAGTCTATTTGCATGTAGTATCTTTGACAAGCTTGAGTTAACATGTGTAGATAATGTATGCCTTAAAACCTGCACATAGTTTTCCTTTTCTAAGCAGGTAAATTTTATGTGGTGGTTTGCCTTTTTTAGATATAATTTGATGTTTAATTGTACTGCAAAGACAATTGGTAACTGATAAGTGACAACTTATAGCATGAAAAATTGATTTGTTTCAAGATCATTAATTGCTCAATTTCATTAAATGTATATTCCTAAGAACATTTTCTGAAACATGAAACCAGTTCAGCCTACTCGAATTTTGTTTACATAAGCAGTGATTTATCTTTTGTAGCAAATCATGAGTCCATAAAATTTGATATTAGTGAAATAAATTTTGTAGGTAAAATTCAAGTGTCGTGATTGCAATCAATCCTTTCGCAGATCCTCCTCATTTTATTTTTATGTGTTGTTCTAAATATAGGGGTTACAATGCTCGATAGAGAATAAGAGTGAATCACAGAACTGATGTCCTTGCTTGCTGACTTGAGTTCTAAGGAAACCATTCAGTTATCTACGTCAGCACATGAACCGTGTTAGAAGTGCGGTCCATGCGACATCAAATCTAGATAAAGTATAGTGTACCTACATGTAGATCGAGACTTAGGTCTCCAAATTAAAACATTTGCAAAACGTACAACGTCATGTGAACTTATTGGACACTCGCACACATACAGAATAGGTTCCACGTATTCAGAGGTTTGGTCAGTTCCCACTGAGAATCATTGTATAATAAGTTAATTCACTGACTCATCAAATGCTTGGCTTTGATCAATTTTCAAATACTATCGTACCAATTGATAATATATCCTATTTCCTGAGTGGATGACATTTCCGAAATTGTCTCTGAATCACTTGACGCTGTAAATTACTCAAATGTTAAATTTCAGAAAACGACGCGAAACGGTTGTATTCAGATATATTGTTAAAATAACACCAAAATGTGGACAACGATTGACAAAAAGAGTGTGTTCTGGTCATGATTACGTAAAATTATTAATATCAGTGTCCTGTTTTGCGTATTTCACAACATACATAAACATAAATGAAAAGCACGGTACGTCCTCATTAAAATGACAAAATGTCTTCCCAATCTTTGCCATTGACTTTGATCCCTTCTGGTATCTTCTACTTGAAAAGATACGGCATCGGTTTCCCCATACAACACCCATAGCCCAGGTCGTACGGATTGTCGGGCAGTGGCGGAAATTTTTCTCCACAGCTCAATTTGGCCACATCTCCTCGGCACCACATGGTTCCCGACCAGTAACATTGGCCTCCCGCGGTGTGACAAGGGGATGTTCCTGTAAATATAGCGTGCTACCTTGATAGATCAGATTGACTCTATTCAAGTACACTAAATATATAATATGGGAACAAATAAAAAATATTCAGCATTGCATACACATATACATTGTTAAGACCACTGAACCCCAATATACTGGATACATATCATTGTTATCATTTTCAGGTCGAATGTGTTTTACTGAATTATTTGGGTATCTCGAGTCCCTGGTCACCCCGTTTCAAGAATTTAAAAATTAGTTACCTTTCTCTCTCTCTCTCTCTCTCAAACACAAACACACACATACACATACACACACAGTAGACTTACCGAACGGATACACTACGGCCACCAGAACCAGTAAAGTTACTATTAATAAAACCTTTCCTTGATTCATAGCTGTTCCTGGAGTAGAGCTATCAAACGAAATATCATAAACTATATAACACTAAACGGGAAGACTCTCAATTAATGTATGTATCGTGTGGCATCCACGAACGCAACTGGACTAAAACGGGTTCGCCTTGGTTATGAAGAGTCCTAGGCCGTACAAGGAAATAAAATGGCTAATAAACAAATGCAGTTGAATTATACTACCGTGTAATTCGAGCGGAAGCGATGCTAGACAGTTATTGCTCCTAAACACGCTAAACGGATGTTGAGCCAAGCCAAATAGAGAAACATCCATTACGGGTAGGCACGCCGAACACATTTTGTTCACGTATTTGTTTATTTTTTTTGTACAAACAATCATAAGGATAGCGTGAGAAGGACAGTAAATGTAAACAATGTCAGCATTCTGTTGCATGAAGAAGATGGTTATGTCAATATTTACCGCTCGTGGCACAACACGGCTTTTTTTAAACTGACATTTCACGTGATATCAGATTTCAAAACTAAAAAATGTTTCGATGACAAAATGTAGAAATGAATTTTTCGCCTGCTTGAGTATAACCCCCTCTTCGTTCATATTTTTTAAAACAATACATACTCGGGGTGAAAGTATTTATTTATTTATTTATTTATTTATTGTTACACATAGAAGTTATCCTTTATCTTGATCTTTCAACCACACCAATATGCAAAAATTAAGTCTATCAAATTGTTTAGGGCGAGGTTACAATACCCAAGGTTGTCTGACATACATGTACATCAATATGTACCCTTTCACTAACATCAAGACGCATTGGGTTCTCACATTTACAGAAGGGTTTCTTTATGTAAGATAGTTAATTCTAGGGGCTCTAATCTGACTCAGAAAAGTTTTGGTATCAATTCGTTATTATGTCCAAGGTTCGAGTTATTCCCAGAGAGAAAAGTTACGGAATACTGCAGTATTATATGCCATTGCATATTGCATTAATTTCTTTTCGAAATCCGTATTAAGTCCATCCTTCGACAGAAAATAAACTGTAAACAATGAATGTGCAGCCTGAGCACCGATCTTTGTCTTAAGATTTCATTAATCATATAACACAAACGTTCTCCAAATATACTATAACTGGAGGAGTTCGCTGAGATGAAGCTGTCCGTTGGCTCCCAAGTATCGCGTAAACTCATAAAATGCTCTCTCTTCTTTAGTCCTGAGGATGTCAAGGAAGATAACATTCCTCTCTCTTTGTGAATCGCGACTCTTCACCGTCAGCACCTCTCGTTCAGAGAATATGCCCTCTTGCTGGAACCGTAGCAGGACGTCCCGCAAGCACGGCTCTGTGATATCGTCAACCAGCGCCTTCTGGTGGGCGCGGAGTGCTGCCTTATTGTACTCGGCCATGGGAGCAAATTCTGAAAGTAAACATGTACAAACAATAATTAAAATAGCGTCTAGTTGGGGCAAGATCTTTTTCGTAGACATAAGATTACTGTTACCCCTCTGGCGATTTTATTCGGTGTAAATGCACAAAAAAATGCACAAAATAGATTGTCATTGGCATTGAAAATTGTCATTTTTCACATTACAAAAAACTGATATTGCAATAAAATCACCAAGGGGCTAAGAACTTATCATCCAATTCTTATTTATGCAAACAAAAGAAACAACTAGTTCATTACCTGCCATGGCCGGTATCACCATGCTGGCGGGTATACACCTGTCAGGCACGGCATTGTCACACGGCACCGTAGAGTAGAAACCACGAGTTTCATTTGAGGGCCGTTCAAGGTCCAATATCTCGCCAGGGAAGACGGAAGGGTTTGGCAAGCATAGGCGCTCACAGTGGGGGCAGATTAGGTGCTTGGTGAAATGCAGTCCTGGCCAATCTCGAGTTTGGATTTTCAGCAAGTCGTTATGTGCATTTAACAGATGTTCCCACAACTGTGGTATTTTCTTTCCCCGAACGGAGATGGTGATAGTGCATTCTCTGCCACGCTGCTGGCGGAGAACCAGAATGCTGTTGGCTCCCAACTCTGCATACAAGCCATCTTTCCAATCTACCCTCCGCAACTTGAACAGCCCTAAGTGCCTATGTAGTCTGACTGAGAATTTTTCGTATACACCGCAAGGGCATCCATGATGGAACTGAAATCTCAGGCTTAATTGGTGCTTTTCATGGGAAATCTCGTGCGGCCATTTTGTTGAAAGATGCTCTGGTTTCCCTTCCGTCAACAAACAAGGGAAATGGTAGGCACTGTCTTTGCTCATAATGGATTTGCATGGTACCTCATAACACAGCTCCAATGATTTCAGCAATTCTGTCATTGTGTCAATGTCAAAATGGTTAAGGTTGAATGTCTTCCACAAATTCTTCAACAGATTTCTGGAGACGATTCCTCTTAAAGTGTAGTCGTCCATCTCCATCTGTGTAATTAAACCTTCCTGAAGAAAAAAGTTAACTCGAGCGTAATTATTGTGGTCCAGTACAACCCGTAGTAAGTCGGCAAGTAGTCGCTGTCTATGAAAAATGGTATTTTTCAAGGCAGGGTGCTTTTCGAACCAAATGATTTCTCCGCTGGAAGCAAGAAAGCACATAACATTATTAAATTCACTGCTCGCATTGGTAGGCGCCAAGTCTATGGTTACATCGTTCAACTTCATGAATTTCTGTCTAAGATAATCGTAGTCGATTGTGAGCAAGTTCCCTGAATCTTTTAGTATAGTGCTAGCTAAATCTAACCAGCGTTTTGGCAGTTCCACTTTCTTTGCCTCTGCTAATTTTATAAGATATATTTCTAGATCGCCAAACCCAAGCAATGTTTGTGAACTGACCATGAAAATTGGATGAGTTTTATTTTTAGTGCATTCACGTAGAGACTTCAGATTTTCATACTTGTCTCGATAAGCCTCCAGGAAAGGGAGATCGCAACGTCTGTTTCTACTAATCTGTTCCTCCAAATGTTCGATTTGTTGGTCCAGCAACATTTGCTTTTTCTCAGCTTGAGCCTGCATTCTTCGTTGTATACTGCAACGGATTTCATCAACTTTCACTTCATCGCACCTGTCAACATGTGTACCCAAAACCACCAAGTCTATACCAGGATATCTAGACTGAATCATGTCAATCCAGTCGCCAATGTTGTTCGTAAAATCCTCTTCCGATAATGGATCATACTGAAGGGAGTTAAACACGATACATACAACACCAGCCTCTGAGATGAACAGCGGGTGCCCCACTCTGTACGATTGGTGGCCGCCAAAATCGTTGATGTTAAATCGTATGTGGTCCTCTGGGTTCCATGTGCCTTGCTCAACAACCGATGTTCTATCTACGGAAGAGGTTAAGGATGGCGTCCCAGATTGCAATGTTCTTGACAAACTGGTCTTGCCTCGCGCCACCTCGCCCAAGAAATTTAGCTGCAGGGTACATGCCTTAGTTGCTCTGGTTTCCAGCAGTGCGAACAAATACTGGAGAATTGCGTCAGTTCCATGCTGGCAAATTGTGGCAGGTGGTCTTACCATGCTGTCTTCCTCTAACAGTAACGACTTTAATTGCGTTAGTTGTGACATAGAAGACGGCAACTTTGTTACACCAGTCCATCTAATGTCAAATATCAACATATTGGTCAGTCTTGAAATATCATTTGGAATAACCTCTATTCTGTTACCAGAAATGTTCAAGGACTCAATTGATTGAAGAAAACAAACAGGCGTTGGGAATTCAAGGAAACTGTTCCTCGAAATATCAAGTGTTTATAACTTTGACAGATTGGTCGTGGCTTCTGGTAGCGAAGATAATATGTTTCGCCACAGGTATAAAACTTCGAGATTCGGAATATTGCACACTTCCTCAGGAAATATCGTGAACTGATTGTCACTTAAACATAAACGTTTCAGTTTAGTCAGTTTTGACACATCTGGGGGAATGTTGTGTAAGTGGTTGCCGCTAAGATATATTGTTTCTAAATTCTCGTTATTGCATATAGAAAGAGGGAATTCATACAGGCTGTTGGCACAAATGTCTAAAACTGTGAGATTTTTGGCGTAACACAGAGAGATCGGTAGCGACGTCAAGTTGTTGCCTTGCAAGTAAAGTTCTTTTAGATTCTTACACCACCCAATCGTTGCTGGAAGTGCATTGAGTTCGGCAAAACTTGCACGCAACTCGGTCCAGCCTGCCAGGTCCTCCAGCCGCAACCGTTGTGGATCTTCTTCAAAACTGAGCTTATCATAGGATGGATCTAATATTCTTAGGTAATGCAACTTCTTATCTCTGTCAAAGAATACCATGATTTCAGCTTTTATGGTATTACTCAAAAATCATCAGCTGTGTCAGATATTGTCACCACGTCTTAGTTTTTAAACGGCTTATTTCTTTTTTAATTAGGTATTTTCTTAAAAATTCTGTTAGTGTTTTCCTCCACATATTTGTTGAAGGGCCTGAAAGAACAGAACGACTGTTGTTAAAAACTATAAAGTTTAAACAATTTGAAACAAGCCGTTGCTTGAATTACTGGGATTAAATTTCTCTAAAATATTTTGATATAAAAAAATTCAAAAACGACGCGTATCCATTACAAAACCAATAGAAATTTGCCGATACTGTATGCTGATTTAAACAAAAACTTAATTAAATAAATTGTTAATTGAATTTCAACAAAGGCTGTTAAATAGCGTTCCTGTATGTAAGTATATAGTAGACAACATTACCAGTATAATTACGACTTAACTCTCTTTCAAAAATAGAAACTTAACTTCAGTGATACTGCCAAAGTTAGCATTTGTAAGGTGTAGTCTTAGGGGAGACCGGGGCTAGTTGGCCCAGTTAGACACTTTTGGCCTTGTAGAGCCAACTAGGATTGGGTTAGAGTAACAAAACCGGTTTCAAAGTAAGCCCTATGAACTAAGCTACGTATGCAACGTCATTATTTTTCAAATATAATGCCAAATGGCTCACAATTTGAAGAAAAACGCAGTTGACGTCAAAGGGGGCCAACTTGCCCCGCCACGGGGCAAGTTGGCCCCAGGGTCGGGGCAAGTTGGCCCCCCTATACGAAAATGAAGTATGTATCCCATGTAAACGCCTTGAAATACATTTTTATAAATTTT
>NW_019775479.1:119618-275290 GCF_001039355.2 Lingula anatina | reverse complement strand
GGGGGGGTATGTGTTGCAAGAACCAAAATATATATCAATAAAATGTGTTTTGTTTTAATTAAGAATAAATAAATAATGGTATAAAGAAGGTTTTTAATGAATGAAAACGAATAATAAATTTTCTTTTTAAAAGAAAGTAACAAATTCAGTTTTAAACCATTGAGTTTGTTTCAACAATGGTCTCTAGCTAGGGAGGGGTAGAAAATCCCCTTGGGGCCACATATAACACTATAAATACAAAGGGAATCCCCTTACAATGAATTAAGGCAAAATAAATGTTTTTCTACGGAAAGTCCAATGGATTTGCTTTTTAATACTTAAAATCAACAGAATATTTCTGATATAAATTTTCAAAAAGACACCAGAGAGAAAATTTTAAAAAATCAATCAGACAGTAATAGACACCGGCAAGCTTTGTCAATTTCACCAACTTGTTTATTTCAAACAGCGTTGCGGGCAAAGGTTTGTGGGTAATATGAGGGTCCAACTTGCCCCGAGTCAAGGGGGCCAACTAGCCCCGGGTGCACATTATTTATTTTAAAGGATGGTAGCGATTTATGGTGCTAGAATGAGCAACGATGATACATCATTGTGAAACTTGAAGCAATGAACTTCAGTTTGATGCCCTATACATATCTTATATTCGATCAAAAGCCTATGAAAATAGATTTTGAAATCTCTTGAACAAAATTACTTTTAGGTGCAAAAATCGTTTATTTCGACTCACCGCTTAAGTAAAACTTTTTAACGTCTGACACTTCCTTAGCATTGTAGGCTACGGTCACTTAGCAAGAGTATGTGGCCAATTTTTTTTTTACCTCGTAGTTACTTTTTCATAAATTGACTGGGGGGCAACTTACCCCGGGGTCCAACTAGCCCCGGTCTCCCCTACTTAGACCAAAACAAAACAATTAAGTTTTTGGAGGCACTCTAGATCTTACTTGAGTTAGAAAATGTCCAAACATGACTTAATCATGAAAATTGGAACAAAAAAATATTTGTGCAAAAATTAATTCGGTCAAGCTGTGGGATATGAACAAAGCACCCTCACCATTTCCCGGAATTAATGACAATCACGCTCTCAAGTACTTAACTTAAATACACCCTGTTACTTACTAATTTGACCTCTTCATCCCATGACGCAACACTCCCCTGATATAACGCTATTTAAAAAGAGAGTAAGGATGGAAGGTAGAAAGGAGAGAGGGAAGGAAGGAGGGAAGCGGCTGAGGGAAGGACCCCAGCGTAGAGTGAGCGTGTGTGCGTGCATGTGTGTGTGTGTGTGTGTGTGAGAGAGAGAGAGAGAGAGAGAGAGAGAGAGAGAGAGAGATACTGCATGTAACGTACCGTACAAATATCCCGGAAGTCCCTTCTCTGATATTAATAATGCAGCTCACGTATCAAAATACAGGGTGTGTACATGTAGTCTTGCAAATATTTGCAGTGAACAATACACTCGCTTGAAAATTAGACGGCTGGTTAGAGACCCACTTCATCTAAGTATACAGTAAGAATATCTGTACCCACTACCGCAGTCTCGGGTTAGAGAGAAATTCTAGTCACTTTTGACCTCGCAAGTGGAATATTATTCGAGAATCAACATTTGCGACCTAGTTTTGGTGATAACACTGTGTGACACACACGACATCGAGTCGACGACATGACCTAGTGAGTAGACTACCAAGTATTGCAGTTGAGAAATCCTGTCACATCTACTGCAATTGCCGTTCTGTGAACACCAAAACTTTTACTTGGCTTCTCCGCCCACCTGCAGTAATCTCACACTTCTTTTGGGCTATTGAAAATAATGTGCCAATTAGAGTTTTCCACGAAACGTGTTATCATCGTACACTCTACCAGGGTGGCAGATATTATAAGTAAAATTTCCAAAAGCCAAAAGACAGGAAACCAAATGACCGTCTATTTATCTAAAGGCATATCTGTGNAAATATCCCATGTAAACGCCTTGAAATACATTTTTATAAATTTTTAATTTATTTAATTGATTTTTGAGAGTCTTTGATGAATAAACAGTTCAAATGAGGCAGATTTATTGAGGTTTCCGTACGTCACGTTGTTGGGGGGGAGGGGGGGTATGTGTTGCAAGAACCAAAATATCTATCAATAAAATGTGCTTTGTTTTAATTAAGAATAAATAAATAATGGTATAAAAAAGGTTTTTAATGAATGAAAACGAATAATAAATTTTCTTTTTAAAAAAAGTAACAAATTCAGTTTTAAACCATTGAGTTTGTTTCAACAATGGTCTCTAGCTAGGGAGGGGTAGAAAATCCCCTTGGGGCCACATATAACACTATAAATACAAAGGGAATCCCCTTACAATGAATTAAGGCAAAATAAATGTTTTTCTACGGAAAGTCCAATGGATTTGTTTTTTAATACTTACAATCAACAGAATATTTCTGATATAAATTTTCAAAAAGACACCAGAGAGAAAATTTAAAAAAATCAATCAGACGGTAATAGACACCGGCAAGCTTTGTCAATTTCACCAGCTTGTTTATTTCAAACAGCGTTGCGCGCAAAGGTTTGTGGGTAATATGAGGGTCCAACTTGCCCTGAGTCAAGGGGACCAACTAGCCCCGGGTGCACATTATTTATTTTAAAGGATGGTAGCGATTTATGGTGCTAGAATGAGCAACGATGATACATCTCTGTGAAACTTGAAACAATGAGCTTCAGTTTGATGCCCTATACATATCTTATATTCGATCAAAAGCCTATGAAAATAGATTTTGAAATCTCTTAAACAAAATTACTTTTAGGTGCAAAAATCGTTTATTTCGACTCACCGCTTAAGTAAAACTTTTTAACGTCTGACACTTCCTTAGCATTGTAGGCTACGGTCACTTTGCATGAGTATGTGGCCAATTTTTTACTTCGTAGTTACTTTTCCATAAATTGACTGGGGGCCAACTTACCCCGGGGTCCAACTAGCCCCGGTCTCCCCTATCACATGCTACAAACTTCCCGCAATGTATAGCTCTTGAAAAACGTAGTTCACGGTAACTGTTTTGGCTATTTTTTAAACTCCGTTAAAAAATATAAAAACTGAAGGCCCGTGTAACAGAAAGCCCTCTCTCCCTTTAACCCAAGAATATGTGTTTTCATGGGGGTTATCGTGAGCCAGGGGGCTTACACTACGTACCAATAACCTTATCGTGCTAGCAGGTTCAATCTATCTTAGCGGGGATTCTCGCAAAGGCGAAGTCAATGTAATCAGCTTAATTGTTTGGCATGCCCACTGGCAAAATAACATAAACAACATCATAGGTTGTAAAGTTTCCCGTTCTTTACCCAAGTACTTTAAGGCCGCATTTAGGACTTACTAGTCCGAGGGTCAAATATGGCCGACCCACTTGAATACTTCCCCACGGGGAATCAAATCAGTGACTATTAATGCATTAGACGACAAGCTTTTAGTGGGTTGCCATGTTTGACCCGCGGACTAGTTGGTCCACTGTTCTGAATGCGGCCTAAGTTACGAGGGGGTGTGCCAGACATTAAAGTCACTTAGAATGCAATTAATCGAGAATCCCCGAGGAATAAGATCGATCCAGCTAGTACGATAGGGTTATGGGAACGGTCCCTAACTCGCACCTGTACAGATAAATGGGGACTGGACCCTGTAACATAGGGCATCTGCTTACATTTAAATCCACATAATCAAAAGAGGTGATTCACTCTTTATCATAACTAGGTCAATTCTATAAGTAAACGTAAATAAAAACGCTTCAGTATATTGACCCTCTTTGTGAATCAGTTTAGGGTAACGATTTGCTAGTAAAGTCCCCTGGGTCGCTCCTCAGAGTCCCAGGGGTGGTCTGAATAGACGGAAAATCTCCTTGCCCGAAGTTCTCTCCTGGCGCTGAGATCCTGTCACAATAGGACGGCGGCGGTACTCCAGTTGGACGCGGCAAACTGTCAACGGCGTCTACTTTAAGAGACGATGGCCTTACCGCAGTGAAAGAGCAGAGACGCTCTATGTCTCTAGAGTATGGCGGTGGAGGCTGGTCGCTGTTGTGTTCCTCGCTGTATAGAAGTCTGGTTCTGGAGTTGTGGACGGATGAGCTGATGATGCAGATACTGTCGTAAGGCGGTGGATCTGTGTACACTCCTACGGTATATCGGCCAATATAGAAATAACAGCAGAGTAAAATATCAAAGACAATTGAGTGCGGTACATTACTTTATATATGCATGTACGCGCACATGTACCCTGGTATGTGGATTATAAGAAGCATTTAGATTTATAGATTAAATGCAAATGTATATTAAGAAATAAATTAGAAATATGAATTGAACAATGAATAAATCGTAAACTGATTTATTAATTTTTTTATCAGGTATTGTTTTGTGAATGCAAGAGTAGCAATATTAAAGATATGAATACATNAATCCCGGAAGTCCCTTCTCTGATATTAATAATGCAGCTCACGTATCAAAATACAGGGTGTGTAGTCTTGCAAATATTTGCAGTGAACAAGACACTCGCTTGAAAATTAGACGGCTGGTTAGAGACCCACTTCATCTAAGTATACAGTAAGAATATCTGTACCCACTACCGCAGTCTCGGGTTAGAGAGAAATTCTAGTCACTTTTGACCTCGCAAGTGGAATATTATTCGAGAATCAACATTTGCGACCTAGTTTTGGTGATAACACTGTGTGACACACACGACATCGAGTCGACGACATGACCTAGTGAGTAGACTACCAAGTATTGCAGTTGAGAAATCCTGTCACATCTACTGCAATTGCCGTTCTGTGACACCAAAACTTTCACTTGGCTTCTCCGCCCACCTGCAGTAATCTCACACTTCTTTTGGGCTATTGAAAATAATGTGCCAATTAGAGTTTTCCACGAAACGTGTTATCATCGTACACTCTACCAGGGTGGCAGATATTATAAGTAAAATTTCCAAAAGCCAAAAGACAGGAAACCAAATGACCGTCTATTTATCTAAAGGCATATCTGTGAATATCTTGTGAAAAAATCAATCTGTTGCCCTGGTAGAGGGTACAATCATCTGCAATTGGTCAAAGTGTTTCTAAAGAAGTGAGCAGTATCTATGTTGATTTTTAAACAGATGTTTTTCAATGGCTGCAAATTGAGTTTTCAGAAATCAAAAGTGCACTTATGGCTTGAAATCTTCAACCCGGTTCGCTTTGATACTACGCCATGAAGTTCACGTGAGCCACTTTTGAATTCTGTGTTAAAATCACGTTTATGATACACGAATACTAAATAAACAAGAATTAACGATAATCGTCGTTTAATACTGACATGAAATGTAACCTCCCCCTCTCTTTCAGGAGAGCAAATGGCGCGGTAAGCTTTACACTTCCCTAAAGGGTAAAACACGTGACAAAAAATACAAAAGGAGAAAAAAATAGCTGATTTTTAACCCCGCATACCATTACACAATATGCAAAAAGTCTAAGCCAAATACAGTATCTTGAATATGAAAACCTTGCTCCAATCCCGTTTCAATCAAACCACGTTAGGAGAATATTTATTCGGTTACTTGTCTCGTGTAGTGTGACTAAGGTGTGGTTTACTTTCAACCTGGTAAACCTGCTGTAATATCACCTGTTGTTAGTGTGCAATCTGGTTTTAAAGTCAACTGCACAAGTGATAAAAGAATGTGAAAGAATACGCACAATATTGGACCCGTTTGCAGGGAGATCCGATTACAATTATGATAGCTTCTCGACTGCAGTAGTAATTCAGATCAAGAAAAATATTTAACAGGTTTCTTGGGTTGGCCAATTTGTATACATCAAACGTACCTGTGGTGAAAAGTAGGCGTTTATAGTAATTCCTAAAGGCTATCTACATTACATATTGAAAAAGGATTAATAAATCCTTTTAACTAGTAATTCCTAAAGGCTATCTACATTACATATTGAAAAAGGATTAATAAATCCTTTTAACTAGTAACTTATGGCAGTTATTTTCAAAGATAAAGAAACTATATTATAGCAAATGATATGTGAGACATGGCAAAGCTTTTTAAGTAATCTTAGTAGTGAGCAAGTCGATTTATATATCTTTGGAAAATAAAGGAAATCTTAGTCTTCTGTTTTTCATTTTCTTACAAATTATTTAAAATGTTTCGTGTCCGTTATTGTTTCGTTATCTCTGTCACGTATACAATTTCGTTTGAACATGTAGTTTTAACTTTAAAATTATAAAGATATTATAAACTTGTTGTTAAACTCAAACGGAAGAATGTAGATCCTAACTTCTTGCATCCTTTTTACAACATTCGTACCCCGCATAAAGATGACACATTCCTGCTTTTTTTCACATCACTCCATCATCATAACTATCAGTCCATTGAGACCTGTAAGGTTACCCGCATAGTCTCCCTTGGGCATGAGTCACGGCAGTTTGAGACACTTGTATCAATATATAGGTGGCAAACTGAATGTGAAACTTTCCACAGGCTACTTCTTACACGATTTCGTACCTCAGATCATATATAAGCACAACGCCTAACAGAAAAGGGTAGTTTTTGTGGTCAGATCGCAGAATTCCGTGATCAGAGCACCTGAGCCTTCTGTCACAGACCGGTTGCTCTGTGTCACCGAGTGTCACACACCTGTCAACAGCGTTTGTGTACTGATCTCCATACATTGTATACGGCTGTCCACTCGTCTACATCGCTGACCAGGTAAGCATTTCTGTATTATCTCATACTTCATGGGTCAACTTGAGAAAATATTATTTTGATAATTGTTGAAAGTTTTGCCTTTGTGCAATCTGTGTAACATTCGTGGGAATTCTGTTTGGGTCATAGAGTTAGATCCAACTGTTTAAAACTCTTTTCAGGTAAGCAAATCCAAGTCTCTTTTATTCAAAAACAGATCAATCATTTTTGATTTTGAATGCACTGTCATGTCAAGGCGGTCCTGCAGAACAACAAATTTTAAAAGTTGATGACACACATGGAAATTCTGAATTGGGTCAAATGGAATATTAATAATGCCAACAATTCATATGGCTGTGTGATAATTCTGTCACTGCAGCACCGTTGTGTGTCAGCATTGACAGTGAAGGTAACCGTTAATAGAGTTGCGACAAGCTTAATAACTACATTAAAATCATATGGATTCCTTGTTTGTATTAAAACACTAGGCTATATACATGTATAGGCCTACTATTCAATAGCAGGCCTACCTCGAGCAAAATCAAACTTCATTTGAGCCTGTATTTGCTATTCCTTAGCCTGGATAATCGAGAGCCGGTTTATATTTCAAGGATCACACACTTGTTATGATATCCATATACTAGTACATCGTATATGGTTTTTACTGCATAGATTTCTCTCTAAGTGAAATGTCCTCTGTCATACCATGTGCTCTTTTGGTAATAAATAGTATATAAGGTCTGACGCATATATGTTTTGGAGCCCGGTATAAAATAACTGTCTGAATGTTTCTAAATGCAATTTTGCTTTAGCCTACAGGTGCTCCGGGGGTGCGAAAGTGTGAATACATGGGGGCAAAGAGGGGCACCCTATGGGAGAAGCCCTTGGGAAAGCCCTAAGTTATTTTGCAGTTTGACAGGGTAGAATACAGATACCTCATTTTTATTACTAGAATAGGCTATTGACTCATAATTGTGACATATAGTTAATTATGAGAGGATATTCGGCAAGCATGAGGCCAGTGTGAATTATAAATGAATGCAACTGATATGAAATTTAAAACTCTGAATTTGTAGTTGGAAATTTATTGCTCTGGCAACGCAGAATTCCCAGGTGAATGAATGACACGCCGTTCACAGGGTGCGTTTATTGTGTGTTACAGAATCAGTCTTTTATCATTTTGCATTTTAGCTCCCAAGCAATATAATGTAATTAGTATACTTACAACAGTTAAGACCCAAATTACAAACATGGATTAAAATGGAGGTATTAATTTATCATTAATGGAAATTCTGCTGGTGTCCGTCTGCAAAACAGACAGTCACTATAAATGCTGGCGGCGGGGACAGGGTCGCGTCTTCTCTCTTTCAACGCGTCATCAATTTGGTTTATATCTCTGCATAATAGGTTTCCACAGCGCGACAGAGGTACCTGTAGCATACCAAATATTGTTATTCTGCTGTCAAATCATTTCAATAGCGGAAGTGTAAGAAACATACAGAGTGTGAAGAATATATGGGCAGCGTTGAATTAAATGTGTCTATATATATGCCGTACGTACGTAATTGGTTCTCTGTATAATATGATCACTTAAGTGAGTTTTTCATTGTGTATGAAAGAAGCTTCTTCACGCTTTTAATTTTTGCTGCAGAGGCGGCGAAGTAATTGTGCATAATGGTCTTTAATTAACGATGAATCCGTTAAACTGGCGTTGGTTAAACTGTCACGTCGCGAGGGTGATTCACCCGCTTCAGCGTCTGAACAAGCCTAGCCTGCAGACATGATAAATAGGAGGAGAAAAATATTATATTGTTCACTTATAAAAAGGTTATCTGTGTTTGTTTGTATGTGAACGTAGAGGTTATGCACAAGATGAATGGAAGGTACAATGTATAAGTGATTTTAAACGGGTAAGGAAATGCGCCGTTCTTATATACTGATACAACACTCAAGAAGTTATAACTTCTTGCAACACTAGATACAAACTCCCCATGGTCAATTGTAAGGTCTCATAATGAAAATCACACACAGACACACACACACGCACACCACCACCACCACCACCAACAACAACAACAACAACATCAACAATTACAACAGCATGTATAGTCCCCCTCAGAGTGTACTATACCACAGTCACTTAACTGCCACATTACACTATGGCACTTTTCAATTAAACAAATGTAGGCCTACAGCTGCAACTGGCCTCGAGAGATTTTTTGGAACCACGGTGTTCAAGAAGCAACACCCGTTTCAGATATAAATCGACATGTGACGCGTGAGGTCGTTGGAATCGGATAGTAGAGGAGGCGAAGGGTTTTATAGGGCGACCCAGTATGGGTGGTTAAATATTTTTTCGCGTGCACTAGAGTTGAAAATATACTTTTGAACACAAAACATTTAATAACCTCCTCTCTAGCAAGCAAGACGTATTTTACTTTTTTTCTTTTATGTATCTTCGATAGCACGAGATGGTGGTCTTATTACTGTCAAGTTTAATACCAACAATGCCGATGACAGCTGCGTCGGGTGTTCAGGAAACAGGTGTTTTTTAGCTTGTGAATGTAGCAAAACAGTACATACCCTTTGCAGGTATACATGCAGCGAACTTTAAAAAAGAACAGTACCTTTAAAAAGTCAAAAATAGACCAACGGGACATGCCAGTTAAGTTATCCAGCTGAGGATGTAGGTTTATGGTGGGGGAGGGGGTGGGGCACTCAACTGTGTGGGTGTAATTCATTGGTAAAAAAATCGCGAACGTTAATCATTTTCTTACATGTCAACTGGTTTTTCAGGTAAAATGATAACCCGGTTCCTCCATACACCTATTGACTCAAAGCAGAATCAGTTTCTTTCGAAAAAATGTCGACTATTTGACAGGACTTATGAAGAGATGTAGTACTTTTTTTTCCGGTGGGTGTAATGCTCGCTTACAATAGATAGTTACTAGGTATAACCACAAAAGTACGTGTATGGTATAACCTGTAGCCTACTAGGGTCGACGTGTTGCACAATCTCACTACACCGTTCACTGCCCTAACACTATGCAGTAAGCAAGACTAGTACTGAATATTTTAATGTTAAAACAGCAGCACAAGCCCAATCTTTATATAATTTACGAAAACATTTGTAAAGATAGGATGCAGACCAAATAAATGCACGGAGCGACCAAGGAAATGCCTTACTGTGCCCACGAGCAATTCACAAAAGAGGGAACCTATTATGATCATCATTGAGGCATGATTAACACATATTATCTTAGAGGAAACAGGTTGTGGAAGCTACAGCATTGACATGCCTTTGGGTCACAATACAGCATGCAATCGAACAGAGCGCCTGTCAACTACGCGAGGTTCATCTGTTCCCCGCGTTAAGTGCCCTAGGACTCCCCCCCCCCCCCACCCACACACACACAGAAAACAACGTTGTTTGGTGTGTTCTTCTTTTGTAACATTTATTAGATCAGTTTATGAGAATTTTATCAAAATACATCGAACCGAACTGATCATTTTCAGATATGTTCTACATATCTAAGTTTATATTTTTCATTTTTCTGTCACGTAATGGCTACATTTTTAAATATAATTTGCATCACACAGTTTGTATTTTTGTGCAGAAAGCATTTTGATGACATATATATATTAGAAACGTTAATAAGTTGCGACATGTAAACCTTATTATGTCCAAGTGTAAACTCACGGATACATCGCAACTAGCAGAATCGTACTACTCGAGTTATCTTTAAAGGGTGACCTGGATTAGATCATACGGTTGCGTTCTCAGTTATTTTGTGTATTTTAAAGGCAGATTGTGTCCTAAAATGGAGTTGATTGCTATCCAGTTGATATGCACCGAAATTCTTCATCAGTGATGACACGGTGATGATTAATGGCTTACATTACTTAAGAAAATTAAGTTGACGCACGTGACTATTCCTTATTGCGGAGATGAGGCATCAGAGCATTGAAAGGTCCGGGGTTCAGTCAGTTTAGCAGTGTCGATTGCACAGTTGCCAATATAATGATTCCCAAAGTGCTGAGAACTATATTTGTTCAGTTTATTATTTATAGCTGAGTAACACCTGAAGACAAAGGGGATCGATAGACAAAAAGGCGAAGTATATGGCGCAAATGCGTACTCTGCCGCTGTGTGCTTATACAAAAACTCATCTGGTGCAAATGTACAGATCTCATAGCATATACCGTATATGATATATAAATAGCCAGGGAGGGTTCGGGGGGGGGGGGGGGTTCGAAAGAAGGTCCCTCTGGGTAAAATTTTATCTAGGTGCACGAAGGTTTCATGGTAAAAGGTCCACTTTTCCGAAAAAGAATCCCCTTTTGAAATTGATGGCTACGGGCCTGATACACACACACACAAACACTGGTATATAAAGGCAAATCAGTATAAACAGAGCTGCGGCTTATAAATTCAAAAAGCCTTCCTTATATATGGGGAACAATCAGGTGAAGACAACTTCGAAGTATTATGTTAATACAGGCACATTTTTTCTACTTGAATATATACATCTGTATAACGATACTTCATATTTAATACTTGTGCCTCGAAGCCAAAGCCCGCCACTATGTTAAAAAAGTGCCTTGATAAAAAATGTTCCATTGCAGAGAGGTGCTAACTCGGCTCACTTTCTGCACTGATTGTATTAATGTAACTAATCCTCGGGCAAAGGACTTCAAAGCGGCTTAGTGCACTCTGCAAACCAGTCCATTGATGCGTAGGTCAGAAAGGCGATTGACAGCGATCCGTTCTCCCGTACTGGGGCTTTATTCCTGGCATTCAGTCGATTCCGCGGTCTATTAACTCGGACTTGGATTTGTTTGCATACTGGTCCCATCGTCACAATACAGGTGTATTCACGGCTGGCTTTCTTGGTGGTGCAACGCAAATATTTGTTTTTCTCTAAATAATTTGTTTGTTTTACACCACGTCTTTTCCTTTTTTGACTGGCTTCTCTGTTAAGGAAAACAAAAACATCACTTAGTGTTTAAAATCCCCTGGTGAGCCGAGATTGTTATGGGAAGTGGTTCTGATCTCGTGAGACGGATGAGAGGGGATGGGGTTCCGACGCGTTGTTTCACTTTGACAGCGTGCAGCGAGAGTGTCGTTAACTACTTTTCCTCTGAATGTGAAGCGCGGCGGTGTCTGGTTCACCTTGTATTATGTGTATGGTCTGGTGAAATTTTACGACTGGAGCAATCTAAAACAAAGAAAAGCTGGGGAGGAAAGCTACTGATCGCTGGGCGGGTCTGGAAAGCGTGTATATTGTAAATATGCTCACAGGTATGTTATTGTTCATTGTTGCTTTTTATAGATATGCAGATACCTAGGTATTTGGTCGTTTTCCATTTATTACTGTGCATAGTATATACTGTGGATAGTATAAAACACAGTTCATGGGCACGATTTGGTGTGGGTCTGGGCTTTGGTACGTCCTCGCAAGCTCTTGTTGACTTGAATATCACGCGGCTGTGAAAAGACGGTGTGTCCACAGATGCGCATCTAAGCGGTAGTTAGAATTGAGAAGTTATGCAATAATCAGGTAGATGGATATTAACAGGGCTTCGTCAAGTATGTTAAGGCTGTGGACAATGGCACTCACGGTGAATTGATGCCGTGCAAAGACGTTTGTATACCTTTGTTGTTGTCCTATTATCTGCTATGGTCCTGTATATGTGAGGACAGAGTAGCTCATCAAATTCACTCTACGGGACCTCACGTCCATTAATTTGTATATCCCTGCATGGACAATTTTCATAATAAGTTTAAATGAATAGGTGGCCCCGTTCTGAATTAAACCCTGCCCTGATGTGTATCTATTTAATTGCACCTGAAAAGCACGGAGATGAAAACCGCCTTGGTACAGTTTTAATCACGTAAGTGTTTCTTATAAGCACGAAGAGCGTGACTTCAAAACCGTCGTTGTTTTGTACCGTGCTCCTTTATCTTAACAAGGTAAAGCGGACACCATGCTGCGTCCCTTGAAGTGTTAACTACCACTTGGCTGCTTACCCCTCCCCCATCCCCGCTTAAAGCCTTGTGCTCTTGACAATAAAACGTTATTGTTTCATTAAACCACAAAAGCCCGCAAAGCGTATATGAAGTTAAGTAGTGACTAACCGCTCCCCACCACTTCCGGTACAAAAGCATATCGACCAGACGACACGAGACAACGGCGGACGGACAACGGTTTTCCCTGAGCGTCTGCAGTTTTAAACATGTATTTTTAGCTTGACGGATCCATTCAAATGGTTTAGTTAGATTACATTTACATCGCTCTGTTAATCGCACTTACCGTTATCGATCAGGGCGAAAGTTTAACATCGTTTACCAGCTTGCCTTTGACACGGAAGGCAAACCGCGACTGGGCCCCGATGACTGTATTGTAGGATTGGTATTGTCAACATAAACGTGTGACACAACAGCGCCAGACGGACGCAGAGAAACATGGCAAAAGGTAATGTGCGGTGCCTAGTCTGTTTTTGCTCAGTTTAACAGTTTCAGTTAAAACTCTGTATCGTATATATCAGATAATGTATAGTATTATCCTGGGCGTAGGTCTATTGATTTTATCTCGCAGCAGACGAATTGTTCAGCTGTTTATAGGCGAGAAGTAGTGTAAAGAGTGACATCGACATGTATGACATCGTCTGTATGTGTTGTTCTCAATGTTGCGTAACATTGGTGAAGAGATTTCGTCTGTTGAAGTTAGGATAGCGTTATATGTCTTCGATAAATGGGTTTCTTCTATGAAATCAAGAGTGTAAGGGGTTGGTTCTTTAGACATCATCTTTTATAATGTACTTTGTGGAGTCGTTAATAACATCATATTTTGGTACGTTCTTTCTTGGTGACACCATGAAATAATATTGTTTTGACCTTATTACGTTTTATTACACGCCATATGGTCCTTAACGGCGCTATCAATATCTTAACCGTTTTAACCCAGAAACGTCACGATAAAACCTGATTTAGTTGTTCAGAGAATTGTGAGTCCTTGTAACGGATTCCTTATATTGAAAACCGTTCAATCTTCCTCTCCTTTATTTTGATTTTTGTCGTTGGCATATTAACGTGTTATCTCTCAATAAAAATTCGGTCGGGTATGTTTGAATAGTTAAATTGGTTGCATATAGAGTCATTAAAAGTTACTGACTAACATGTAATTGCGCAGAATAAAAAAGCATGGGCTGATAATCAAAAGTTATGGCCAAGTCCAATGATTTTACGGTACCACATTGTTTATAGGAGGTGAGAGAACAAAGGATCGGTACGATTAACCCGCAATTCTAACACCTTACCTAGTTCTGTTGACGGCCAAACAAATAAACGTTAATTTGTAGACAAATAAACGGTGTCGTGTGAGGTTCATAACAATATATTTCATTTGTTAAGGAAAAGGGACCATTTCATTTGTGAAGGAAAAAGTAAAAGCATCTCGGTAAATGGAGTAAACATTTATGCAAGGCAACAGTCCAATTCTTTATTTCACTTTTGTTTATTTAATAACACCTTAAGTATTGCTCCATTGTTTTGTCTTCAATATTGAACACTAGTGCTAGCGTGACACACTGTAGTTGCTGCTTTGGCTCAGCCCGAGGCTGCCCACACACGCACACACAAACACTCAGGAGATATTACACAAAACTCCTGTCGAGAGCGATGTCGCAGTAAAAAGACAACTGTCGCCATATGAGGCGGGGTGCTCTTGGGAATGTGAATTAAAAAGACGAAGACAAATATGAGCACGGTAGAATGCAATCATCTTAATGGTTCACGGCTCCTCTCATTGCAAATAATTTTGCTCTGGGTGGTACGTTTTTTGTTGAAATATATGCTGGATTACTTAAAGTAATAAAACTGAGAGAGACGGGGTTCAGAGAGAGAGAGAGAGAGAGAGAAATTAAATCTGGTAACACTGATTTCCGGGAGGAACTTGTTAGTTGTCCTTGCATCCGGATTCTCTTACTTATCAGCATTTTCCAGCTGTCACTTACACAATAGAATAAAAGTGAATTGTGACCCACTCTTTCTCCCTTCGTGAACTACCGGTGCTCTTTCAAAAAGAAGGAAATCCTTTGTATACTTAATAAACTGCCAAATATGTGTTTTCAAACAGGATCTATTTAAGGGGTAAAATGCAGTCAAATGCCGTGAAAAAGTAAGGACAATGGTTAGTAATGATTAGTGCTCTCTACAGAGCTCAAGACGGCACTGGCAAGGTACCATGATTGCACCCCGTACCGAGATGTTATCAACTTATGACACTAAATTAGAATTTAAACACAGTGGTTGACACAGACTGGTTGAAATGCCTACAGGGAAATTGTCAAGGTCGCATATTTGTCCCCTTCACATTCAAGAATGGCATGATTTTTTGTAGTCTTATTATCTGTTTAAATAATACAGAAAATAGATTTGGTTGCAAATGGAAATGAACAGGGGCATGTGTTTAGAAAAAAGGGTAGTGTTCTTGTACGTTAGGGCTTGACGGAGACACGTGTGTTATAGTCCCGAGTGCCACGCCCCTTGTGTTATGGAGGTCGCCTGGGGATTAGTGATAAACCATCATTTAGCGTTTAAGAAATATGTATTATTCATAGCTGAGATTGAAGATTCATCAAAAACATCAGCAGCGCTGGGAGATATAGCAATCATGACCTGTGTTTTCAATAGGTAACATGAGCTGTAACTATCACAGTTACTCGCTGTTGTATGTATGTCATTATGAACGCAGTCAGGTGCTTGGTAATCCTGAAATAGGATCAGGTATACTCTGTAAACTTGCTCGTACCCTGGGTTTCAGTGTCTATTGTATTTTGAATAAGTTAAATTCAATTCTTTATGCTTATCTGGACCTCCTTGGTATGGTAAGGTTTGGAAAAAAGTTTGGACTGATCTGCGCAGACACTAATAAAATTCGGGGTGCATGCAGCTAGATGGCTTTAGATTGGTACGGAATTTCCCTTGCTTTGTGCTTATAGTTGTTCAATATTGTGGTTTTCCAGCGTGTAAATAATTCAATGAATGGTCAGTGGTCCCTGATGGGGGCTTTAATCCAATCCATCTTAATCCAGTCGCCATTGATTTCTAATTAGGCAGCGCGAGGTATTCACCTTAATTGATCGGGATTTTGTCCCTGTTTTGATGCATGGCGTGATTTGCAGCCTCGGGGTTGGCAAACTTCATAAAACTTGTCGCATATAAGATTATATACGGTAGCTTCAACACCAAACAAACTGAACAGTGAATAATGTAAATATGGGTGTGCACATATATAAGCGTACAGAGAGAGGTGTAGGCCTAGGGGTACAAAAATCCGAGTTGAAATCGTACATATACCGTTTACTTGTATTGTATTAAGCGATTTACTGAGAGGGCAAAGAGGCAGAGAATGTCCTCCCCTTGTGCATCTAGACCCGCCCTTGATGTATGCACATTTTAAAACTTTACAGTCATGACAACACCCTGAAGTTAGAAATAATTTATTTCTCCTTTTTTTCTCCAAGTTTTCAGTTATGTATCATTGTCATGCACTTGGCTTCCTATAATTCAACAATCGATACGATACTCATGTTCAAAGATCTCTTGACATCTCTCCATAAGGTGTATGACACAATAGAAATAAATGACGTTGCGCTGGAAAAAGGAAGCGGGTTTAATCCTTGATCCATTTGAGTGCTTTTAAAATCTAAGATCTATGGAATTTGGAGTGATGTTCCGTGCCACAGATACTGTGCTTTATGCCAATGTCCTGTTTGATGAGTAAATAACCAAAACAGCAGTGTGAGATAGAGGTACCAAACTTGGTAAGGACACTGTAACAAGAGTGCAGTGTCGTGCTATTTTAACCAAAACGAAGTCCCACCCTATGACACACAAGATACTTTGGTTATCTCGTCTTTCCATGCATTTAGTATACACCCGTTGCCAAATGTTTTACGTGTCAAAAGTTTTGCTAAGATGTAACATTTATACATATCGTCTTTTGAATATCATCAGTCAATTTCTTGGTTGTTACCTAAAATAAGGTACTTGCGTAATTCTTAACTTTATGAATAAAGATAGCAACTGTCATGCAGTTTTTTCCTAATTATTAATATGTTTGTATCTAAACCTTATTACTTTATAAATTACTACGACCATTTTGAAAAGTAGATTTCTTAATATTTGGCAAATACGTCGTAAACTTATGGGTTATTATGGCCTTTGGCATCACCAAAACATGGGATAATACTGCGGTTAATGGGTGCAGTTTAATTGATTTACAATTAAGAAAAACGAAAAAGACACAAAAGGCACTCTGAAAATATCAAGGAAATTTCTTACCCTTGAATGAAAACAATACCTGATTATGAAAGAGCATCCATATTGCGTTACCCGGCGGCGGAACGGCCATTTCACGCCGTGTTAGACATACCAAACAGGCAATCTTTTATGGAAACCCTATGTCTCTGGGCTATCTTCTGCATCGATCCCTGTGATGTACCTTCACTACCCTCTTCCAGGGTGGCAGGTTATATAGGGAAAAACGGAAAAATCCACACACAGCCAAATGACTGTCTATTTATCTAGAGACATATTTGTGAATATCTGTGAAAAATCAATCTGTCACCCTGGTAGAGAGTATACTTTCACTGCACTCCTTCAACTTGAAGTATTTCGTCTTGAAACGTTTCAGAGTTAAGAGTAAACATCCCTTATCTAAACCGACATGTATACAGAGTTCAACGTTATACATGTCTTTCAAACGGACAGTGCCAATGTTTGCTCTGTGGTGTCCCGAACAATGGTCTTTCCTGGGATTCATTATTGATTCCTACGAGTTTCACTGTTGATATTGCAAAACCCAGCTGGTTTCTATGTTCATGCTATATGCGTTCACGCGTGAAGGCATATTGTATCAAGTGTTCAAAGTCTTATCGAACAACTTACATGTGTGTTTTTTTGATTCAATAAATTGCGTGGTATACTGGAGAGTTTTATTTCTCTCTTCTGTCATAGAACTAACGTTCTCCGTTTGCACATTACATGAAATCAAGAATCTCAATGAAATCTAGGCATTTAAAATTCAAAGACATGGCCAAGTGTTCAGAACCCGAAATTAACAGTTTTTTTTACAACAGGACTTACTTTAACTTGTCGTCTTGTGTCGTCACTGTCGTCGCTAGTAAACACGGCCTTTGTCTCCCAAAATTGGCATCGATGATTCCATTAGCTACTTAAAAAATATGTAGGTTGAAATTATCAGGTAGATGGAAATTTATCTTACAAAGCAAACCAAGCGAGCTTTCATCTACTTTAGTGTTTTCTAGTGTTATAGCTATGGTTCGTTGAATGTTTAACGTTTGGCATATACATTAAATGTTTATCGGGAAATCGAAATGAAGGTTTGCTTGTCCATCCATACAGAAATACGTCAGTTTAGAGAGTTCATTTCTGGTACTGTTGCGGAAAAAGAAAAAAACAATTCCAAAACACTAAAATTGCTATATTGAGGTAAGATTAGTCGTCACGTCAGCAGCGAATGGCCTATGTAAACTTGTTTTCTGTGATGAGATTGCAGTTTCATAGCACAAGAATGGTATGCTGTAACGTTGAAGGCAATATTTTAATGCTCACAGAAACTTTAATTTTCATTCGATAAAATCTGCTAAATATACACGATGACCAAAAGCAGGCGATTTTAGATAGGAATGCCATTTATTTATATTTAGAAAAGATATGGCTTCAAGCATGAGTCACAGCACTTGTGTATAGCCAAATTGCTTAGGAAATACCAACACGAATCAATGTAAGTCCTCCCATCACTTAAGAGGACAACCATTTTCTTTATCTCAGAAAATGATGATCCGTTAATAAAACTGGGTGATAACAGCGACGTCCAACATCTCAAAGATAAATATCATATCAAGATTTATTAGAGAGAAAGGCCTGAGAGGCCAAGATCTCCTGACAGTCTCGTCGCAGTGATCAAGGTGCGAGAGCGCCCAGGTATCGCTTCACGTCACACACCATTAGTTTAAGCATAGTCGCTTTCACAGACTGAGAAGATGTCCTTATGTCATAGTTGACGAGTGAGTCTAAGGCTCTGTTCTCACAACTTTTAGATCGATCTATCACCGCGGGGAGTCTCACTAGATTACTGTCAGATAATCCGCCTTAAGTGTCCGTCCCCGCCTACTACAAGCTATAAGGGGTAATTAACTTTCGTGTCCGCCCGGCTGACAGCTATTTAGCGTGAACCCCCAGGGAGTTAGGTCGATCCAATGTAGGTCGATCTAATCTATGAGAATGGGGTGTTAGGCTCTATTCCCATAGATTTTAGATCGATCTATCCCCGCGGGGAGTCTCACTAGATTACTTTCAGATAATCCGACTTAAATGTCCGTCCCGCCTACTACAAGCTGTAAGGGGATAATATTAACTTTCGTGTCCGCCCGGCTGACAGCTATTTAGCGTGAATCCCCAGGGAGTTAGGTCGATCTAACGTAAATCGATCTAATCTCTGGAAATGGGGTCTTAAATTATTAACCAATGTCTGGTTCTTCAAAGTTAGTAATAATTGAGAAGTGTCTGCACAGAACGTCTGTCCACTTTCATTGATTGGATCAAAAGACATACGCAAGAACAGTGTCACATTAGTTGTCTCCTAGGAGAGAAGATATTTTGGGTCCTAGGTTGTCACAAAACAAAAAACTTGAGCAGATGGCGATGAATCAGTCAAGTAAAACGGGGCGCGTAAGAGCCATTTCTCTTATCCTCTTCACCTTTCTGTATTTTCCCTCGTCTGCCCCTCTCTTTCTCTCAGTTCTCCGTTTCTCTTGATTTCTCATATTTCTTTGATTTTTTTTTTTCATTTTTTATTTGAAATTGTGATTTAGTATTTTGTGTGGTTAGAGTAAGCCAAACGGTTAAAAGGTATATAAGAATATTAGTATTGAGTAACAGTTAGGAAAAAGCTCTTTTACACCATGAAACCCAAGTACTCTGTCAAGTTTATGAACACAAATAGTTTACTTGAATTTCCAAACGGATAAAGAGGCATGCGTTACATGAGTATTTTACATTACAATGTCAGGTATCGGTTTATACCATTTCTTTAGCTGAAGCATTATTTTGTTAAACAGAGAACATTTCTCATAAGATAACGGAATACTCCCATTTGCAGGGGAGAAGTCATTACTTGAAGGCAGATACAACAGGCCAAGTGCATTTGCCCGAGTTCTTCTATGCTGAATGTTTAATTGTACATGTGCTTGGTGCATTAGATTTAATCAGACTATGTCTGACTGGTGAACATTAATTATATACTAGACCGGCAGGTGAAACTTGTGGATGTCACACTGTTTTTCGTGCCGGGGTTCCCTAGTATGTAATCGAATATCGAAATGGCGTAGTTAAAATGCAAATGCAATAGATGCATAGATCTGGAATGCGCTCATTTTTGACTGTGCCACTGTAGGGGAAACAGGGTTGCCAGGCCGATACGATTATGAAGTCTCTTGGTAAGTTAGAACATCGTGTGATTGGCATTTGGAAGGGTAATAACAGTGTGACCTGTCAGATGATGTAGGAAATTATAGAAACCCGCATAGTTCGTGTCAATATTTCAGCAGCTACTCATAGATGCGTAACATGGCATGGCGCTTGTCAGGTAGTACGGATGAACTTGTCTATTGGTTTGCAATACCTGGGGGGTTTGGATTCAATTTGCAATAGAAAAACATTCAATGGAGTTCAAGAACTAATATTCAGATTGTGTTAAGTGTTTGCGCTTGTGTAGAAATGTAAACTGCTGCAAAAAATGTTTGGTTCACTCTGCAGGACCCAACGCTGACTTCAAGTTTATTCAGTTGATTTCATTGCATATATCCTTATTTCCTAAATTTGCCGTCAGAATTTTTTTCTCGATGCTGTAGGGGTGGTGGGGTATAAATGAAGCTGTGGAATACAACGCTTACTACAAACCAAATAAAGTAAAAATTTCTTCGTGAAAAATGCCTTGCGCGCCTCCACGCCCTCCTTCAAGGTAAATGCCATAGGTATTATTACATACATTGTAGCAGTTCAACGCTTGGAGGGAGATGCGTCGCAATCCAGGGACGCGCGGTACCAGATTACTTTTCGTGTTTCCTTATTATAATTTCTAATTTACACTGTGTACTGACCCTTCATCATGTGGGGGATGATTAAATGTTATAACTTATAATGGACACTTAGTGGTCAGCCATAATAACCGCAGTCAGTCTCTTCGGAGATGGCACGAAGGCCGGCGTACTAGATACTAGCCGATGACTACGCCTTAGTTAATTTTTGTGTAGGCAAAATATCAATAGATGTATGAAGTGACTGAGACATACTAGACTCTTTCTTGCACCTCTTGATATTTGTTTTTGAGACACTCATCTGTTTAGTTTAGTTTTAGTTTAGAGTTTAGCGTGTTCTCATTTTCAGTGTCTGTGTGTAAGGCTGACTTACATGAAAAAAGATCCATAAACACACAATTTAGGCGCATCACAATCACTACACGCCCACTCTTTGGGCAAAGAGACATTGGGGATATTAGCAGGCTTCTGTGTTGATCAATTAATGGATGATCCCAAAAGAATATATGTACAATGATGCTGCTCTTCTCCGAACTAAGTGACAAATAATAACACGGGGGTAAAGCATAAACAGCTGTAAGTGATGGATGATTTACAATAAAAAATATCATGTGAAATGCAAATAGGTATAGTGCGTGTTGGTATGTCATGATGTTATCAAATGTACATTGTTCTTTGGACGTGGGATCGAAAAGAAAGATGTTGGATATTCTACTTATATTATTTACTGTTTAAATATTAATAATTTGAAAAATATTAACGTTGTCAAAAAAAAAAAAAAAAATCGTCCCCAGCCCTAGGGCATTTGAAAATAATCCACAGATATGTAAAGGGTGCATATGATCAGGTGTTACTAAAAGTTAACAAGCATTTTAATTTCAGAGTTAAAAAAACTTTTATGAACTTTCCATACCTAACGTCATTACGTCATATGCTGACTGAGTATCCCACATACTCAGTCAGCATATGTGAATAAGTTTCTGATTTTGATCCGTCAGCCAAAGTTCCATTAAAAGGTACACAGTAGCAATATAAGTTTCTTGTGATGAAGGAGTGTCGTCTCGAAAATTACTTGTGATTAACACAGAAAAAAATGACAAAATCTCCTAAGTATTCGATTTTGAAAGATAAGCCTAGATTGTACAATTTATTATTCACTGCAAGTCGGGCGAATTGCTTTTATTAATTCGGCTGAAAAAAGTTAAACGTTATGAAGATTTATTGCGTTAATCAGAGCGTGTCCATCTCTCTTCTCTGGCTTTGTAGAAGTCAGCCAAGGTGAACCAGCTTTATATAACTCATTAGCCCTAGAGACTAGGTATAGAGCCAGGTAGAGCACAGGTAGGCAGTGACTGTGATTTCCAGAGTTTATCTCCATTGCTTTGCTAAGGCCAAACTTGTAGAGCTTAGCCGATTTTAGTAGGAAAATTTTAGATTTTAGTGTACTAAGGATACATAGTTTGGTTAACATACCTTTTCAAACCGTAGGCGAACCAAATAGTCAGGTATAAAGGTGGGATAGAAGGTAACAAAGCACTGCATGTGTCTCTCTTGTGTGTGAACCTGGGCAGGTAGAGTAAAATAAGGATACCAGCTGAAGGAACTGAAGTCCCATACATTTTTAAAATAGAATTTGCATTCTTATTGGGCAGGTATTTATCTTTATTTTATTTAGAATTATTAAAGTTAACATCAGAAAACTGAGTCACTGCCCAGAGTCATGCCCAGGTAGAATTCCATGCGTCACATTAGGTCTAGATGTCATCTGCCAAAGGGGCATGTCACTTTCCGCCCCCGTAGTTGAACCGATTTTAGTGGAACCTTTCACTTAAATGGGTATTTGATTTCAAGGGAAGGTGTTTGAATTGATAAATAAAATTGCATGGCTCAAGGTTAATTTCAAAAGAAATTTCCTGACGAGTGGGGTCGGTTTTTGTATGTACGTTGAAATATGGGAAAAAAGAGCTACCCTAGAAGTACAGGTAAAGGGTCGTTAATCCATATTTGGCTATAAAGATTTGAAGGAGCATATTTGGTAAACAGTTCGGAATTTCATTTCATATTTCAAGTTCAATATTTCCATAGTTGATTCAATGGCTTCACTTGTTATTTGTGAGTTATGCACTGAAAAAATTACTTAAAGAAAAGTTAAGCTTCTGCCGCTACCTCCATAGTTAAAGGTATCTCATCAGGTATTCTTGGCCTTGTTTTTAGGCAGCTTGCCTTTGGGCAAGTGGCAAGTCGAGTAGAATAGGTTGTCTCGGCACAGTGCGTCGCCTGTGATCCCTACATGAGGTGTTCTATTTCCTACCCTCGGCGTTAAAGCACTGTTTGAATTCTGTCTTATTGTAATGGTATGGTTATTACAGCCAAAGGCTAATACCTGACATTTTGATACCTTAGTAATAAGGAAGATGTCACTGGTAAAGATGTAAGGTCGCGAGAAAGCATGATGGCAATCACAATAATCGTGAAAAATGAATGGTCTGAATATAAGTGAATAATTTCCAGGTTGAGTAACTGTCGTTAAAAGTCACTTTTAATCGAAGGCGGAGTGGTGAAATTATTGTGGTTTAAATTGCTCTCTGTTTGAGGGAAAGCTAAGCACTACAGTACTGCGCGGGCGTGTGAATCATCGGCAGATAGCGCAGTGATAGTCACTACTAGTTTTATGTCTTTAATCCCAATACTTTAAATCAAAGGCCTGGGGAGTTTGTTTTGCTGATTCTGACTAATAGACGCGTTCTACTTGAAGTGCGTTTAGTGACCAGTGTAGTTCTTCATTAAATTCTGCTTTCATGATATTAGGTATCATGCCTTAGGGCTAATCTTTCGCGAAATTAGCGAATTTTTACCTCCGCCAAGGAGGTTATGTTTAAACCCCTGTTTGTCTGTCTGTCTGTCTGTTTGTTTGTAATCAACATAACTCAAAAAGTTATGGACCGATTTTGATGAAATTTTCAGGGTAGGTGGGAAATGGGTTAACTTGGAAGTGATGAGTTTTTCGTGGTGACCAATAATCAATCAATAATCAATAATAATAAAAAAATCGCTGCCTTGGCGGAGGTCTGCGCTCTCGGAGTGCTTTTCTAGTATAACTTATTCTGGGTGAAATGTTAACTTTAAATTAGATCATTTAACTTTTAGAAAAATATGTGCTGTTTATTTATGTCCTTCACTTTTTTTCACCATTTCAGTACGGAAGAAGCGACATCGGTTAGCCAGGATGGCGAGCGTGCGTTTTCTCCTAAGTACCTTCGTGTATGTGATTGTCCAGTCATGGAGTTTGATCTACGGGTGTCCCAACGGATGTGAGTGCATAGCCGACAGCACTGTGCGCTGTAAAGATATCCTTAGCATTCCCAGCGATATACCCACCAACACTAGGACACTTAATTTAGACAGAAGCCGCATAACTACTATACCCACGCACGCCTTTTCAAATCTTCCGAAACTCCAAGACTTAACCATAGAATATGCCAATGTATCTGTTATCGAGTCGATGGCTTTCATGGGACTTAAAGAGCTATCGAGTTTGTCCCTCAGAGGGAATCCCATCCGGACGCTGGAGCCGCACTCTCTCAGCGGAATAGAGAGCGTGATCTATTTTCATCTCAGAGATAATCCTATAGAAGAAATAAAGCCAAACGCCTTTTCGGGATCTAGTAAAATTGATTATTTGTATCTAAGCAGCACAAAGCTACGCAAGATTCACCCAGGTGCCTTCAACCAATTGTCTAATGTACAGTCTTTCATCCTCACCGACAACAAGCACTTGGGAGAGCTCACCAACGCCTCTTTCCTCGGTTTATCAAACGTCGACTTCCTTACTTTTTCCCGCTCAAATATAAGCATAATAAGGAATGGCGCTTTTATGGGAATGAGCAATGTGAAGAAGGTAAATTTGGAGAATTGTGGTATTGAAAGATGGGAGGCTGGCGCCTTTGGAGGAGTCACAGGCGATGTTCAGTACAGTTTACAGAATAATCAAATCAAAACATTTGCCAGAAACGAATTTTCTGGATTGAAAAGCACTTCTCTGTTGAATTTAAATAAGAACCCCATCGTCTGCGATTGCGATTTAAAATGGGTGCTCGACTCGACGCTCCCCATGGCAACGAAGGCCACTATCGTCTGCGCAATGCCAGAGGAACTGAAAGGGAGAACAATCACAAGTTTAACGGGGAAAGACCTGACGTGTATTACAACCACCGCCCCTACTTCAGGGAGTGCCACCCTCAGGCCTGTGTCTAATCCTACCACAAAAACAATCTATTTCCAAGACAACTGGTTTACAAAAATAGTTGTGATGTTATTTTTTCAAGTCGTTATGTGGTTTGCTACCGGCAACACTAACAGCACAGGTTTAATCAACGCCACTGTGATACCTATAGCCACGTGAGGCACGGTATAAAATAGTATAGGCCTATATATATCTGTATTGCTGTGTTTTCTTTTTAAATTGACAGCAGGATTTTCTTGGTGTCAGATATGGCGAAATTTAGTAATCTCTACATAGATATGACACTTTATGGGGGTGAAGACGCTTATAAAGTTCTCTGTGTATAGTAAAAAAAAAGCTCAGTAGAACATGCATGCTCCTCTGAAACTCAGAGGATTATTCTGCGGAGATTGTGACGACTAGATAAGTTGTCAGACCGCACTGTAGAAATATTGCAACAAAATAGCCTGTTGAATCTTGTGAATATTGTACGTGTAATTAGAAACATTTGAAACGCAACAAAGCCTCTAGAATGAAGGGATTCTGCAATTATGTTGTCAGGTGCAACATATAATATATGTAAATAGCTTTCCAAAGGTTGTGCAGCATCAAGCGTGTTAGAGGCAGTTTTGTTTTTAGTATTCATCTAGTTGAATTATGCCATATGTCACGTTAGTTGTTACTACGCAAAACCCTTCCTACATTCCTTGAGCTATGAGGAAAATATACCCCATAGGGTTTAAGTCGTGTTATATGTTAACTATAGTACTTCCAATCTGAGGTGTAATGCAATCCCGAGAAATGCTAAAGATATATGAATCTTTATTTTTTATCAATGCAATTAGAACTAAGATAAGAAAGTACCCATCGTCATGAACGTGAAAACTTGAGCTTTGTCCGCCAGCGCAGGTTTTTTTTATTCATAAGTTACTGTTCACATGTAGGCAATGTTTGAATTAAGCACCACCAGGCAGCTACTAATAATATTAAGAACCGAAACCTCAATAGTGATACACGTAGCCTATATGTTGTTTGGTGCTAAATGTACAATTTTGTGATGTGTACTAATTTTGACATTTAAAATCAGGATTGGTTTTTACGTCGTGTCCGGATGATTACCAGTCAAAATCATGAATAAAATTTTGATGTTTTCTTATCAGCCGAGAAGAAATTATTAAGAAGTGAAAGATGGATTTATCTTATAATGAACTTTAAATTTTGCAATGGCAGTTTTTGCAGATTTCTTTTTGCAATGTTTTATATCTGCAGTTTGTTTAACATATGTGGACACTTGTTGCCAGTTTTAGTGTTTTGTTAAATGTATTGCCAGTTAATATATTCACATATAAGCCTGCAAAGTTTTCATCAAAGCCTCATTGCCAAGTTATAAGCTGCAAGTTAAACAGAAAATTGCAAAATGCTTTTATATACCTTTTGCCGGCTTCATAACACGTGCATCAGGCGCTTGAGTTGACAAATTTTATTGTATGCTGTCATTACAGATTTATAAAGGTTTTGAAGACGTGTATTTGACATTCCGTTTCCAAACGTCTTAAGCAAATGTTTTTTTCACAAACTGGTATTCAGTTAATGGTTACATCATTGCATTCTGTTTTGAAATACATTTTTATCAGGATATGTTTCTTATTTACATCTTGAACGCATCCTCGTTAGATTGTGATACCGAAAATGCAAAAGGGATGCGATACACAGTATATAGTATACAATTAAAATATCAGCTAGGTAGCCGTTACAATGATCATGTGACGATTGTCCCATTCTATACATGCTTGGTATCAAATCATATTGTTTTTACTTTGCTAATGTACGTAAAAATACATTGTACATTTTTATATCAGTTGGGATAAACGTTTTATAAAGAAGTCGTTTTCGTAAAGTTTATGCTTTTACTCCCCCCCCCCCCCCATCAGAAGCTACTCACGTGCACTTCAACACGCGCTCACGCTTAGTGTAACGCTGCCTCTTGATCGAAACTAAAAAGAGAATAAAAACGAAAAAGAAACTTTAACCTGAACGTGTGCTGAGACGGGAACTACCCAAAACCGGGCACTAGAATGGACCACCGTGGGTTACCAGACGAGTTGAATTTAAATTAAATTAATGCATGTTTTCTGCACGTGGTGGGATTTCTTGTTAATCTTGGCGTCTGATATCGCTTTTGAGCCCGATTCCATACTGTGAAAATCTTCGCATTGACATTGCTCACAACTTCCCTTTTTATTGCACCATTTCAAAGTGCACGTGCAGAGTTCACAACTCCCTGAAACCTGATCTTCGTCAACGCCCTAGCTATTTGAAACAAATAACGACCATAATTACTTCAAAGTGTTCACAATTTCCTTGCAGCAACACGCTACAACGTTTCAAGCGAAAAAATCAATTAACGAAATGCAACCAAAATTAGTGTTAATCAAATGGAACATTATCTCCTGGAAGTGCAGTCGGGGACGAGTTGTTTTTTCTATTGTTATTTTTCTTTGTAGTGAGGTCTTTCGGTACTGAACATGCACAAAATAAACAAGAACATTTTCACAATGTGACAGAGAAATCTGACGGTCCCTCCCTTACTGTAATAGCATCCGCACGCAACGTCGCTGTTCTTATTTTCAATTAAAACTGAACAGCCGTTTCCTTCGCTAATGAGGAAAAGTTCTTATTCGACACTTCATCATAGGCAAGAGAATAATGTATGTTATTATAACCCACGTTAAAACGGGAAATATAATAGAAAGTAAAGGGAAACAACAAATCCACTCTATGGGGGCACTGAAGTAAATGCTTTTTGTTTTTTTTTTCTGGTCTGGTGTCGTTTTTTTTCAAAACGATTCTGGTAACCAGAAACAAGTATCATTTTTCAAAAAGTAGCCATTAAAGTAAGAACAGTTAATTGATGGGTAAATGGGAGAACTCTCAAAAGTAATCAAGAAAGTAAATACTGATGCCAATCAGATTTCCCCGCTCTTTTCTTTTGTAAAATGACACAATTCAACTGTTTTACGGGGACACCGCTACTCAATCACCGAACCTCAATCTAAACTACAACTTTTTATTTAGATCTTGATGATTGTCCTTTAAGTACAATATTTTCCATCACAAGATCTTGACATAAACCATGATAGTACATCAATCCAATCCAATCTAGTAAAAATCCATAGGTAGAAGATATTGCTTGATATTCCAATTTAGCATCCAATTTCCACGAGCAGAATGTGAATGACTCACAGGAGAATTGAACCAATACCATAGCAATTATAAGTTTTATACCAGAAAAGCACATTTTTAAAAAATGTAATGGGGGAGGTAGTGTTCTAATCTCGTTCCTTCACATCTTCCCAATAACCAATTCATCCCATTTCAAACTTCACTTGACCTATGTTAACATGTTCATGAAACAATCCTATGTTGTTGACATCACCTAATACATGAACTGCTGAAATGAACTTGAAAAATTCGAACATCTTGCTTATCCCTATTTTATTTTTTCAATGTATCACCTTAAGTTAAACAAAGAAAAACTAAATTATATTTGGAATAATTAGTTCCAGGCATTTCTAGCAAACATTTATTTTGAAATAATTTTGTTTTAACTTAGTATTAACCACATTCCAAAGCTACTGAGGAGAGATGTGTGACTTCACCAATGAAGATATGAGGCAGAGGATCACAGGAGATGATCTATAAGTGAATGAGAGGTAAAAATGTGCCTCAATAGTTCTATGTTCATCTATTTGTTATAAATATCCTTGGCCATTTGTTCTTTATAGCAGGAACTGGTATTATTATTATTATTATTATTATTATTATTATTATTATTATTATTATTATGAAACATAGCTTTTAATAAGTTCTAATAAATGAACAAACTTATCCATATTTTCATCTCAAAATTTTGCGGTCTACTATAGTAAGCAATCAATTATCAATTAATAAATGCCCATTTCTAATATGATCTCTGTTGTAATCCACCAGATTTGTCCTCAGCAAGTGGGCGTAGACAACCCTCACAAGCCCAACTGTTGATGATTTCCATGAAGTCATTGTCCTAAAAACAAGTCATAGTAGGTCACAAGCTCCAGTCACAATGGCCTGTGTTTGTTTAATCTTTCCATGAAGTCAACGAGTTAACAACGCAACTGACTGTAAGTCACATGTTATTATCTTCTCCATCAAGTAATATTAAACATTCTCTATATCCTGTCATTTTACAGTCACATCCCCTGCTATGGCACTTTGCTTCCTGAAGATACAGTATATCTATACAATAACAGATAACCTGTATTAAGTCTTTCCACGTAAGCATGTCTTTAAGGGGTATTATGTATACATGTGTTGAACAACTTTGGGTGTCTCTGACACAGTGTATTTTTACCATGTTTGTTATTTCCTACAGGTTTTGCACATGTGCATTTTCTTCATCAAAAAGCTCAATGCTTTTCTGTGCATACATTTACTTCATCAATAAAGTGAACATGTGTACAATGTCTTTGGGTGCTTTGACACAGAACCTTTAGAAGTATCACCCCATTTGTTACTTGTATATTTTGCACATGCACACTGTCTTACAGTGTCACTGACACAAAGTTCACTAGTCCAGGTGCGTCCTTCATCCTTTGGATTCAAACACATGCACAGCACAGCTGTGTCATAACAACAGTCTTAGGCTCTATTCCCATAGATTTTAGATCGATCTATCCCCGCGGGGAGTCTCACTAGATTACTTTCAGATAATCCGACTTAAATGTCCGTCCCGCCTACTACAAGCTGTAAGGGGGTAATTAACTTTCGTGTCCACCCGGCTGACACCTATTTAGCGTGAACCCCCAGGGAGTTAGGTCGATCTAAAGTAGGTCGATCTAATCTATGGAAATGGGGTGTTAGGTACATAACCAGTATGTCAGTTCATCTGCTGGAGTTCACAGGGGAATGGAGATCAGCAACATGGCCAAGTTCTGAAATGGAACAATTGTCATAGTCATATCTTTCTACCAAGGTACCATATACACTAGTAAAATTTTAAATCTTTCATAACAATCAATAATTATTTGTTCCATGACATATGCTAAATTAATCAATAATGACGATATTTTTTATATATAACATGTACACTATGTACAACTAGTAGTACATATTTGAATATGGTAAACTGCAAGACATTCATAATATTTTGAAGTAAATAATCAATATACTGATTAAATCAATACATCTAAGAAGCTTCATATTCCATTGGTTTGAGTAATCAACTTCAGTGTACACATATATCTAAATCCATCTGCAGTCAGTTTGGACCTCTGGGTTTTTTTTTTATTTATTTTTGCTTTCAACATGCTTCAAACTTTGTAAACACATGTACTGATTACCAAGTTCCACTGTCAGTGATCCAGTTTGAAAACATTAACATATGACTTCTGCAGAATAATTATTAAACGGGGTCCAATTTCAGAAGCAAATGGTTGATTTTTGCCCTACTGCATGATGCATTAGGGAAGTTCCATTGAAAAAAATAGTATTATGTTTCTCTTGCAGTACATATCAGTTGTTAACAGTGTGTATGTGTGTTCACTATGCACATACACACAAACAGGCCAACAGAATCCACAGGAGATTGCCATGGTTCATTGACTAATATTCTGGACCTGAACCATGTAATTTTAGCCCTGACCTTTTCCATAATTGTCAATCAGACAGAAATATTAACCTATTTCAAATGCAACAATACAATCACTGGGTCTATAATGAAAAAAACAACTTGACTTGAAATAAATTTGAGACATAACCTCTATTTCATATCATATCATGACCTCATTCTGTTATAATTTATGTTTTCAGTCATACAGCCAAAATACTTGAGCTGAATCATACATTTCATCCTTCAGTGAATAACAATTGTTTTCAGACATGCAAAGTGTGTATTCATAATAAATCCAAAAAGTGCAACATACTGTGATATAAAGGATACAATGTAAGACATGGGAATACTGCCAGTCTTACCCATCATGACCCTCTGAAAAGCCAGAGGACCAGCAAGATTTCTGATAATGAAGGTCCTCTGGACCGGCTAAGTTTATGTGAAAATGCAATAAACAAAATGGAAATCGTGTAAATATAGGCTTAGGTACCTCCAAAGTTATCCCCATGTCTGCAAGGTTGACTTTGGTCAACATAACAATATGACAGTGAAAACAGATGCAGACATTTAACTAACAGCATAAGGGACAGTACATTAATCAAAATAAAGCAAGAAATTGACTGATAACCAATAAATGAATCACATTCTGCTGTGTTTAGAAAAATGATCATCAGCAGTGTCAAAAATTGCAATCATGCACAGAAACCCATGATGGTGAGAGGCTTCAATCAATGCAGTTTGGACTGGCCAAAATTTAAAACATGACTTGGAAGACCCACACAATACAGTCTTTCCAATGAGACAATATGACAAAGCTGCTTAGGCAATAGGCAAACTGGATCACAAATACTATAAAAATCCATTTCAAGCTGTATTTTGCAATCATTAATTCATCTCTTAACCTTAAGGTAATATCAAAAGTATATAATTTGTTGATCAAGTATAAAGACTCAGATGTTACAGCTCTCTAGGATTATAACTAAATCAATACATTAGTCATCCACTCATGACTAGTAAAACAGCACTTCTAGTACACCACGCATGTTCTTTTTTCCAGCCAAACATTTTATTGATTACCTCTGTAGTGTAAGATGAATAGGGATTACTCACTTCCAAAGCATAAAACAAACTCATCTTTGCCATCTACAAACAATGCAAGGTAAGCTGCTACAGTTTTGACATGGTAATAAATTCAAACATAGAAAAGAGGAATAAAAAAGAGAAATAAAAAATATTATCTTTGCAAACATAAATGAAGTGCTGTTATCATTTCAGATGCACCAGGAGCTGAAAAAATCAGTTATTCTCAAGATACTAAGCATAAGAGTTTGACACTTCACATATTTTTTACACTCTCCATCATTATTAAAACGAGTTTTAAACAGAAGTTACATTTCCCACCCTCAAAGGATGAGACACAAACATTTGTCTTTTTATGGATTAATCTGCATCTTGTGTAACTGACTGACATTTGCTTCTTTTTAAGATTGAATGAAACTTAACAAAAACAGAACGACAAATGTGGACAGGTTTTAAAACTTAACAAAGAGCACCTTTTCTTTACAGCAAGGAAAATGACAAAAAGGCCATAATCTCGTTCACTTTGGGTTAAGACAACAATAATTTAACACTTTGTAGAATGCAAAATATCCATGGACTATGAAGCCATAATGCACACTATTTGGGTTATTTCTTAAGAACATCAATCAGACACAAATGACCAATTTGTACTGAACTATACCATTAAGACAATGCTTTCTGATATCACCACTGACAGATATTTCTCACTAACTTTGAAAGAAAAAAATTGATTATATATCTTTTACTAAACAATGCTTTTCCATCAAAATCTAAGAAAGATTATTTACGTGAAAAAAAAAAAGAGGAATGCAAGTCAGAAAGTATGCTATTAGCAGCAGCTAACAAGATTTTTCTTGAAGGATAAAAATATGCGATATTTGAAATTTTGGAATTATTACCATGATACTCTGAGAGAAGGTGCCAACTATTTGTTGAGCCATAAAGCCTTACAACATTTGTTCAGTATTCAGCACAGGTTAAAAACCAATTCAGTGATGGCTTCTGAGCCACTGAATCTAAACATAACACATATTACTGGCCATAAAGTTATTAAGACCAATATGTCACAGTTAATGTGGTAAGAATTACATTACAGCCTCTTATTAAAACCTCAATACATGAGCTATGAGCCATACAGCAAAAATTGGTAATTTCTCCTGGGATAAGCAGCCCATTTCCTTACATATCCATTTGACCACTTGTTTCTAATCATTATTAAAACAGGGATATAGCTTAAAGGAGCAAATGTAATAAAAATCATTTGCAGCCTATGAGAAGCTTTGACTAAGAATTGTCTAGCCACTATACAGTCACTCCAATAAATTCTGTAAGATCTAGTCATTCCACTTTCAGACAGCTGAATTAACTTACAGACGTATGAGAGAGAGAGAGAGAGAGAGAGAGAGAGAGAGAGAGAGAGAGAGAGAGAGAGAGAGAGAGACTTGGACTGACAAAAACATTCTTAACAATATACCTTTTTTCATTGAAACTGTTTAAAAATTTGATAAATAGTCATTTCTCACCTGTTAAAGCCTTCTTTATATGCAGCAAATTTGTTCCTGTCCATAAAAGAGGCAATGGCATCAGCCACTTTGTCTGGGGAGTCCTCATGCACAGCATGCCCACACTGGGGTAGTACCTGCATCCAAAATTTACCTGAAATAAGACATTTTATGGAATTTTTTACAGGAGAAACTAACTCTCATACGCGATGCCATAAAACTACTACTATTTAGGAGTTCATAATTATGACTAAGGTGTGTAATTTGGAAAAGGTATAGATAACAATAAAGGCCACTGCCTACCTTGCATCTGTCCTATTGTCAAATCTTTGTCTAAACGGTCGACACCTGAAAACATTGTATGACAATACTGATTAAATAGAACCAAGGAATAATTGAGTAAAATCATTTAAATTTCGTAAACAATATATACTGAATAATATCATAGTAGTGATTCAAAAACTTTGTAATCAATTGCAAATCTGTTTCTATTAAATGTTATCCAAGCCATTACAGTGTGAAAAGGGATGTGTGAGATTTCTGCCTCTGTAACATACAGTCAATAAACTTAAGCAAAAAATATTAAAACACGTAAAACAAATCAAAATTATTTTATTACAGTCTATTGTGAAAATGTCTTAATTCCAAGATTTATATTTTACACGTTCCACTGTAAATCTAGGCCATGCTTATTGGTTGCTAACAATGAAAGCTTCTTACCTGCAAGCAGTAGCATCTTTGGCACATTACACTCTAGGAATAGGTTTGAAAGACCTTGGAACCAGCCTGGAAAACAGATATATGCATGCAAGTTCTGATAAAATTATGTACTGCATTTAAACACAAAGCATCTGAGAGTCCATATCTGTTTGACTATAAAAAAAATCTGCTAGTCACAGCAGCATGACAGCAAGCCAGATTTTGTATTTTGAGCAAATATCCCTTACCTTTCCAAAATTTATCTGTCTTTGTGAGATCTATTCTCCATGTATATTGTGGTGCACTTGGCTGTAAAGAAAAAACATATCCATGCTAATTTCAAGTAGATGCTTTTGTAAGAGATAACTATATTCAAACAAAAGAGCAAATCTTCTTTGCAAAGTATTATATACAATGTATATTGTGGTCTTTCTGTCTGTCTCCCCATAATGAGAGGTCCATTAACTTGGGCTCTGTGTAGAAATGGAACCAATCATTTATTTATCAGAGGACTTTACCAATTAAATTATCTATTAATGTGAAAGCATCCAAACATTAACTATATCTTCTACTAGAAACACTTGTTGAATACCAGTGAAAGAATATAGTAGTTACCCCATTAGATTCTGGCTTTGTGAACTGGGCACCATTATTGGATTTCTGTTTCTTTATATCTTGATTGCTCTCCCCATCTTCCTCCTCCTCCTCTTCCAGTATGGCATCTGAGTTAACAACATTGTTTGTAAGCTGCTGTTCATGAAGGTGCTCCAACTCTGAGGAGGCAGTTTCACTTGTATCAGCTCTGTAATGAAGATGTATCTCAATCCAAAAAATTGATCAAGTTTCTAATCTTCAAAAATTTTAAGGGAAATAAATGAAAACTGACAGTGCAACATGAATGGATGACAATGCCAAAGCAACCTACGTGATCAAAAGGACAAAACTTCGTACCAAAATAAAAGACACATTGTAAAAAAAGTTGAAGCTTTCCTTTTTACCTTTAGCCATATTCAACTGTTTGTAAGGGAGATTGACAAATTTACTCTTGAGTCAGTTATACATGAATGTGAGACAGTTTGGACTTGTAATCATCTACACTTTATATATACACCAACACACTTTACCTTTTCACCTGTCCCACCATAGAGACCCTGGCTGATTCTACATTACGAATCTGGCCTGCTCTCACCCTGGAACAATTGGAGCAGAGTTTGTTTCACAATTTAATTAGAACACTTTAAATTGCTATTCAATAACATGAAAAAAAAACTTGGGCTCACTTATTTTTTTAATCAGGTTCTTAATTACTAGAGTACTTATTAACAGTTGTTCTCTCTAGAAGTCACATATTGCAGATCAAGAAAGACATACATGACACATATGCAAAATTGTCAACTTTTAAGACACAGTAAAATCTAAAGTGCACTTGATATGAACAGGTAAATCATATTGCTATAATTCAAAGGTACACAGATTTCAATACAGGAACCATCAACACGGGTACACTGCTGTACTTACGCCCATTCTATTGCCACTTCCAGAGATTTAAAACTTTTAGGCCTGCTCCTTAGGAAGGACTGCATACTGGACAAAGCTTCTAGAGCTGTCCCCTCTACCACATCTATAACAACCAGGCCTATGAGTGATGGTACTAGGTTTCTGTGTGCAGTGTGTACAGCTATAGCACCTCCCATGCTGAAGTATATATATAATACATACAATCACTACATAAAACCAATAAGAAAAGGCACCTTTGTTCAGTTTTTATTAACTGTTATGTATATTTTTCAAACTTCACATCATATTTTCATTGTGAGAGAAGTAATCCACTCAATGTCAATATAAAGATTCTGGGCTTAAAATTTTTAAAACTGCCACTCTCTGAAGACAAACACATCACTGATAAAAAAGACAGGTGTAGCTGGGGTAGCGCTAACACTCGCCAATTTAGCCAAATGCTAAAACTTACTTAAATTGGCTAAAGAAAAAGGGCTTGATTTAACTTGTTTTAGTCAAATAATAACCATTTTGATAACAAATCAACAAAAAAGTGGTGATTTGGCTAAACGAAAAAAAAATTGCAAGCCCAGTGTAGCATATTATGTTTCTTACCTGTGACCCATCAATATAATGGGAGGAGGGTCATCTCCATACATGGCCTGGATTATGTTACCAACATCTCTGCGAAAAAGATGAAGGAGAACAAATGTAGTGATGGACACAAGACTGGTGAAAGAGAAGAGGGAAAACCTGACCTTTCCACTTCTGAATTTCCTCTTATACTTCTCTTACCCTTAGCACCTACCCTTCCCCTAATTTCCCCTTATACAAAACCTAGCAGCTTATAAGCTCTCCTATCCTGTATTTCTCCTCACACAAATCTCAACAGTTACATCTTTCAAACAAGAATAGTGAAAATTCCCCAAAAGCATGCCACGTGGAAGTAAAATGGCAGTGCATACAGGATTTGTTCAATGCATATAAATACTTGTCTTATTTACTCTATAACTCTGATGAAGTAAAACCTTACGTGGACATAGTCTCAGCAGACAGGTCTGTCTCATCAGCAGTCTGGGAGTCTCCTGGAACATTGATAAAATGTTTATATAAAACAAGACAGCTTTAACAAGAGAGTCTTTATTTGCCTATATAATTGTTTTTGATTATATGCAATTGATTTTTCGACCTTAATATAGATGCATGCTATTTCAGCTCTAAAACACCAGGCTCGAAAACCTCTCATGGAAAAATAAAATATGGTTATTACAAAGAAAATGAGTTAAATATTGTAATAATTCCACTAGAGGTTATTTACCAGAGACTCATAAGCCTGGGTATAATATTACCTATAATCTGACACAAAACTTAAATAGTAAACAACTCACCATGTCCTCTGAGGTCTACAGCTGCACAGCGGCATACCATTTCCCTTGTTATGATAGACTGGAAGATGAAAAAGGAATTGTGTTTAATGCAGCAAGAACTGAGTAAAAGATATAGAGAGTAATGACTGTGTACTAGTACAGTGATTTTTCACGTTCTTGCATTAAAAAGTATTCACCCTGGAAATTCAAATAGTGCAAACACAGCACCAGCACAACCTGACTGTATATTGGTGAATGTCTTTTTTTTCTTATCACATTTCTTTTAATTTGTTCATTTAATCTCATTTAAAAACTGTCACTAGGAAAAAAACTTCCATACTCACAGAAAAGACTGCCCAAGAGAGTGCTGAGTGCCCTCCACCATGTAACAGAAACACGACTGGTCCTTCATTACCACTAGTATATACTCGGAATATGTATGTCTAAGTTAAGATGAAATACAGAACAGCAACAGATAGTGGAAGCAGTCTGTAAAACCAAAGATGAAATTTAGTTCGATTCATTTAGCCATATCATTGATATAACATTAATAAAATTGTTTAAACACAGCCATGTATTTATAGCATAAGCAAGGATATATTTTTCTCATCAACTTTCACATCCTCCTCCTTGTCAAAGTATTTGTCCCAATATAAAGGTGTGTAGTCACGCTTTCTAATAGGGGGTCTCTTCATTCCACTGTAATGACAAAAGTAAATAGTGTGAAAGCTTGTCTTTTAAACAAAAAACAATTTCAAAATATGACCTAAATAATGACACCATTTCCTTTCTGATTCCCAGAAATATTTTTTTCATTTACAGTTGAGCCTCTGTTATCCCCACAAACCTGTATATTTTTGGTTTGAACAATTCGCAAATTTGTAGCAGTCAGTGGCTTAACCCCCCCCTTTCAAAGACTTCGAGTAGTATTGCTTTTGTTAAGTCAAAATAAAAAGTTGCAGTAAGGCACACTTCTATCATTGCTTTTATTTGCATAAAAGACACCATCGTGAGTTTTTTCACTGTACTTACCCAACTCCAGGGGGTGGCATTGGAGGTAATTTGCTTTTCAGCAAATCTTTCCTGAGAGCAGACATCTTGAATTTGTTTTGATCTCGCAGTTTCTCGGAGTCCTAACAATCACAATAAAACTAAATAGTCCCTGAAATACTTCATAGTCTAAAATTCCAAAAAACAAAATTAAGTTCAAGGAGTTTGCTTATATTTCAAAGAAATATTTGCCCAAACACTAAAAAACTAAAATCAAGACGCGAACTATCGAAGGTGCGTCAGCAGATATGGCGGCCAAAACAAAATGTCAAGAATTTGGACATATCGAACAAATAGTGTATGCTTCGTTATAGGGTTTAATAAAATAAAACAGAATGGCGAAGAAGAAACCTAGGTCTGGTAGGAAACCTAAAAAGCAGGGTAAGATTGGCCTGTACTGAATGTATATGTTTTATGTCATCCGTACTTTCGCACAGAAAATTATTCTGGCTTCAATTCTAAGATCTGCTAGTGCTTTGGCGTGCCAAATTCTACTTCTTTTGCGTTCGAAGTTAGTGTCAGTTATGTGGTGTAATGTAGATTAGTTTCTTAAATACATGACAATAGTATTAAATGAGTTATTATTGAATATTTTGATTTGGTTTGAATTGAAATCATTGGCTTTGACTGGATTAGAATTTAGTTGACACATTTTTATCCTAAGAATAAGAGACTACAGTTCTGGAAGCGGAGAGAGTGCTGAAAGCAGTGTCAACAGTAGACTGAATTAGAAAGCAATTTCATCAGTTCTTCTAGTAGGCTCTACAAACAGAAAAGTCTGATCATATAAATTATGAAGTTTGCATGGGTTTATTTACATTGTTGCAAAAACTTGCATGTTGTTTTGGAGTGGCCATCCAATTTAATTTTAAAACCTGCTTTTTAATATATTTTAGCCTTTTACTTAAATTTTAGGTCCATCATTAGAAGATGAAGTTCCAGTGTACACCAGTTTGCCTCCTATGGTTGAGGGACAGCTGAGATGTTTCCTAAGACTGAGTGTCAACCAGATCCTGTGGCTTCTCCCCACTCCACCAGAACTGAGCCAAGTTAGAGTGAAATGGTGGGGAGAGGAGGGACTGGGGGCAGTGTTCAGGTAACAATACTGGGGAATATCTTTACTCCTCTTTTCTTTTGAAATGAACAAGCAAGGAAAGCTTTGTGTGACCATAGTGAAAAGCAGGTTTCTTATATTGCTAAAAAAATTACCTATCAAAATTTTTCCTTTTAAATTGTTGTTGCACCAAAATATGTAGTTATTGATTAGATTTTATGTTATGTATAGATCTATGTAGTCCATATTATGTACATTTTAGGCCACTGAATGTTAAAGGGAGTGACAAAACCCTGCTGAAGACCACAGCTCGTTATGCCATCAGATCTGGGCCGAAACAACTCACAGCATACCTTACAGATATCCTTTTTAGAAACAATCTTTTTTTTTTCATTTTACAAGCAAAATACCAAATTCATGAACATTCTTACTTGCTGTGACTCACTTGTTTTATAGTATATGTCATCATATAAATGTCCTCAGTAATTTCTGGCTGTAATGGTTTTCAAGTTATTTGATTGGTGAAAATGTTTTCATGAGGTCAAATGGTTTCTCTAAAAGCAGTGAGATATGTAAGGACAATTTTGTTGATTGTTCATTGTATGAGGGGATTTTTTGCTTAACAATGTTACATATGGGACCCCTGGTGTTGGAAGTCCTCAGTGGTGTTGAGATGACACTGGTTGGTCAGGCGCAGATTGACCACATTAATACTCTGTCACCTGTTAAGCCCATTAATGGGTGAGAATAACTTGATTGTTAGTTTTTATTTTCATATGAAAAAACGCATTGTTGTCAAAGTGCCACAACTTCAAGAATCAAAAGTAAGACTGAATTTTTGTATACAAAGCAATGTAATTTTAATATTGTGGTAAGATCTTTAATTTTAAGTCATATAAATACTGTATCAAATCTTAATCTTTACAATGATTTGTTATATAAAGATCATACTTTAAAGTTTATTGTGTTTATATTAGGTTCTTTCCCGTAATGTCTGCGAATGATGAGAAGATAGCAGAGTTGCAGGTCTCTTTGTCCTTGGAAACTCTTACAGGTTAGTGTGATGTAAAGCAGCAGTGCCAGTTATAAACTGAGTGTGGCAAACTTAAACATTTCATCCAATAACATAGGCCTTAAGGTTAAGGTGTCAGCTCTGACACTATTTGTCAACTTCGAGTATTTAATCATGACTAACTAAGTTCACACTTCCCTCCCCTATGTGAGAACTCTTAGTGTGGACCTGTTCACTAAAATGAAATTTATTTGAATGAAAAAGTGTTCAAAATTAAGCTATATCATTGTATTTTAATTTCACAGGTACCTATGATTCCTCTGGGTCGGTCCCTACCACAGATATGAGCACAGAGCTGCCTTTCCATCAAGACCACCAGAGTGCAGCACCTCCCAGGACAGCCCCACTCCCACACCCTAGGTTTGCTGCCACAAGCTCCAGTGAAACTGAAGATCCTTTCAAATCACCAGCTCCTCTTAAGGTAGTGTATTTACTCCTTGGCATAAGAATGAGTCAGAAAGCCTAAATTTTAAGTGTAACTATTAGAACAACATTTCAGTATCATAAGGAATAAATTTAAATTGTACATTTATTCTGTATTTCATTCAGTTTAGATAATGAAATTTTACAGCAATATTACTTGCATATGACTTGAGTTATTCATTAAACCTATATTTCATTATATATGCAGACGTACAGAATATCACCAGGTGATAAACCTGACACTTCCAAAGCTGGTTATCACAATATAGAGTCTAGAGCATCAGTGCATGAAGAGCCCACAAGAGACATTCCCATTTCTGAAATTTCACGACCTGGATTGACAGGTGTAACATCTTATAGAATGCATTTTTTTCATAACAAAACATTAAAAATAAGTCAGTGAATGTTACATTTTTTAAATTATTTTATTATGATGCATTGGTACACTCATTTCTAGAATTGATTAATATTTGATAGAATTTGATATTATGATTTTGATTTTTATGAAATTATACAGGCAATGTTAGCTGGACAATTTTTGTTTCTGTCAGGCGCTAACTTGGTCTCTGCACAGCTTGTGTCTAGAAATATTTCCACGTAATACTACAACCCAGCACTCTATAATTTGTTACAGGCAATATTAAGTTAAACCCCTCAAGTCAGGCAGGCACTGATTTGGTCTCTGAGCTGCTGGAAAGAGGCTCCAAGCTCAAGGAAGCCATGGTGATGTCCACTGTGGACAGAGCCCAAGGAGAGGCTCCAGTAGTGCCTGAAATAGATGCTGTGTTGGATGTGCCAGAGAGTGCTAGGTCTAGAGGGTAAGGGGGCTTGTACATCTGGCAGGGGCCGAACTAGTCTAAGTGGTGCCACCAGGTCAAATAGGATATATATTCCATACAATTTTAAAGTCTTATTTTAAGTCCTAGTTTATCCAGTAGAATGTTGCCAGAAATCATTGTGTGCATACGTGTGTTACTTCTTGAACCATGTTTCATGTCATCAGAAATATATCAAACAATTAAAAATTTTAATGTTATTTTTCTGTCACACTCTCTGAAGAAAATTCAAGAGTTGATGCAACATATCTATAAGGTAAATGCTGCAGACCTCTGTCCTACATCCATATTAATCAACAGACATTGTGTTTTTATGTAAAAAAAAATACAACTTTTCTGTTGTTCAGTTCCTCTGGCAGTCTGTTGAAGGAGATACTGGAGCGCAGTGAAGACCTACATGAAATTGACGCCACAGACTCTGACACTGCAGACATAGAAACCAGGGCTGTTGACTTGGTCTTTGGGGCTAATGTCACTGGGAAAGAATTGAAGGCAAGTAAAAAAGAATTATAAACTTTATTTTGGTTTTTATAACCATTTGAAGATATAATATGAATATTTGAGAGAATTGTCTGAAATTATTATTTTAATGCCAAAGAAATAATTTCCATTATTTCGTTTTAGGCTTTGAGAGGACTAAGTGGTCACTCTGATGACAGTATGTCCAGTGATGAAGAAGTGTTCAGTGATATAGGAGATCCAGTCCATGATGACAGCATACTGCATGAACTCTTCTATAAGAATCCAGTTAGTGTGAGATTATACATTTATTCTTCAATGATTAAAACTAAACTATAGAAAAAGGAAAGGTATTTATTCAAAATAGAATACTAGATTATCACATTGAAAGCATATAATGTACCAGTTCGTTCTTTTCATTACACAAATCATTATTATATCATAGACAGTATACATTCTTTATAGCATTTCATTATGTGTATTCTAGGACACGGATAGCAGTAGCGTAACAGATGTGAGCACAGATGAAGAAGACAATGGAAGAAAACGCAAAAGAAGACCACCTTCAGTTGCATCATTAGAGGAACCAGGAAACATTGTGAGCAATTTTATTAAGTTTTATATAAGCTGAAGTCTTTGACTATTCCTCGACTGTAAGATTTGACCAAAAAGGACTTGATTGGTGTTCTAAAATGTTTTACATCAGATGTAAATGCAGTTAAATCAAATTTCATGGGTTGGAGGGGAATTATATGCAAAGTTAGTGGAAAGCTAAAAAAATAATGAATTGTGGATGGCTCTTATGTCCTTTTTTAATGTATTGCAATATTTAGAATTGTGGAATACAGGGAAAGTAAAGAGCTTTTAACTTGTGCATTATTTCAGAGACCACCATCCAGGCAGTCTTCTCGCTCCAGTTCAGCCATACCACCTCAAACAAACAACACCCTGTCCAGGAAATCCACTACACCTAAGAAGACCCCTGAGGACAAAGGAAAGCGTAGGAAGTCCCTGAAGAAAAGGACCAGGTCTCACAGCCGTGACAGAAGTGGAAGTGACCTGAGTGATTCTGATGCCAGGAGTGTAGCGTCCAGGGGCTCTGAGGGCTCCCGAGTGTCTTTTGATATGACACCGTCTGATGCTGAGGAGAATTCTGCATGTATGTGCCTGACATGTGTCAATGTTCTATTTAAAAGTTGTTGTAGGGTTGTAGGTGATTATTGAAGGTTGAATATTTAGAACCAATTTTTGGTAAACAAAATAAAAGAAAAAAAACAACAAAACACAATTAGGCATGTGAAAAATAGTGAATAGATTGGATGCAACATAAAGAAGTTTTGATTTTTTCAAAGAGAAGATTTTTTCTTCAGTATAAGGGTGACATATTTGACATCACTGCTTCCTATAAACCATGTTTTTTTTCTACCCAGTATCCAAGCTTCCTAAGGATGCCCCAGTGGATGGTCTTAGTGTCGAGAGACTAACACTGCTTGGTAGAGTTAGTGTTGGAAGAGTTGTGGTTGATAGTTTGAAGCTGGACCAGAAGAGTGCCACACCCACTCCTCGAGGGAAATCTGCCCCAAGGAGCAGGGGAAAACCACCCAGACCATCTCCAAAACCAAAGAGGGCCAGGTAGGGTATAGGTCTTTTTTGTTTAGCCTGTAATGCTTTTGTAAAATGAATGCTACTTTGTTAGCTAAAAAAAAAAGTTAATATTTGCAATTCCTCCAACACAGAGGGATGAGAATTTTCTTCCTTTATAATTATTTTCAACTTTTTTATGTGGAAAAGAATGTTTTAGAAGTAACTGAATTTTTTGCATACAAAAAGTATATTGAACTTCAAATTTATTGGAGTAGTCATCTTTCTTATGAAATATTGCTCACCATCCTTGATAATGTGATAATATTATTTTGTATCTCCCCAGCACCTACTTTGTGGAGTATCAGTTTCCAGTGGTGGCTACTTCTAGGGACAAATATACCCTAAATACCATGGCAACAGAGGTTATGAGGGTGGCATCTAAGAAAGTCAAAGATGGAGGTACATTATCTTCTACTTTCTGTTTTTATGAAAATATGTGGATTTTAGTATGTGAAGGCAAGTTATTGGAACCACTCCAGATATTTTAATAGCATTATATTTGAAATTATACATATTTTTGTAAATGCTGATGTTCACAAATTCTGATATAATTATTGTAGTTGTGACGTTCAACCACCGTTCAGTGTTCCCTGTGCTGTTTGATGGCACTGCTGTAGAGAAGTGGTGGAAGTCTCTCCTAGTGTTTAAAGTATTTGCCAAATCTGCTGGACAGAAGGTGGTGAGTTCAAGAAATTTTGGGGAATGTTTCTCTTAAGTTACCAGGCCTAATGTGATTATATTAAGATCAACAAAAAAACTGATTATGAACTTTTTATGTAAACATTAAGTGAAACTTGATGTCAACTTGAGAGAATAATTATGCAATGGAACTTCCTCATGAAAACATCTTTCTTTGAAAAAAAAATCATTCTCATTGATGTTGTAAGTTTACCGCAATATTTTAACATTTCAGCCAAACCTAATAGGAACTTGTTCAATCCCTTTGAAAGCTATACTTAAGTCTGAAAATTTACATATGGAAAGATCTCTGGAAGTTAAGGACAGAAGATCATCTCTTTCATCAACTACTACCAGTAATACACCCAGTTCTAATGGAAAGGCTCCTGTGATAGGCTCTTTACAGGTGAGATTATGAGAGGAAAACATAATTTAGGGGTACTGTAGTTGAAGAAAATCAAGGTCTGGTTTGACCCCGTTTTGTGAAACAGAGATTTCTCTTAGCAGGAAAAATCATGATTTAGGATTAACATCATAAGATCATGCTCATTGATTTTATACATAATTTTTTCACAATCTTTGTGTCTTAGGTTTATGTTGAATTAGCATCAGACCACAAAGATTTTTCAACAGCCCTAGCCAAAACCAAGCTAGCAGAGATGAAAAATCCAAAGATTGTTCCCATTCCACAGCCTAAACCTACCCCCCAGCCTCCCCCAGGGCTGGTGAACCCACAAACTTCAGGTGAGGGTAACTCCTTTTATATTAGTGGTCTTACGAAGACAAAATTTTATTAATTCATCCATTTGTCTCAGACTCATTGAATTCTTAATAAATGAAAGAAAAGATGCTTAATCAAAAGCAAGCTTGTCTTGCTAGTAGCTACTAAACTTGCTTATTTCATGAGCTCTCTCATAGTGGCCACTTGTTTTTACTTATAGATGATACTTATAAAAAAATTCTGCTTAATCTGTTACATCCTTGATGGCTAGTTCGCAAAACCACAGTTTCACAATTGTTACACGTACATTTTCATTGCTGATACATGAATATATCGATTAATAAAGATTTCTTCTCCCCATACAACAGAGCCACCAGGCAGTGTCAGCTCCCATGCCACCCAAACAGAGCCCAGACCCACCAACATCCATGAGATGCCCCTGGACCACCCCTCAGGGCTTCCCAGAGCACCCCCTACACAGCCTCCACCAGTACAGATGCAGCCCAAACAGATGTATCAAATGCCTCTAGACTACACAGGACTAGCTACAGTGCAGGACAGCATGGAGGTATGTTACTGTTTCTAATATGAAATAATTTATTGTGTTTGAAATGTAAAAAAAAAAAAAAAATCAAATAGAGCACTAAGCAACATATTTGGTTTAAAATTAACGTTTACATTTAAGTATTTTTATTTAGGCTTATGTTTTAATTTACTTTTTCAAAATAGTTTTTCAAAAAGTTTTAATTAAGTTTTTTGTCTATGTTATATAATATATGTTTATGATAATGCACTGAAATTACAGGCTATGACCCTCCACACCCTGTTACTAGTACCAGAGGGAAGAAATATCAATCTCCAGGGGTTGCTTCCTCCACATATGAATGGCAAGCAACCACCTGCTCCAAGTACGCTAGGTAAGGGACTTTCAGCATATATACAGCTGTGGAACATACAGGGTCTTAGCTCTTTGCTGAAGAAAAAAGCTCAGTTTTATGTGACTGTAAGAGAGGAAAATATGTAATTAGAAAACAGTGAGTTTTATGTGACTGTAAGAGAGGAAAATATGAAATTAGAAAACAGTGTAGTTTTCAGAATCTTGCAGCCATACATTTAATATAGTTTTACATCAAAGAAGTTACCATATTTCAGGTTGGACAGGTAGAGATATGGCTACCAGAAACCTGTACCTAGTGTGTAGAATGTTTTGGTGTGATGATGCAGTGACTTCTAGTGTTTGCTGGGGAACTTTTAACCCAGTATTCAATTTTGTACAGGTAAGAAATCTTACAAAGACCAACCTTAATATGAAAAACTTACAAGCTTAAAATTGCATTAGAATGATAGTTTAGCATCACTTGTACTGAATGTTAATGAATTGGCATGTCTGAAAACCATGTAAAATTCTTAAAATTCTTGAAGATTGCAACATGGAAATAGCACATATTTCATTTTGCCACACACTGACATTATTTATTCCTGCTTATGATAGCTATACTAAGTCAGATATACTCATAAAAGTACATATTCAGAGTCATGTTTCCATTCAGATTGGACCTGTATTAGTGACTCAATACTTACTGGAGAGGATGAGGAACAACTTTATGGTGCTGGAGGTCTGGGACAAGAAGACTGGAGCCCAGAATGACAAGTTGGTGGGCATTGTGAAGCTGTCCTTGCACCAGTTTTATATGTCATTTAGAGACAGGAAGATTTGCAGAGCTCTGCTGAAATCACAGGTCTGTTATTATTTCAAATAATTTTAAAGCAAAATTTACCAAAAAAAGGTTACATTTTGAATATTTTTTTAATGTATAAAATTTAACATTTCTTTTTATATTATTCTTTTGGTGAATTTAACTTAGTTGCAGTTTTAGCAGTAATACACGTGGTTTCAATTAATTTGATTTCCACATTTCATAAGAGGTTGAAACTATTTTTTTTGTGGAGAAGTCACATGATGATTCTTGGTTATATATTCAGTACCCAGTGGTGTCTGTGGACAACTGGCTGCCAGTACAAGACCCATTCACAGCAATACAGTTTGGACAGTTAAAGGTGCTGCTGGCAGTGGGATCTGCAGAACAGGTAAGAGGGGCCAAAAGTGCCCTCTTACCTGGATAGACGACCAATTTGAACCGTTTGGATTGTGTATGCCCACTGTATGGCATCATACTTTAATGCATGAATTCCAATGTAAATCAAAACTTATAATCTAAAGTATGATAAAGTAAAAACACATTTACATTTGAAATGCTATAGGTCAGGGAGCTTTTTACTTTTCATCAGTATGCTAAGACAAAATTGTCAATGACAAAAATTCCATTCCATAGCACTGATGAAATCCTGTGTTCTGTGATGTAGCCATCCATTGCAGTCCTTGATATGTTGTATTTCCAGGTGTCTGCTCTCCAGAGACTTAAGCTAGATAAGAATGGGGACAGTTCTGTGCCTCAGAGACCTCAGCATTATCTTGAAAGGCAAGAAACATCTCCATTACTTTCATAGTATAAGTGTTTCCTTGTAGAAAAGCTAATTTTTTTTCATTCTAAAATAACCAATATTATTACACCCAATTAAAAAGATGTTTAGTTCCATGGTAGATGCTTCAAACGTTGTAAATCATTGCTTGTAGTCTGTGACATTTTTATTCATTTGGAAAGAGAGTCTTTACTTGGCATTAAATCTTAACGTGATAATTTTTTATCTGTTCCAGACAACATGTTGTAGGAGATGTCTCCAGTAGAAGACCAGAGGACTACCCTCCTACAGAAGTCTTGGGTAAATATAGTTGCCTTCACACCAGCACACAGTATACTTAACTTGTAGCTGTTACCAGTTCACCCAAAGTATTCTTTAGTCATGTTGATCATGTTTTGGGGTGATTGAAATGAGAAGAATTACAGCATTAGGCACCTGGTTAGATGTTATTATCTTAAAGCATGTCTCTTGTTTCCACTGTTAATACCAACCCATTTTTACACAGAAGAGGTAAAGAGTACACATTTTTGTGACTTCAACAAATTAAAGAGGTATTCTTTCTCTTAATGTAGTTGAGCATGTGTTTGAGTTTGTGATAGAGGGTGTGAAAGGCCTGAAGTTGTTTGATGACATGATCTGGGGAGAGGCAGATTGTTTCATACAGTACCATTTTCCTGCACAGCAGCAGACCAAGCAACCTGGGGTACCTGCCATACAATATGGTAAGTCAACAATAGCTACAGACACATCAAATATACTGACTTTCAATAGCTTTAATAATATGAAATTTGTCATACTATTCTTTATATATATATATATATATATATATATATATATATATATATATATATATATATATATATATATATATATATATATATATATATATATATATATATTTTTGTTTGATATCAGATCAATCTTGTTATAATTCATTTGAGGGGGTATTTATACCATAATTATGTCCATTCATGAGCACTTTAACATATGTACATTTGTATTAGAATTTCACCTGACTGTTGTGAAAAGAATTTTGAAACTATTAGTTTAAGATAACTTTCAGTGAAAGTGAAATTTTACTGTTTTCTCTTCCAGCTGTGCCTACACTGAAACCTTTCAGGACAGCCACCACCCTGTGTATACCAGACCCTACGTTTCATGAAGTGACCAGACATCGGATTCTACTACCAGAGGGCACTCCTGTCCAGAGAGAGCTGGTTACAGGTACACAGTCTAAAAAATATACTGTATTACTCTCAGTTTGGTAATGAAACAATTTTAATAGTGTAGCTTTGATTGATTTAAGTTGGTCAAATTATTCAATGTAATCTGTGCACATGTTTTATTAATTAAAAAATGTCAGACTCGGATGTCTTATGAAAATCATTAACTCATTAGCTTACTGTTATGTGTAAGGTTACAAATTACCTTGTTATATTTAGTTGATATAGTATTATTATGGTAGTATATATGTGTGTTTGCTGTCTTTTACAGCCTGTGCAGGAGCAGGGGGTGGAGGTGGTGGTGTCCCCATTGAAGTATGGTGCAGATATTACTATCCCAATGTCAGAGACCAAGTCATTGCAAAGGTAAGGTGGATTTACAGTAACATAATGGCTCAATCTTTTCCATGGGGGAAAAATGATCAATCTTTCAGATACATAATTTCGGAATCATTGAAAATGTATTTTTGCATAGCATTTATCTGTGGAGCTTTTACCGTATAAAATAGAACAACAGAGTAGCCTGCCATTCATTTTTNCAAAGACAAAATTTTATTAATTCATCCATTTGTCTCAGACTCATTGAATTCTTAATAAATGAAAGAAAAGATGCTTAATCAAAAGCAAGCTTGTCTTGCTAGTAGCTACTAAACTTGCTTATTTCATGAGCTCTCTCATAGTGGCCACTTGTTTTTACTTATAGATGATACTTATAAAAAAATTCTGCTTAATCTGTTACATCCTTGATGGCTAGTTCGCAAAACCACAGTTTCACAATTGTTACACGTACATTTTCATTGCTGATACATGAATATATCGATTAATAAAGATTTCTTCTCCCCATACAACAGAGCCACCAGGCAGTGTCAGCTCCCATGCCACCCAAACAGAGCCCAGACCCACCAACATCCATGAGATGCCCCTGGACCACCCCTCAGGGCCTCCCAGAGCACCCCCTGCACAGCCTCCACCAGTACAGATGCAGCCCAAACAGATGTATCAAATGCCTCTAGACTACACAGGACTAGCTACAGTGCAGGACAGCATGGAGGCATGTTACTGTTTCTAATATGAAATAGTTTATTGTGTTTGAAATGTTAAAAACAAAAAAAATCAAATAGAGCACTAGGCAACATATTTGGTTTAAAATTAAGGTTTACATTTAAGTATTTTTATTTAGGCTTATGTTTTAATTTACTTTTTCAAAATAGTTTTTCAAAAAGTTTTAATTAAGTTTTTTGTCTATGTTTTATATATGTAAATGATAATGCACTGAAATTACAGGCTATGACCCTCCACACCCTGTTACTAGTACCAGAGGGAAGAAATATCAACCTCCAGGGGTTGCTTCCCCCACACATAAATACCAAGCAACCACCTGCTCCAAGTACGCTAGGTAAGGGACTTTCAGCATATATACAGCTGTGGAACATACAGGGTCTTAGCTCTTTGCAGAAGAAAAAAGCTCAGTTTTATGTGACTGTAAGAGAGGAAAATATGAAATTAGAAAACAGTGTAGTTTTCAGAATCTTGCAGCCATACATTAAATATAGTTTTACATCATAGAAGTTACTATATTTCAGGTTGGACGGGTAGAGATATGGCTACCAGAAACCTGTACCTTGTGTGTAGAATGTTTTGGTGTGATGATGCAGTGACTTCTAGTGTTTGCTGGGGAACTTTTAACCCAGTCTTCAATTTTGTACAGGTAAGGAATCTTAAAGGTACAAAGGTAAACTTAATTTTTAAATGTATGATGAAATAATGACAACTTATGAATAATAATGACAGCTATACTAAGTTGGCTATACTCATAAAAGTCAACTTTAGACATAAAAGCACATATATTCAGAGTCATGTTTCCATTTAGATTGGACCTGTATTAGTGACTCAGTACTTATTGGAGAGGATGAGGAATAACTTTATGGTGCTGGAGGTCTGGGACAAGAAGACTGGAGCCCAGAATGACAAGTTGGTGGGCATTGTGAAGCTGTCCTTGCACCAGTTTTACATGTCATTTAGAGACAGGAAGATTTGCAGAGCTCTGCTGAAATCACAGGTCTGTTATTATTTCAAATAATTTTATGCAAAATTTGCCAAAATGGTAACATTTTTAACGGTTTCTTTTGAAATGTCTTTAATGGAATTAAACATTTCTTTTCTTATTATTCTTGCAGTCTTAGCAGTAATACATGTGGTTTCAACTGAACTGATTTCCATAGTTCATAAGATGTTGAAACTGATTTTTGTGCAGAAATCACATGATGCTTCTTGCTTATATATTTAGTACCCAGTGGTGTCTGTGGACAACTGGCTGCCAGTACAAGACCCATTCACAGGAATACAGTTTGGACAGTTGAAGGTGCTGCTGGCAGTGGGATCTGCAGAACAGGTAAGAGGACCACACTTAATCTGTTCAAATCTGTGACCAAAATGTGCCCTCTGTAACTCTGGCAGACAAACAGTTTTTGCATTTTGGTTGGTGCACACCCACTGAAGAGCATGAAACTTTTACAAGTGAATTCCATAGTAAATCATAACTTGTAATCTGTAGTATAATAAATTGGAAAACAGTTTTACATTTGGAAGGCTATAGGTCTAAACTTTTTGCTTATCATCAGAACGTTTTTCATACAAAATTGTCAGTGATGAGAATTCAATTCCATGTGATTACTTGAAACAGTTTGATGACAACCTGTGTTCTGTGGTGCATGTCCACTGCAATCCTTGATTTGTTGTATTTTCCAGGTGTCTGCACTCCAGAGACTGAAACTAGATAAGAATGGGGACAGTTCTATGCCTCAGAGACCACAGCATTATCTTGAAAGGTATAAGACACATCTCCATTATTTTCACAGTAAATGCGTTCCTTTTAGTTGCAGAAATGTTTCTTTTTGTTTTAAAATACTTGATCTTATATTACATAAAAAAGAAAGATAATATTATTTAGTTTCATGGTAGATGCTTCAAACATTATCATAAATTGTAGTTTGTAGTTAATGACATTTTTATTCATTTGGAAAGACAGTCTTTACTTGGTATTAAATTTTAACATGATAGTTTTTATCTGTTCCAGACAACATGTTGTGGGAGATGTCTCCAGTAGAAGACCAGAAGACTACCCACCCACAGAGGTCTTGGGTAAGTGAAGTTGCCTCCATGTTAGTATACTCAACTTGCAGTTGTTACCAGTACACGCAACATATTCTCTAAGTCAAATTGATCTTTTTTTGAGGTGATTGAAACGGAAAAAATCAAAGCTTTAGGCATCTAGTTAGATGTTATTATCTTAAAACATGTCTCTTGTTTCCACTGTTAATACCAACCCATTTTTTTACAGAAGAGGTAAAGAGTACATATTTCTGTGACTTCAATAAGTTAAAGAGGTATTCTTTTCTTATTGTAGTTGAGCATGTGTTTGAGTTTGTGATAGAGGGTGTGAAAGGCCTGAAGTTGTTTGATGACATGATCTGGGGAGAGGCAGATTGTTTCATACAGTACCATTTCCCTGCACAGCAGCAGACCAAGCAACCTGGGGTACCTGCCATACAATATGGTAAGTCAGCAATATCTATATACTGACTTTCAATAGCTTTATGAAATTTGTCATACTATTCTTTATGTATATATATCTCTATTTGTTTGATATCAGATCAATCTTGTTATAATTCATTTGAGGGGGTATTTATACCATAATTATGTCCATTCATGAGCACTTTAACATATGTACATTTGTATTAGAATTTCACCTGACTGTTGTGAAAAGAATTTTGAAACTATTAGTTTAAGATAACTTTCAGTGAAAGTGAAATTTTACTGTTTTCTCTTCCAGCTGTGCCTACACTGAAACCTTTTAGGACAGCCACCACCCTGTGTATACCAGACCCTACGTTTCATGAAGTGACCAGACATCGGATTCTACTACCAGAGGGCACTCCTGTCCAGAGAGAGCTGGTTACAGGTACACAGTGTAATGAATATACTGTATTACTCTCAGTTTGGTAATGAAACAATTTTAATAGTGTAGCTTTGATTGATTTAAGTTGGTCAAATTATTCAATGTAATCTGTGCACATGTTTTATTAATTAAAAAATGTCAGACTCAGATGTCTTTTGAAAATCATTAACTCATTAGCTTACTGTTATGTGTAAAGTTACAAATTACCTTGTTATATTTAGTTGATATAGTATTATTATGGTAGTATATATGTGTGTTTGCTGTCTTTTACAGCCTGTGCAGGAGCAGGGGGTGGAGGTGGTGGTGTCCCCATTGAAGTATGGTGCAGATATTACTATCCCAATGTCAGAGACCAAGTCATTGCAAAGGTAAGGTGGATTTACAGTAACATAATGGCTCAATCTTTTCCATGGGGGAAAAATGATCAATCTTTCAGATACATAATTTTGGAATCATTGAAAATGTATTTTGCATAACATTTATCTGTGGTGCTTTTACCGTATAAAATAGAACAACAGAGTAGCCTGCCATTCAATTTTGTAGCTACCTCTCGATAAGAATGTTCTAATTTAAAGATAATTGTATCTGTAAAATTCACAATTTTCCCCATTGAAAAGATAAAGTCATTACCAGATATGTATTTCTGTTTATCGGATGCACTATTGCTTCAATCATGTCATATTGGCAACAGTGTTTCTGACAGTCTTTTATGATTCCAATTTTATTGATGTGCCCCCCCTCCTATCCCAGAGTCAAACAACATAATGACATTATATATATTGCTTTTTGCTCTGCCTTCCAGGCTGTGCTACCCCTGGCCAAGCTATGTGCAATGGTGACCATGCAGAAAAGAGGAGAGCCCAGTGTCCAAACCTTCTCTCTGCCCCTGACCACACTGGCAGGAGACTCGGACAACCTTGGACCTGAGGAGAGGGCAAAGGTATGTCACTGGGGTAGAACACTGTGACATAATGATATCATTATTATTTTGTCTCTTAGCTCTGTTTCCCATTTGTAAGAAAAGAGATTTTGAATTATTAAAAAAAAAGGTTTGTGAAGTCAATTTTCTTGGTTGTACGTAAGGGTTATTATCTTTTTCTTTCAGTTAAAAGAAGCTGGGTTACTAGAAGTGACTGTTCATTACAAAACCAACACATTGAAGGTAACTTGTCATATAATCAACAATATTTTAAAAGTGAGTTAAAAAAAATATGTAGACAACATCACAGTCTAGACTTACAACTCTTAATCCCACGGATTGTAAACTCATTGATTTTGATATATTTTGTAGTAATATCCATCATGCAAGTGTTGTTTATAGCTAACATTTTAGACTTGACTCTTGACCTCTTACAGGCTTCCCCAGAGGAGAAATATGGCACAGCCAGTCATGCTGTGGCTTCAGCTCAAGTCTGCATCTCTGTGGGCATTGTCAGGGCATCAGGACTGAAGGTTAGGGCACATTTACATACTTTATATTAAGGTTACAAATGTGCCAATGAAGTCAATTTCATAAACAGTGATGTGTGTGTGTGTGTGTGTGTGTGTGTGTGTGTGTGTGTGTGTGTGTGTGTGTGTGTGTGTGTGTGTGTAATATGATATCTCTGATGTAATAATGGACTTTATATATAGCAGAAATGTTCAGTGTGAGAGAGTTCCCAAGTCAAACTACAGCATGAAGAACTACTGTACATACGATTGGCCAGTACTGACAGTTGATTATTAAGGCACAGTTAAGTCATGTCAATTAAGAAATGACAACAGGTCTCTCAAAGGCTGTTGCTGTGACTATAGTTAGAAATGATGCTGGAATACAGTACCTAGCTGAAGTAAGAGTTAGTCTATTTCAGAAGATAAGCCTTATTGTTACATGTATATCTTATAGGCTGCTGCAGTGGCTGTAGCCAGACATGATGATGGAATGCAGTATCCAGCTGAAGTAGGGGTTAATGCATATGTCAGAACCAGGCTGTCCTTCCTATCAAAACAAGTAGGTAGAAAAATTATGTTTATTGATAATAATCAAATCAGCAGCATCACTTAAATGTTTATAATGATAGCATTTCTTGAAACTTTCTTGCATTCTAACACTAAGAAAAACATTTAAAGTACAAAAAATAAAAGGAAAAATATGTTGAAAAAGTAATTGATGGAACAGAATGCAGAGGTGAAGTTATAAATCTTTTCCTGGGATATTTTCTGTCATTTCAAGTTGGGGATTTTGGGTGCTGTTTAAGTAATTGCATGTCAAACATTCTTGAATTCTGTTCATTGAGTAAAGAACCGTTATTTGTGTATCTAATCCTGTATCAAAACCTTCTCACTCCTTGTACCCCAGGATGAGCGTATCACTAGGACTGTGGCCAGGACATTTGCTCCAGAGTTCTCCTACTTCATGGACTTCCCATGTCCTCTGCTGTGGACAGAGGAAGACAGTGACGCCCTCTGCCTGGCCGAGATACTGGAGACAGCAGAGGTCACCTTTGAGATGTGGCATCAAGTACCTGGGCTGTCTCCTGGTAATGGGGAGTGGAATGCTGTCTGTTGTTTTTGGATGATGATATCTCCTCTTCACAAGTCTCTCGCCTTCATATTTATAGTCAGATTTGACCATTACATTCACTTCTTGAAAAACGAGTATACTTGAATATAACAGTCAGTGATTCATTTGATGTAGTTGATATAGAATGTCCAAATTTGGTCAAAGAATGGTGAAAAAAATATTTGAAAGTATCTCATACATTTTCTCTTTGACTTCTCTTTCAGACTTAGATGGTCAGTATGTATACACGGGATCAGCAGAAGTAACTGGTAGAAAACTGTTCACAAAGACTGGAGATGTATTACTGGGGACAACAACTATACCACTGCTCTATCTTCTTACTCATAAGACTGGTAAAGTTATGTTTCTGTAACAATTCTTGTTCTTAAAAGATGTTTAAATTCTGTTGTTTCAATAGCATCAGATACCCTCAGTCCTAAATATTGTAATGATTTAACTCAAACTTTATAATACAATACATGACTTCACAATATTAATATCTTGCTTTAAATATTGTATGATTGATGTATACATATATTAAAAAACGCAAGGCTTTTTTGTTTTGATCAGGTCTCCATGGCTGGTACCCTGTCCACCTCCCATCCCTGGGCTGGGCAAAAAAGGCTGGAAAAGATGAAGTACAGGCAGATGATTCCTCCCCTCACCATGGAAACAAAGGGCTAGAGCGTGTGGTTGGTGGACTTGAGGTGTCACTCAGGTTTGCTCACCATGATGACCGTGGTAGAGTGATCCATGCTGCCAGAGGAGTGGGTTGGGCTCCTGAGTATGACCTGGAGGATGACTGGGAAAGTGCAGGTAATGGGATGCCTGCTGGATATTAAAGATAAAATAATAAAAAAAGGTCATCTTATATACAACTTATAACTTGGCACTCTTTGTGTTTATTTTAGTTAAAATGATCATTTAACAGTGCACCTTTTAATTTTTATGAATATCGAGAATCTAATGAGGTTTAGGAATCTTGCTATGTATGACTCTGAACCAATATTGTGTTAGTATGTTAGATGGTTTTAGTTCTTATGTTGAATTTCATTTGAAAATGCAGATGAAAGTTCAGACAGCATAAACCATGTAACTGTCCATTTGGACATGGGAGCTTTCCCACTGACCAATGCCCTCATAGCTGGACAAACTAAACTGGACAAGAATGCCAGGTGCTATGTCAGGTACAAGTTCTTTGACAAAGGTGAGAAAAACTTCCATATGAATATTTCTAATTGAAATTTGTGTATTATAAGCACCTGTTAATGGTGAAGGACGTGACATTTTTGTTTACAGAAAGTTCAGAAAATTTTGAAATGTGTGTTTGTTACTATGTTACTACAGCTGAAATTTTGTTTTTTAACTACAATGTATTTCATATAAAAGGTAATAAAAATATTAATGCACCTTTGTGGTATGTATTCCAGCTGCTACCCTGTCCAGGTTATCTCCACTGACAGTGCATGAAGAAGGTTACATAGTATCTGCAGTAAACCATCAACATAACCTGAACATCAGTAGATCTGCACCTTTCCTATGGTGAGCTTCCTTCCAGAGACATTAACTATATACCTAACTGCAAAACTAGTACATTAAATATGTGTCTAGACTCTTAGTGTTTGAAATGATTTTTTAAAACTATTTTGTTTCCATTGTGCATAAAAATGTTTCTGTGTGGCTTAGGAAAAAAAAAAACAGATTTTGAGGACTTTTATTTTTTTTAGAATTCTTGGAATTAAGGCTGATATCAGTGAACTGAATGCAAGGAGTTATGTCTTGGCGTGCTTATTCCAGGTATTTGAAGGAAGAGAGACTTGAAGTTCAGTTATGGGTGAGCTACAGTGGTAAGGATGGAGAGAGGGCCAAGCCACGCCACAGGGACAAACTTATAGGCTGTGCTTATATAGACCTGGAGAGTCTAGCAGACAGGAGGAGAAGACAACATAGGGTTAGGTAGGTGTATACTAACAGATTCAGTATATACAGACTGAAAGGGTGTGTTTTTCTCTTGATTATGGAATATGAATGTACTAATATATTTTGTATCCATTGTTCTGAAAGTATGTTGGACAGTTGTTAAAAAACAAACAAAAAGATTTACTTTCTCTTATTGACAGCTAAGGAAGCAAGAATTTTGGCCTGTGTATATGTGCATTTCCTAGTAAATAAAGATAACTATCACTGTAATCACTCAGTGGCAGTATATGTTTAGTTCTTGGATAAAGTTCACATATCTTGTTGTGTATTTCCAGCGGCATGTACCCCCTGTTCAAGCCAGGGGTGTCCAGTCTGGGGGGTGCTTTCCTCAGGGCACATGTCACTCTGAAACCAGCATTTGGAAGAATGGAACAGGTACACAGGGACAGAGCACTAGACTGTACTAGATACATAGAGTACTAAACTGTACTGGTAACATAGAGTTTGCACTAGATACATAGTATCAGTTATTGGTTTTATACCTGTTACACAAAGGACTTCTCAAGAGTTTGCAGTATTTCTTTAAAAAAAGCCCTTGTTCTCTCTTTTCTTGAAAGTTAATCTTCAGAATGAGAAAAAAGTATAATTGTCATTTCATGTGCAGTATTGTATACATATTTTATAATAGCAGCAGATCAATACACAGTTAATACTATTTTTCTTTCTTAAATTCTCAGGAATCAGAAGAAGAGGTGACATTTGCCAGCAGCGATGAAAACTCTGACGTAGAAATGTTACCCAGATCCAGACATGGTAAGGAAAAGGAAGGTGGAGCACACAAAAAGCAAAAGTACAAAGATGAAGAAGAAGATATCATTCCTCCAGACAAGCACAGTTTTGCAGCACATATCAGTATTGAGAGGGCTTTACATTTACCTGTAGTCACAGACAAGCACAGGTAGGAGACAGATAGATGTTGTTTGGGAATTCTTTATGGATCATTTATTAGAATAAGTAAAAGGTGGTCTCCCAGTTAGCCTACCTTTGTGAGTTGATATTGGTAACTTTGATTATTATGGCTCTTCCCTGTGTGCCCCCCAGATAAAGTCAAATATGGAGCTTAAAAGTTAATTTTTTTTGTTCAAAATAAACTAAATAAAGAAAAATTTTGACAGGAGTTAAATGATAAGAAATAGGGTGGGGATTTCTAGTTTCTATGATACAGCATGAGGCAACACTGACTAAATACTACATGGTTTACCAGTTAATATTAAGAGAAACAATTTTCAGAATTTTATCAATCTTCTTTATATTTGTTTTCTCTCCCAGCCATGAAACAGGTCCACCAAACAGCTACGTCGCCTACCAGACTGCAGAGAAAACCGTCCCATCCCATACTAACGTAGTCCCCAGTACAGGCTGCCCACTGTGGGAGCATCAGCATGATACCAGGCTCAGCAAAGACCTGCTGTATGGAGAGAGCAAGGTAATTGAAATGATTGACAGCCTTAAATAAGCTGTTTAAGTGAAATAATTGATTTTCTATAGAATCAAAAATTAGATTAAATTTTCTAGATTTACTTTTTTTTTCAAGTTTGAAGGACTAATTTGTTCCAAATGCGTGTCAAGTTTCAATAAGTCTAAATATACTTTTTTTTGCATTTTCTACTTATGGCTTTTCAGTATAGGTAAATCAAAGTTATATCTGATCAATATTTGTCCTTCAGCATCTGGTCTTCAAGGTGTGGCACAAACCAAAGGCAGCTTCACAGTCACCAGGTAGGTTTTTTGTTTGTGTATCTTAAAAGACATATTAGTCCCTGAGCTTTGTATGAAATATTCAACAGAGGAATGTTCAAGGGAGATGGGCATGCATCTTCCTTAGGTAGACTTTTGCATTAAAAATTTTATTGATTTGTTATATTACATTATTATTATAACCTCTCATCTTGCATAAACATGCAACAATTTCTTAGCTTGAAATGCAGGAAAAAAGAATTCATGATCCCCATATTCAGCACATGTAAACAAGTAAATATATCAGCACACCCTTGATAAATACAGTTATCACTTCCCCAACCCTAAACATTTCAGATAAGTCAGTGGACAGAGTGCTAGGGTTTGTATCTGTGGACCTGTCTCCTCTCCTGCATGGCTTGAAGCAGATCTGTGGCTGGTATAACATCATGGACTTCAGTGGACAGTGCCAGGGCCAGATTAAAGTCAGCGTGGTTCCCCAGGAGATACTCCAGCCCATAGAGAAGTCTGCACCAGAGGAGAAGACTACACCAAAGGTAAAAATTGGTGGTTAGTTTATGAACTTATGTCTGATGGACATTCGTAAATTTAAATGTATAATTTTATTTGGTTTATGGATATGTTCATTGATACATTTTATGACTTAATCTGTTTGGTTTATTTGCAACTCTATGTTGCTTCAGCGGCTTCTTATGTTGTCTCTGATCATCTTTGCTTTTGTAACTCATTTTATTTTTTCTGTTGCAAATCTCAATATATGATAACGTTTTTTGTGAAGTTTTATGTAGAAGTATTAGTTATCAGCTTTGGCTGGACCAGTAAAAATGTTAAGCCTAATATGTCACTAACTTTTGAAGCAAGTTGCAAATGAAAGGCCAGTCACTGAGTAAACATTCAGTCTCTGCATGTTCCAGAAGCCATTTGGAGGAATGTATGCATCATCTGCCACCTATCCAAGTTTTCCTGCCCATCTCTCCTGGTACCCAGAACAACAGATACGGCTTGAAGACCATCACTCACTGCCACCTCTGCCACCCCATCATGAAGAGCACTATCAAAATGTCAAAAAGTACCACGAACAATTGCACCAGCAGGGGGCAGCACCAGCACATCACCAGGCGGCACCACCAGCACATCACCAGGTGGCACCACAGGATCATTACCAGGCAGCAGCAGAGAGGGAGCCACTCCAGCAGGGAAATTCTTCCAGTTCTTTCCTTTTCTCAAATCTCAGGTTGGTGAATCTGGGTTCCTCAGCTCATGTGATTTACAATAGGTCAAAGGCACAGAATGCAAGCTGTCAGTGCAAAGTATTTGATGAAATGTATATTGATTGTTGCATATGTTTGAGATATAGTTGTTATCAGTCATTAAATTCACTTCATTTTCACATTGAAAATCCACACCCTTGTTTAGTTTTTCTGAGTGTAAATACAAAGAATAAATGGTTTAATTGTAAGTAAGACAGAAAAACAATAAGGAAAACTATTTGTATTTAATATTGTGCACACTCATTTTCACCCTCAACAACATTGTTCCAGGTCCAATATGCGTGATTTGGATGATATCACAAGAAGACTGCAGTTCAAGTTGGCAAGTTCTAAATGGCCAGATGAGCTGACATCACAACAACAACAACAACAGCAACAACAAAGACCACAGACACAACCCGAACGACATGGTAGACACAAACAAAACTCACACAATCCAGTAGCTGGAATTGTACACCAAACTGTGCAGGATATGTTTGGAAGTACAGACAGGCCCCATCTTGAAAGAGAAGGTGAAGTGACACCTGTTGAGAGCCTTGGACTACTTTCTGGCAGCAAAATGCCTCAAACTGGGCCTGGCTCAGGCAAAGGTGAAGAATCTCAAGGTGATCAAAGACCACACGCTCTTTTGTCTCCAAAGCTTGCAGCTAAGTTTCCATCATACAATCCTGAGAAACAGACTTCTGGTGAGGAGCCCTCCAGACCTGACAAATTAAAACACACAGTTCAGGACCCAGTTAATGGAAGAGAAGGCAGTGTGGTTACAAAATTGCAATTCGACGACATACCTCCAAGACCACATAAAGCACAGCCTACAGATAGGACTGATTTAGACGTTCAACTGAGAGCAATGTCTCCTGCCTCTTCACTTCTCTCAGTACATGATAGTGATGATGATGATGAAATTTTGACAGGATGGAAACAGAGGCCAAGTTCCTCAGAAGGTGAAGAAGATGTGGAAAATGAGGACACAAGTTTTGTGGTCCCTAAACCTCTCAATGATATCTCTAGCTGGGGACTAGAGGAAAGGACAGGCAAACTGCCACAGCCAGCTGAGTTCAAACCAGTAGGGCCTCCTAAAGTTCAAAGGTTTAGTGAGAAGGATAGCTGGCTAAGTGATGCTTCCATTGCTCCTGAACAGTCACGTCTTGACAAGACATCGCCAGTGACCTCTGTTGGCCAACATCTGTTACATGATGAAGTTCAAAGATCTGAAGAAGAGGATCAAGAAATAGAGGCATTTTTCACGAACCCGCCCCCACCTTCAGACAGGCACTCTCCCTCAGTGGTTCCAACTGGTGACAGGCACAGACAGGTTGAATCCAGAGAGGAGACCTCAGCCTCCAACACGCCCAGCCCCATCCTGCCACCACCATCTCATCACAAACAACAGGAGTTGACTGGAGCACAGTCCAGCAGCACCCTGAGGACACCCAGTCCAGTTAGTCCAGTGTTCATGACAAATACTGAATATGATCACCAGGTTCATTTCACACCAGAGAAAGGACTTAGCGGGACCCCAACACCATGTTCCTCTGACCTGGACAGCCAGCAACATTATTCACCTCGTACAGTGCCACCTTTAGGTAGATCTGATGTAAGACAGGCCCAACACAGTGGTGAATTGACCTCTCATGGTCCTGTCTTGACCAAGAGAGGAGAGGAGAGGTATATGAGAGATGTGGACACTGATAATAGACTTAATAAAGAGAAAGGCAAGTCTCCTGTAAAAGCAGAACCTAGATTCTCTGAAAGAGATCAGGATCAAGACTCCAGCAGTGAAACGGAAGTTCTACCTTTATCTAGAGCACCTGCAGATCTAAAGGAGAACATACCACCAAGATATCAGGAATTGTATCCTTTCATGTTATTAAATCACTCTAAATGAACCAATTTTTTAATATCCTGTTATTTTCTGTACCAAATTCTTTTGAAAACTTTCACTTGATTTAGAAAAAACTTAAGTCAGTGATGCATCAGTGATACTCTTGATATTATTATAATCTTCAAATAAATCTTATTTAATGTATTTTTTCTCCAAAAAAATTGTGCAGTATTTCCCTTGACTCATATTATCATAGATCCCAGGCAGCCACCGTTCCAAACTTCTTCCTGCCAGCCCAGGACCTGGAGGCTTCCATGAGGGCACTGCAGATGGCCACTGCTCTCCATCCTAGACCAGAACCAAGGAGGCAGGACATTATAGATCAAGTAAACAAATGTTTTCTTTCATAAAAATTAACTTTGTTTGGAATAACTTTTTCTAACTAGTAGAGAAAAAGTGGACACGTTACTTTGAAAATACCATTAATTAGGGAGATTGGTTGAAACCTTATTTTCTGGCTTGATTAAATAGCCTATAGTCTATAGACACCAGCACTTTAGTAGGCTATCACGTCAGCATCCTTTTTTTTTTCTTTCAAGGCTCCTCAAGATCCCAGAACAGAACAAAAAGCAAAAGCTGCCAATGAACTGGTAAACAGACTGTCTTCCAAACCAGGCAACAAGCCTAAGATGCCTTTATCAGTAAAAAGCAGACCTCTTCCCACTGCAGAAGAGACAAAGCGAATAGCAAAAATATTTTCATCAAATCTTTCATGATTTAAAGTTCATAATTATCTACACAGTGATACTGTTATCCACTTCACCCAACAGGTTTTACCTGAATTAAGTTAATGACATTTTAGCCAAAGCTTTCAAAAATGACTGCCAATGCTCAGGTAAATAATCTTTTTCAAACAGTATATTTATTAAAATTCATGGAAGTAGAATCTTGGACAATGTTTGTGTAACAATTACAGATGTATAAATATTCATGATTTACATTGACTTAAATATGTATGAGAATGTAATGAGATGACATTCAATTATATTTGAGTGCAGTTTTTATACACACTGCAGTTATTTTGTTCATTCATGATCTTTAGGGAAAAGAAGACTATTTATTAAATTAATAAAATAAAAAGATTCCTTGCCAAACAAAGCATACCATTACAGTTAACGTTACATTTTCTTGTAAGAACACCATAATGTCTAGAGAGATTGGCATTAAATTAAAAATGACTGCATCAAAATGATTTGCTGTCGTAAAATATTTAGTACAGTTAAATCTAACACAAGATCTCTGATAAGATAAGAAAGTTTTTATAGTTAATTCAATTACCATGTAATACTGTGTCATCGATACTAAATTTCTTTGATGAGAATACATATTAATTAAATGCAATCACTAAGTCCTAGAGTTTTTAAGATGAGGAAACGCCTTTATTGTCAATTCTATCCCCTTGCCCAAGGGCACTACTGGTGCGTACCCCATGTCTCTCTTGGCTCTATCACAACTGTAGTAGTGAAATGTTCCTGCCAGTGCCACTCTCATGGGCGTGAAGGTGGGTTTGATGGTCACCAGGGGGCGCAGGAGGAAGCAGAAGAACTGGACTAGCAGTGCAATGAAGAATATCACTGTGTATGGAATGCTGTACTTTGGTGTGTCATACTGAAGTCCAGTCAACAGTCTGGACAAGAAGGACCAGAAATAGATGGGCTCATCATTGGTGATGTTGTAAGCCTGTGAAGGGTAAGTTAAAGACATGGTAAAGCAACAGGCATTTTAGGATTTCTATTCCGATGGTTAAAATCTGGTGATAAAAATCTGCATTCACTACAGTCCAAAAGGTAGTGAACCTGTTCATTGCTTGCTTTATTGATGACTATATATAGTTACATTAGACCTTGCATGTAACAGCCTTGCATTAAATGAACACTTAATTATGACATATTAAATCTGGAAGTCCCAGTCCTGTTTATTCTCTGAAGAATGGTATACAGTCCATGTATAATTGACTTTGGACAAAAACAGCTAGTCCCAACTCTATATAAATTTGAATTATTCTTGGAAAAAAACATTGGGCAAAAGATAATTGGATGAAACATTTGCCTTTTCTTAAAATATATATGTAGTAGTGCGCCATGAGATTGACCCAGAATGGTTAGACTGACCTTGCCACAGACTGGAGATCCTGCCTCCAGCTTCTCTGCTGCAATGATGTGACCATGAACCACATTCTCTACATAGGTAAAGTCCACCAGGTTCTTACCATTCCTGTCAATTCAAAAAAGATTGAACATTGCTTCTGTAACTGATATTGTGTTAGTGTGCATCATCATTATCATCATAATGGCGTTTGCTTTTACAATCACTTCTTAGGTGTTAGCAGGTTAAAGTTTGATAGTGATAGAATAAAGGGCAAACTAAGGGACCATTCCCACAGATATTTGGATTGATCCATCTCCCTGGGGATCTCACTAAATTGCTGTCAACTTGGCCGACTTAAATGTCTGTCACGCCTAGTAAAGTGGTTAGGAGATAATTATCCTTACCCCCTAGCTGATTTGGTTGGCGTGACAGACATTTAAGCCAGTTAGTTGATAACAATTTAGTGAGACTCCCCAGGGAGTTAGATCGATCCCTGATGGCTACTAGTATGTATGGGAACCCAGTCTAAGCAGCCATGCAGAAATCAAAAACATATACTGTGAATTCTGTCTCAAGATGTCTACTTTACAACATTGCTGCTGTTCTTCATAAGGTATCTTTTCTTCAATGATAAATATAAGTACCACGAGTCTAATTAACAATTAAGAATTAAAACGTCTACGANCTGGAGACTCGGACAACCTTGGACCTGAGGAGAGGGCAAAGGTATGTCACTGGGGTAGAACACTGTGACATGATGATATCATTATTATTTTGTCTCTTAGCTCTGTTTCCCATTTGTAAGAAAAGAGATTTTGAATTATTAAAAAAAAAGGTTTGTGAAGTCAATTTTCTTGGTTGTACGTAAGGGTTATTATCTTTTCTTTCAGTTAAAAGAAGCTGGGTTACTAGAAGTGACTGTTCATTACAAAACCAACACACTGAAGGTAACTTGTCATATAATCAACAACATTTTAAAAGTGAGTTAAAAAAAATATGTAGACAACATCACAGTCTAAATTTACAACTCTTAATCCCACTGATTGTAAACTCAGTGATTTTGTAGTAATATCCATCATGCAAGTGTTGTTTATAGCTAACATTTTAGACTTGACTGTACATTGTGCCTCTTACAGGCTTCCCCAGAGGAGAAATATGGCACAGCCAGTCATGCTGTGGCTTCAGCTCAAGTCTGCATCTCTGTGGGCATTGTCAGGGCATCAGGACTGAAGGTTAGGGCACATTTACATACTTTATATTAAGGTTACAAATGTGCCAATGAAGTCAATTTCATAAACAGTGATATGTGTGTGCATGCTTGCATGCATGCGTGTGTGTGTGTGTGTGTGTGTGTGTGTGTGTGTAATATGATATCTCTGATGTAATAATGGACTTTATATATAGCAGAAATGTTCAGTGTAAGAGAGTTCCCCAGTCAAACTACAGCATGAAGAACTACTGTACATACGATTGGCCAGTACTGAATTTGACTGACAGTTGATTATTAAGGCACAGTTAAGTCATGTCAATTAAGAAATGACAACAGGTCTCTCAAAGGCTGTTGCTGTGACTATAGTTAGAAATGATGCTGGAATACAGTACCCAGCTGAAGTAAGAGTTAGTCTATTTCAGAAAATAAGCCTTATTTTTACATGTATATCTTATAGGCTGCTGCAGTGGCTGTAGCCAGACATGATGATGGAATGCAGTATCCAGCTGAAGTAGGGGTTAATGCATATGTCAGAACCAGGCTGTCCTTCCTATCAAAACAAGTAGGTAGAAAAATTATGTTTATTGATAATAATCAAATCAGCAGCATCACTTAAATGTTTATAATGATAGCATTTCTTGAAACTTTCTTGCATTCTAACACTAAGAAAAACATTTAAAGTACAAAAAATAAAAGGAAAAATATGTTGAAAAAGTAATTGATGGAACAGAATGCAGAGGTGAAGTTATAAATCTTTTCCTGGGATAGTTTCTGTCATTTCAAGTTGGGGATTTTGGGTGCTGTTTAAGTAATTGCATGTCAAAGATTCTTGAATTCTGTTCATTGAGTAAAGAACCATTATTTGTGTATCTAATCCTGTATCAAAACCTTCTCACTCCTTGTACCCCAGGATGAGCGCATCACCAGGACTGTAGCCAGGACATTTGCTCCAGAGTTCTCCTACTTCATGGACTTCCCATGTCCTCTGCTGTGGACAGAGGAAGACAGTGACGCCCTCTGCCTGGCTGAGATACTGGAGACAGCAGAGGTCACCTTTGAGATGTGGCATCAAGTACCTGGGCTGTCTCCTGGTAATGGGGAGTGGAATGCTGTCTGTTGTTTTTGGATGATGATTTCTCCTCTTCACAAGTCTCTCGCCTTCATGTTTTTAGTCAGATTTGACCATTACATTCACTTCTTGAAAAACGAGTATACTTGAATATAACAGTCAGTGATTCATTTGATGTAGTTGATATAGAATGCCCAAATTTGGTCAAAGAATGGTGAAAAAAATATTTGAAAGTATCTCATACATTTTCTCTTTGACTTCTCTTTCAGACTTAGATGGTCAGTATGTATACACGGGATCAGCAGAAGTAACTGGTAGAAAACTGTTCACAAAGACTGGAGATGTATTACTGGGGACAACAACTATACCACTGCTCTATCTTCTTACTCATAAAACTGGTAATATTAAGTTTCTGTAACAATTCTTGTTCTTAAAAGATATTTAAATTCTGTTGTTTCAATACCATCAGATACCCTCAGTCCTAAATATTGTAATGAATTAACTCAAACTTTATTATACAAGACATGACTTCACAATATTAATATCTTGCTTTAAATATTGTATGATTGATGTATACATACATTAAAAACGCAAGGCTTTTTTGTTTTGATCAGGTCTCCATGGCTGGTACCCTGTCCACCTCCCATCCCTGGGCTGGGCAAAAAAGGCTGGAAAAGATGAAGTACAGGCAGATGATTCCTCCCCTCACCATGGAAACAAAGGACTAGAGCGTGTGGTTGGTGGACTTGAGGTGTCACTCAGGTTTGCTCACCATGACGACCGTGGTAGAGTGATCCATGCTGCCAGAGGAGTGGGTTGGGCTCCTGAGTATGACCTGGAGGATGACTGGGAAAGTGCAGGTAATGGGATGTCATGATAAAGGTTGAAAGTTGAAGAAAATGACAGCTTGGTAAGATAAAATGATAGACAAGGCCATCTTATGTACTACTTATAACTTGGCACTCTTTGTGTTCATTTTAGTTTAAATGATCACTTAACAGTGCAACTTTTATTATTATTTTGATGAAAATCCAGTATGAGGCTTAGGAATCTTGTATGACTCAGTGAACAAAAAACATATTAGTATGTTAGATGGTTTTAGTTCTTATGTTGAATTTCATTTGAAATTACAGATGAAAGTTCAGACGGCATAAACCATGTAACTGTCCATGTGGACATGGGGGCTTTCCCACTGACCAATGCTCTCATAGCTGGACAAACTAAACTGGACAAGAATGCCAGGTGCTATGTCAGGTACAAGTTCTTTGACAAAGGTGAGAGAAACTTCCATGTGAATATTTCTAATTGAAATTTGTGTAGTTTAAGTACCTTTTAATGGTGAAGGATGTGACATTTTTGTTTACAGAAAATTCAGAAAATTTTGAAATGTCTGTTTGTTACTTTGTTTCTACAGCTGAATTTTTGTTTTTTAACTACACTGTAATTGAGATAAAAGTAATAAAAATCTTAATGCACCTTTGTGGTATATATTCCAGCTGCTACCCTGTCCAGGCTATCTCCACTGACAGTGCATGAAGAAGGTTATATAGTATCTGCGGTAAACCATCAACATAACTTGAACATCAGTAGATCTGCACCTTTCTTATGGTGAGCATCCCTCCGGAGACATCAACTATATGCCTGACTGCAAAACCAGTAAATTAAATATGATGTATCTACATTCTTAGTGTTTGAATTGATTTTTAGAATTATTTTGTTCCCAATATGCATTAAATGTTTCTGTGTGGCTTAGAGGAAAAAGATTTTGAGGACTTTTATTTTTTAGAATTCTTGGAAGTAAGGCTGATGTGAGTAAAATGAATGCAAGGAGTTTTATGCATTATATGAGAAATCCACTCACCTCTAGATTTGCACAATTCCAGGTATTTGAAGGAAGAGAAACTTGAAGTTCAGTTATGGGTGAGCTACAGTGGTAAGGAGGGAGAGAGAGCCAAGCCACGGCACAGGGACAAACTTATAGGCTGTGCTTACATAGACCTGGAGAGTCTAACAGACAGGAGGAGAAGACAACATAGGGTTAGGTAGGTATATACTAACAGATTGAGTATATACAGACTGAAAGGGTGTTTTTTTCTCTTGATTATGGAATATGAATGTGCTAATATATTTTGTTTCCATTTTTCAAGTAAGCCCAGATTGTTATGAAAGTATGTTGGATAGTTGGTGAAAAACAAACAAAAAGATGTGTGTTACTTTTATTGACAGCTAAGGAAGCAAGAATTTGTTTACCTGCATATTTGTACATTTGCTAGAAAATAAAGATAATAGTAACTGTTACTGTAATCCATCATTATCCATCATTGGCAGTTTATGTTCAGTTCTTGGATAAAGTTCACATATCTTGTTGTGTATTTCCAGTGGCATGTACCCCCTGTTCAAGCCAGGGGTGTCCAGTCTGGGGGGTGCTTTCCTCAGGGCACATGTCACTCTGAAACCAGCATTTGGAAGAATGGAACAGGTACACAGGGACAGAACACTAGACTGCACTAAATATGTATAGTACTAAACTGTATTAGTTACATAGATATCTAGACTGCACTAGATACATAGAGTATTAGTTATTAGTTTACCTGTTACTTAAAGGGCTTCTCAGTGAGTTTGCAGTATTTCTTAAGAAAAGCCCTTGTTTTCTCTTTTCTTGAAAGGTTAATCTTCAGAATGAGAAAAAAGTATATTGTTATTTCATGTGCAGTATTGTATACATCTTTTATAATAGCAGCAGATCAATACACAGTTAATATTGATTTTCTTTCTTAAATTGCCAGGAATCAGAAGAAGAGGTGACATTTGCCAGCAGCGATGAAAACTCTGACGTAGAAATGTTACCCAGATCCAGACATGGTAAGGAAAAGGAAGGTGGAGCACACAAAAAGCAAAAGTACAAAGATGAAGAAGAAGATATCATTCCTCCAGACAAGCACAGTTTTGCAGCACATATCAGTATTGAGAGGGCTTTACATTTACCTGTTGTCACAGACAAGCACAGGTAGGAGACAGATAGATGTTGTTTGGGAATTCTATATGGATCATTTATTAGAATAAGTAAAAGGTGGTCTCCCAGTTAGCCTACCTTTGTGAGTTGATATTGGTAACTTTGATTATTATGGCTCTTCCCTGTGTGCCCCCCCAGATAAAGTCAAATTTGGAGCTTAAAAGTTAATTTTTTTGTTCAAAATAAACTAAATAAAGAAAAATTTTGACAGGAGTTAAATAATAAGAAATAGGGTGGGGATTTCTAGTTTCTATGATACAGCATGAGGCAACACTGACTAAATACTACATGGTTTACCAGTTAACATAAATGGGAACAATTATCAGAATTTTATCCATCTTCATCATATTTGTTTCCTCTCCCAGCCATGAAACAGGTCCACCAAACAGCTACGTAGCCTACCAGACTGCAGAGAAAACCGTCCCATCCCATACTAATGTAGTCCCCAGTACAGACTGCCCACTGTGGGAGCATCAGCATGATACCAGGCTCAGCAAAGACCTGCTGTATGGAGAGAGCAAGGTAATTGAAATGATTGACATCCTAAAATAAGCCGTTTAAGTGAAATGATTGATTTTCTATAGAAACAAAAATTAGATTAAATTTTCTAGATTTATTTTTTTTTTTCAAGTTTGAAGGAATAATTTGTTCCAAATGCGTGACTAGTTTCAATAAGTCTAAATACACTTTTTTTTTTTTTGCATTTTCTACTTATGGTTTTTCAATATAGGTAAATCAAAGTTAGATCTGATCAATATTTGTCCTTCAGCATCTGGTCTTCAAGGTGTGGCACAAACCAAAGGCAGCTTCACAGTCACCAGGTAGGTTTTTTGTTTGTGTATGATAAAAGACGAATTAGTCCCTGGGCTTTGTATGAAATATTCAACAGAGGAATGTTCAAGGGAGATGGAGATGGGCATGCATCTTCCTTAGATAGACTTTTGCATTAAAAATTTTATTGATTTGTTATATTGCATTATTATTATAGCCTCTCATCTTGTATAAACATGCAACAATTTCTAGCTTGAAATGCAGGAAAAAAGAATTCATGATCCCCATATTCAGCACATGTTAACAAGTAAATATATCAGCACACCCTTGATAAATACAGTTATCACTTCCCCAACCCTAAACATTTCAGATAAGTTAGTGGACAGAGTGTTAGGGTTTGTATCTGTGGACCTGTCCCCTCTCTTGCATGGTCTGAAGCAGATTTGTGGCTGGTATAACATCATGGACTTCAGTGGACAGTGCCAGGGCCAGATTAAAGTTAGTGTGGTTCCCCAGGAGATACTCCAGCCCATAGAGAAGTCTGCACCAGAGGGGAATACTACACCAAAGGTAAAAATGTCGGTTTGTTAATGAACTTATATGCCTGATGGACAGTGTAAGTTTAAAATATATAATTATTATTTGGTTTATGAATATGTTCATTGATACATTTTATGAGTTAATATTTTTGGTTTATTTACAACTCTGTGATGCTTCAGCAGCTTCTTATGTTATCTCTGATCATCTTTGCTTTTGTTACTCATTTTTTGTTCTGTTGAAAATATCAATATATATGATAAATGTTTTTGTGAAGTTTTATGTAGATGTATTAGTTATGGGCTTTGGCTGGACCAGTAAAAATGTTAAGCCTAATATGTCACCAACTTTTGAAGCAAGTTGCAAATAAAAGGCCAGTCACAGAGTAAACATTCAGTCTCTGCATGTTCCAGAAACCATTTGGAGGAATGTATGCATCATCTGCCACCTATCCAAGTTTTCCTGCCCATCTCTCCTGGTACCCAGAACAGCAGATACGGCTTGAAGAGCAGCACTCACTGCCACCTCTGCCACCTCATCATGAAGAGCACTATCAGAATGTCAAAAAGTACCATGAACAGTTACACCAGCAGGGGGCAGCACCAGCACATCATCACCAGGTGGCACCACCGGATCATTACCAGGCAGCAGCAGAGAGGGAGCCACTTCAGCAGGGAAATTCATCCAGTTCTTTCCTTTTCTCAAATCTCAGGTTGGTGAATCTGGGTTCTTCAGCTCATGTGATTTACAATAGGTCAAAGGCACAGAATGCAAGCTGTCAGTGTAAAGTATTTGATGAAATGTATATTGATTGTTGCATATGTTTGAGATATAGTTGTTATCAGTCATTAAATTCACTTCATTTTCACATTGAAAATCCACACCCTTGTTTAGTTTTTCTGAGTGTAAATACAAAGAATAAATGGTTTTATATAAAGACAGAAAAACATTACAGAAAACTATTTGTATTTAATGTTGTGCACTCTCATTTTCACCCTCTACAACATTGTTCCAGGTCCAATATGCGTGATTTGGATGATATCACAAGAAGACTGCAGTTCAAGTTGGCAAGTTCTAAATGGCCAGATGAACTGACATCACAACAACAACAACACCAACAACAACAACAGCACCAACAAAGACCACAGACACAGCCCGAACGACATGGTAGACACAAACAAAACTCACACAATCCAGTAGCTGGAATTGTACACCAAACTGTGCAGGATATGTTTGGAAGTACAGACAGGCCTCATCTTGAAAGAGAAGGTAAAGTGACACCTGTTGAGAGCCTTGGACTACTTTCTGGCAGCAAAATGCCTCAAACTGGGCCTGGCTCAGGCAAAGGTGAAGAATCTCAAGGTGATCAAAGACCACACGCTCTTTTGTCTCCAAAGCTTGCAGCTAAGTTTCCATCATACAATCCTGAGAAACAGACTTCTGGTGAGGAGCCCTCCAGACCTGACAAATTAAAACACACAGTTCAGGACCCAGTTAATGGAAGAGAAGGCAGTGTGGTTACAAAATTGCAATTCGACGACATACCTCCAAGACCACATACAGCACAGCCTACAGATAGGACTGATTTAGACGTTCAACTGAGAGCAATGTCTCCTGCCTCTTCACTTCTCTCAGTACATGATAGTGATGATGATGATGAAATTTTAACAGGATGGAAACAGAGGCCAAGTTCCTCAGAAGGTGAAGAAGATGTGGAAAACGAGGACACAAGTTTTGTGGTCCCAAAACCTCTCAATGATATCTCTAGCTGGGGACTAGAGGAAAGGACAGGCAAACTGCCACAGCCAGCTGAGTTCAAACCAGTAGGGCCTCCTAAAGTTCAAAGGTTTAGTGAGAAGGATAGCTGGCTAAGTGATGCTTCCATTGCTCCTGAACAGTCACGTCTTGACAAGACATCGCCAGTGACCTCTGTTGGGCAACATCTGTTACATGATGAAGTTCAAAGATCTGAAGAAGAGGATCAAGAAATAGAGGCATTTTTCACGAACCCGCCCCCATCTTCAGACAGACAATCTCCCTCAGTGGTTCCAACTGGTGACAGGCACAGACAGCCTGAATTCAGAAAGGAGACCTCAGCCTCCAGCACGCCCAGCCCCATCCTGCCACCACCATCTCAGCACAAACAACAGGAGTTGACTGGAGCACAATCCAGCAGCACCCTGAAGACACCCAGTCCAGTTAGTCCAGTGTTCATGACAAATACTGAATATGATCACCAGGTTAATTTCACACCAGAGAAAGGGCTGAGCGGGACCCCAACACCATGTTCTTCTGACCTGGACAGCCAGCAACATTATTCACCTCGTACAGTGCCACTTTTAGGTAGATCTGATGCAAGACAGGCCCAACACAGTGGTGAATTGACCTCTCATGGTCCTGTCTTGACCAAGAGAGAAGAGGAGAGGTATATGAGAGATGTGGACACTGGTAATAGACTTAATAAAGAGAAAGGCAAGTCTCCTGTAAAAACAGGACCTAGATTCTCTGAAAGAGATGGCGATCAGGACTCCAGCAGCGAAACAGAAGTTCTACCTTTATCTAGAGCACCTGCAGATCTAAAGGAGAACGTACCACCAAGATCTCAGGAATTGTATCCTTTCAAGTTATCAAGTTATTAGAACAACTCTAAATGAACCAGTATTTGAATATCCTGAAATTTTCATACTCAATTCTTTTAAAAACCTTTGCTTGATTTAGAAAAAAAACCTTTAAAAGTTTTTTTTAGATGCATCAATGATATTGTAGATATTATTTTAATCTTTATCTTATTTAATGTATTTTTTCTAAAAAAAAAAAAGTGCAGTATTTCCCTTGACCCATGTTATCCAAGATCCCAGGCATCCACTGTTCCAAACTTCTTCCTGCCAGCCCAGGACCTGGAGGCTTCCATGAGGGCACTGCAGATGGCCACTGCTCTCCATCCTAGACCAGAACCAAGGAGGCAGGACATTATAGATCAAGTAAAATAATTTTTTTTTCTGTCATAAAAATTAACTTTGTTTGGAATAACTTTTTTTATCTAACAGAGAAAAAGTGGACAAGTTACTTTGAAAATACCATTAATTAGGGAGATTGGTTGAAACCTTATTTTCTGGCTTGATTAAATAGCCTATAGGCTATAGACACCAGCACTTTAGTAGGCTATCACATCAGCATACTTTTTTTTTTTCTTTCAAGGCTCCTCAAGATACCAGAACAGAACAAAAAGCAAAAGCTGCCAATGAACTGGTAAACAGACTGTCTTCCAAACCAGGCAACAAGCCTAAGATGCCTTTATCAGTAAAAAGCAGACCTCTTCCCACTGCAGAAGAGACAAAGCGAATAGCAAAAATATTTTCATCAAATCTTTCATGATTTAAAGTTCATAATTATCTACACAGTGATACTGTTATCCACTTCACCCAACAGGTTTTACCTGAATTAAGTTAATGACATTTTAGCCAAAGCTTTCAAAAATGACTGCCAATGCTCAGGTAAATAATCTTTTTCAAACAGTATATTTATTAAAATTCATGGAAGTAGAATCTTGGACAATGTTTGTGTAACAATTACAGATGTATAAATATTCATGACTTAAATATGTATTAGAATATAATGAGATGACATTCAATTATATTTGAGTGCAGTTTTTATACACACTGCAGTTATTTTGTTCATTCATGATCTTTAGGGAAAAGAAGACTATTTATTAAATTAGTAAAATAAAAAGATTCCTTGCCAAACAAAGCATACCATTACAGTTAACGTTACATTTTCTTGTAAGAACACCATAATGTCTAGAGAGATTGGCATTAAATTAAAAATGACTGCATCAAAATGATTTGCTGTCGTAAAATATTTAGTACAGTTAAATCTAACACAAGATCTCTGATAAGATGAGAAAGTTTTTATAGTTAATTCAATTACCATGTAATACTGTGTCATCGATACTAAATTTCTTTGATGAGAATACATATTTATTAAATGCAATCACTAAGTCCTAGAGTTTTTAAGATGAGGAAACGCCTTTATCGTCAATTCTATCCCCTTGTCCAAGGGCACTACTGGTGCATACCCCATGTCTCTCTTGGCTCGATCACAACTGTAGTAGTGAAATGTTCCTGCCAGTGCCACTCTCATGGGCGTGAAGGTGGGTCTGATGGTCACCAGGGGGCGCAGGAGGAAGCAGAAGAACTGGACTAGCAGCGCAATGAAAAATATCACTGTATATGGAATGCTGTACTTTGGTGTGTCGTACTGAAGCCCAGTCAACAGTCTGGACAAGAAGGACCAGAAATAGATGGGATCATCATTGGTGATGTTGTAAGCCTGTAAGGGTAAGTTAAGGACATTATAAAACAACAGGTATTTTAGGATTTCTATTAAAATCTGGTGATAAAAATCTGCCATTATGTAGTGAACCTGTTCAATGCATCCTTCATTGTTGACTTTATATAGTTGCATTAGATCTTGCATGTAACAGCCTTGCATTAAATGAACACTTGATTATGACATATTAAATCTGGAAGTCCCAGTCCTGTTTATTTTCTAATGGATGGTACACAGTCCATGTATAATTGGCTTTGCATATCATGGACAAAAACAACCAGTCCCAAGTGGATATATAAATTTGAATTATTCTTGGGGAAAAAAATCACTAGGCTAAGGATAATTGGATGAAATATTTGCTTTTTCTTAAAATATATATAATAACATGCCATGAGATTGACCCAGAAGGTTTAGACTGACCTTGCCACAGACTGGAGACCCTGCCTCCAGCTTCTCTGCTGCAATGATGTGACCATGGACCACATTCTCTACATAGGTAAAGTCCACCAGGTTCTTACCATTCCTGTCAATTCAATAAGGATTGAATATTACTTCTGTAGCTGACATTGTGTTAGTGTGCATCATCATTATAATGGTGTTTGCTTTTACAATCACTTCTTAGGTGTTAACAGGTAAAAGTTTGATAGTGATAAAATAAAGGGCAAACTAAGCAGCCATGCAGAAATCAAAACATTTATGGTAAATTCTGTCTCAAGATGTCTACTTTACAACATTGCTGCTCTTCTTCATAAGGTATCTTTTCTTCAGTGATAAATATAAGTACAATGAGTCCAATTAACAATTAAGAATTAAAACATGTCTCGATAAAAGCAAATTTAAATCTCATGTACATTTATTTCAAAATTTAATTTGAAAGACAAAAAAAAAATGTTTCTGAAGAATTTTCATGAACAAGTATTGTTGTGACTGTGCACTGGGCCATCACCATGTCAACTAGCCTTTCCCTTGTTCACGCAACTTGAAAATGTAGAAGCTGTTTGCTTCAAAACTTTTAAAATATTAACCCTCATTGCCCCAGACACCTTAATGTTGGATTAGTTTGATTTCGATAATGAACTCACATGGTCTAATACCACAAGCACCAATGTAGCCCAAAGGTTTTTTCTTCTTGTGTTCATTGTTGTCAAGAAATTGGTGTTAATATACAAACTCATTTAGGTAAATATCTAGGAAAAAAATCCACCTAAGTCTTATCAATTTCTCAACTTCCCTGTACTAGTAGATATGTTTTGCCTCTGATGGCAAACTGACGTGACTAAAACGTGCAAACTGCCTTATAATCTGAAACTTAATTGTCCACGTTGGTGGGGAATGCAACTTATGAGAGTATAAAATGATGTTTATTTCTAAAGTTTCCAATTATTTAATAATATGCAAAGTACAAGATTACATTTTAGGATATTAATTTGTCTAAAATGTCTGCCAGTCAGTGTGAGTGTTCTAAGTGCACCCCTCCCTTCCTTCTTCCCAATCCTTGGTGTGACCACAGNTTTCCAATCCTTGGTGTGACCACGGTCACACTGTCCTCTACCCCCCACCCCCACCCCATTTTGCCTCACCCTATCATGAACTTCATCTTCCCAGCCCTGGCTGTGGCTATGGTAGTGGGTAACATGTGTGGGTCCCTGGGTCCAAATATACCATGTGGCCTGATGGCAACTGTATGCAGGTCTGCACTGTCTGCCCCTAGGACAGTCTGAAATATCAAGTATTACTGAAGTTAAATATTTAAAATATATTATGTTATATACTATAGGTAAATTAAAAAAGAATTCAGGAATGGCTTGCAAAGAAGCTGACAAACTGTTTTGGCTATTTTCGTTGATATCATGATCTCCCAATTGAACCCACTGTTTGACAACTTCATAGAACCATTTTCTCTTTCTTTTTTTCCTCAGCAAATGCAAGTCATCTGGTTTATTTATGTTGATATTTTTTCAAAATATATTAAAACTAAATTTATGGGTTTAGGTTTAAACTATTTAAAAAAACTGTCAAAAATCTTATTTCCAAAAACTGATGATGAACTAAAAATAAATGAGATGTTTTCAATATATTTTTCAGAAATCTTTCCATATCTGTAACTTTACAGAAACAACATTAACCAAAAGAAAAAAAAAATCATTATGACACTTTGATTACCTAAATTGACACAGGTAAGAAAAATACTGAACCCCAAAAAATAAATGGGCATACTAAACTACCTTTTGATGGGCTTGTTTCTCCAATCTTTCTCTTGATGTCACTGTTTACTATTAAAATACCAGAAGTCAGCAGATTAAACTGTTCAGATATCCATATGCCATCCACCCTGTCTGGGAACAAGCATATGGCCTATTCACACAAGGCATTAGTTAACATATACCATAGAAGGGGGGTATGCGAACTTTATATTTTAATGGTTTGGGTGTTTTGTGTTGAACAATTTATCTGAGGTCTAAAAATGACTATCTAGTAGATTTTTGATTCACAGTTAAATATTGTTTGCTATGAATGGTAAAATGTACACAAAAGTGTTTAACTTTTTAAACTTCAGACCAGACTAAATGACCTTAAGTTATATTATGTATTATTAAAAAATCCTGTTTTCCCCATCTTTCTTTTGTAAAAACATTGATTTTAACTTGAACTATTTGAACGTAAAAGATGTGATGGCATTCATTAGTAGGGGTTTGTGAGGGTTGCCTTCCAGAGTTTCTCAGCAGAAAATGAAGAAGGTACATGTGAAAAATTGTTATTTTGACTGTCAATTTGTTAAATCTGATTGAAAATTGAATAAAGACACCTTTTGTTTTGGAACTGAAGACGACAGTTGATTGTTTATTTGAGTTTGATAGATTTTTAAAATCAGGTCAAGCAATAAAACATACTTCAAAAGATCCAAAACATTTTAGTTTCAAACCAGTCTGAACGCAGCTGATGTGTCAAAGGTGTCAGCTCCCACCTCTTCTCAGGTATGAGCACACTTCTTCACAGCATAAATAACATGACTGGTGACAGGAGCACTCAAGGTCTAATGCTAAAGTTTGGGTGTTGGGGATCTTAGCAAAATCTTCTCAATCCATTTCAAGTCTTCCAGTCAGGTCAAGTGATAAGCCCAGAAACCTGCTGCTGGCAGGGAGAGGAGGATTTTTTATTGTTAGTTAATGTGTTAAAGGCTTAGAGCAAGACGCCCTCCTTGGAGATGTTTTTTTCTTATCAAGTCTTATTAAACTAATTGTAAATAAATAATAATGAAGTCAGTTGTTTAATTTTCTGCTGTCATGCAGACAGTGTACATATTAAGTGGCTTAAATAATTAACTAGGATATTATTTATTAGTGATACGTACTGTTCTTCAAAGATGACTTCAAGAACATAACGGTAATTGGAACAGATAGTCCATGAAATGTGTCATTTCATTTGTTCTTTTCATTCTTTTTTTTATAAGTATAATTACACTTACTTATTAATTAATCTCTACAAAACATCCAAACTGAATTTCCAGATCATTTTCTGAATATTTGTGGTCCCCATAAAATTTATTATTGTCTCATGACCTCAAATTTTATTCATATTATTATTTTTATAAAGCAAAATTAAGTTTAAATATGAATTTTAAAGTCACAAAATAACAATAATCAATAACAAAACTTATTTTGATACAAAAGATTTGGTGCTTGAGCCATTTAAAGTGACTTATTCAAACTTTTTTTTTGTCAAAATGCTGGTTTACTGCTATTACAGTGTAAGGCCAACATTCAAAATAAAACAATTTAGTGATCAATGTTAAAGCAATTTTTTGTTCTTTTTAATGCAAGAATTAAGAGCACCCAGGAGATTAATAAAACCTCAGACTGCTTCAGTGTCTGTCCCTGTTCTACATCTGGGTTGGAAAATATGTATAAATCATAATTACACCAGCCTCCTATCAGAAGAGACAATGATGTCTCTAGACCCATATCTCAGAGTATTCAACACAGTCCTATTCTTAGCTCAGAAATTAAAGCATTTTAATAGGATGCGTGTCCTCGAACAATGTAGAAGTATTTAAAATTGGCCAAGACATATTTTCCTTTTCACTGGAAGAATTCTGCAGTCCTGGTGTCATCTCTATGCACAAACATTATTTACTAAAATCTCAACACACTCTTTTCAGCTTTATCATAATATCACCCTAATTTGTTTACAACTACCTTGTAACCACTACAACGGGGGTGTAATCACATAATCCGGCATTGGTTTAGGACCAGAAACTAACCATAAAATAACCAAGTTGTAGAGGGCAACTCCTGATAACATTTTTGTCTGCCCTATGGCTGCCTTGACCACAAGATTAAAGCCTTGGTCCAGCCAGTGTGTTACTGGATTAGTGGGCAAGGAGAAGTTTACCTCTAAACTGATGGACTCAAAGTGGTATGTTAGCCTTCAGTAAATATAATGGGAGATGAGCTGGGAAGATGGAGGGGGTTGAGAAGGGAGAGGGAGATGACAAATTATATATTTATATTCCACGTCTTAGCACATACAATCCCTTACAAGTGTTTTTTTTTTATGCAGTGAAAAAAGTTTTCTTTTATTGCCTCTTTTGTTATGCTGATTGCTGATTGAAAAGTAAATTGTTTTAGAAAGTAAATATGTTTACATGTATCTACCTATATTTCATATTTCAATATTTCAATTATTACTTTTCAACTGCTTTTTCATAATTTACATTATTACCTATCTATTCTGGTTGCAAAAAAAGGGCAAGTTTTTACAAGTAAAACCTTGTCCATGTAACTTTCATTATAACCATTTTAAAATAAAAAGATAAATGAAAGATTATTGCATTCTGAAGACTGCACATTGGAAATACGTGCTCTAAAGCTTTGGAGTGAAATGCAATGTGTTTCATTTTGTTAAATCACTTTATAAGGCTTACTGAAATTTTCATGGAATACACTTAAAGGAGTTTTATATAAAGATTATTGTTTAATGTTTTTCATGGGAAAAAAGGATAAATGTGTGCCGAAAAAATGTTTGTTAATATTTCTTCACTCTATCAAAACTTGTTCAATTTTAGAATGTTTCATCCAATGGTATATAAAATTCTGCTCTTTAAGAGCATTAGAAATATTGAATTTTTCTTTGTGAAAAAGTTTGAAATGGAGAAAATATTAGCATAACCATTTTATGCACAGCAACTACCTTAAATACAATACAGCAATATGAAAATTTTGATTTCTACATGAATTTGCTCCTTATCATGTGTTGCAATTTGTTTCTGAGTTCTTGGTTTAAAAATAGTTTGAAGGAAGAAAATATCCATAACATTCTAATCCCCACTGATTAATGGCTGTTTATTAGTTTTCTGTTTAAGCTAAGATAAAATACCAAGGTCATAGAGTTTAATCATACAAAAGCCAGTATCAAAAATTAATAAAAGCATTTTTGTTTTTTGTTAAAATTGGAGAGGAATTTTTCCTTCTTAAACCCAAAATGGTGCCATAAATAAATATAAAGTGAAAAATAAAAATAAATAAATAAATAAAAAACTAAATCTATAATCATGTGATAAACACAACTCATATAGAAATTTTCAGCATAACATTTATTTTCACTTTAACAATTTTTTAAAACAATTTCATACTTCCAAAATATGCAGAAAATGTTCTGCAATGTTACTTTTTCAACATTCCCTCAAAAATTCTTTGTCATTCACAACTATTCACAACACACAAATCTTTTCAGATTTTGAAAAAAAGGGCAGAAAAGTGCTAACATACCAAACAACTTACAGACTTGAACAGTCTGTTCAACACATTTTTTTTTTGTTAAGGGTATCACAGTAAATTAATTTTCCTCCCTTTTTTCTCTTTTCTTTCATAAGCACTGTCTCTTTTGTAGACATCATATTACAATTCATTTCAGTTTTAAATGTAAACCTTTCTGGGAATAAATCAAGAATTAATTCAAGTGGGTCTGAAATATTTAAATATTAATATAGAACCTAGGACAATATGTGTTTCAGCCGAATAGCTAAACATTTATTAAATCAATTTTTGGGCCCAAACAAAAGAGAATTATACCTGATATTTTCCCATTACAATTTCTTAAGCAAAATTGAATTTTTTAATCATATGGCTTAAATTTTAATGCTAGTGTGAGCCAAAACATACTACTAAAAGATTTCCCACTCCAAGAGGTAGATTCTTGAGGTTACAGCGGGCTTATCAAATGGAACTGCAGATTAGCAAAGAATGTTCTACAGGCTCACACCATTGACACATTTACACAATACGCATATTACTGTCTCAAAATTATTATTATTATTTTTTTTGTGAAATTTATTACTGATTTTGTATAAAAAATAAGTAATTTGGCATACCAAATTCTATATTCAGATGATCAGCAAATGCCACAGATATATGTCCATAATAATGGCAATACAGTTATACAGATTACTTTTTACCATTCTGTGATAATAATAATTGAATAGCTTGTAAAGGAAAGAAATCAATATGACACATATTTCTACAGTTAGAAGGTTAAAATGTGTAAGCGTTTAGACAGCTTCAAAACTTTTTCCATAGCATAAAGATTTTGCAAAGCAAGAGAGAGGGAGAGAAATCTCTGACAAGTCTCTAGGTTAAAGGTCAATCCAGAAAAATGAACTAACAGAACTAATACAGATTTAAGAAAACATATCCGTCAGTGTGACTGTCAATTTTATCACATAAAAATACTGGATTTCAAATACTTGGTATTTAGTCACTTATAAACTGAGGCCATGCTAACTAATGCCAGAAACTACTGTAGCAGTACACCACTTTGAATATGTGAGCTTTTCATTATTAACTATGTTTACTGACAGGCTAACACTTAGGACACTTAAATGTCAGATAATACCATCACAATCAAACATTAGTTATTTTTCAAAAACAAAATCTTAATTTATCTAAAATCAAGTTCATAAATCTTCAAAGCTCTAGGAGCAAGGTAAGCTAATGACAGACAACATACATGAAAACAAACACCGCAAGTAATAAAAGATTAGACATTTTAGGTTTTCTAGAGGTACATCTTGGATAAATAATGCTTGGCAACTTGGGGATAAATGATGATTAAGAAAATAAACATATTTCAGGATGTTCTATCATGCTTCTGAAGAATTAAACATGTTATTATTTACATAGTACATATCAGCACTTCGTGGCGAAGGGGCAATAGAATTTCTAGGCGATGAAAAGGCCCTACTCACTGGGCTCGACCTGTCTGGAGAGAGTCTATCTGATTCTGTTCTTTCGCTGTCAAGTTCAGTTTGCTGCGAGGCATTCGATTGGACTGAGTCTCGCCTGTTATCAAGATTGCCATAGCCAACTTTTCCACTTTTTCTGCAGAACTTCAAGTAGGATAAAACACTGGCTACAATGGCTATGACACCTGCTAGTGAACCCAAAACTCCCCCAACAACTGCTGCTGTGTTATCTGGTGTTTCTTGTTTTTGTACCTCTGGCTTAGTCATCCCTGGGTCTGTACTTGTTGGGGTTTCCATCATTTGCTGAGTTGTAACTGCTAGTTGAGTTGCCTTTGTTGTTACCTCTGATGTTGTTGGAGGTGCTGTTGTCACAGTCCTGGTGGTGACGGCCTCAGTCTGTGTTGTAGTTACTACTGTTGTTGTCAACTTCTGGGTTGTCAACTCGGTGGTAGTTGCAGGCTCTGTTGTTTCAACCACAGTTGTAGGAATCACTGTAGTTGTTACAGTGGTTGTCTCTGCTTCTGTGGTTGTTGGATTCACTGTCGTTGTCTCTGCCTCTGTGGTTGTTGGAATCACTGTGGTCGTAACTGTAGTTGTCTCGGCCACAGTAGATGCCTCGGTCGTCTCAGCCATGGTGGTGGCTTCAATTGTGGTGCTAGTAGTTGTTTGTACTTCTACGATAAGTGTCAGTTTAAAAACAAAGCTTCCTTCTCTGTTCACAGCAGACAGAGTGTATTTCCCATCCTCCATCAATGATGCTGCTGCAATGGACAAAGTTCCATCTAGGTTGACTTCATAATTAGTGTTATTTGATGGCTGGCCAAGGATTATCTTACTTCCCCCAGGTGAGAGCCAGGTGACATCGGGGAAAGGCTCGCCAATGATGGGGCAACCTAAGTCAATGGCACCCCCCTCTTTAACAGTATAACTGCTGAGGCAGGTGGCATTTTCAAAGTCGGGTTTTGAACAAGTCAGCTTTGCCCTGGGGACTGTGTTTCTTACCCATTTGCCTGACTTCAAAATGTAACAATAGTTTCTATATAACTGCCTATATATCACTGGATTCAGTTTGAACCAGGCAATTTCACAGTTACAGATAAGTGGATTTCCTAATAATATAATTCCTTTTCTTAGTCTTGGAACAACTTGTGCAAGAGTGCTTGGTAAGCTAGTCAAACGGTTAAAGGACAGATCAATGCCCTGAATAGAATTCAGTGGGACAAAAACTTTGTCCTCAATATGCTGGATGTTATTATGATTTAAATTCAAAAGCTCCAGTAAATCAAGTCCATCAAACATTCCATTTACTAGGGAATTAAGTGTCATATTTTGTAACTGCAGTTTAGTCAATCTTTTTTGATTATGGAAAGTTCCCGGATCCAGTTCCTTGATTGGATTGTCATTTATATACAGCTCTGTTAGTTCAGTGAGGCTCTGAAATGTGTCCTGGTGAAGTTTGGTAATGCGATTGTGATTCAGCTTCAATCTCCGCAACGTTTTCAAATCAGCAAAGGCATTATCTGTCACCAGTTCCACGTTTGCATTCACAATTTCCAGCTCCTCCAGGTTCTTATATGGTGACAGATCTGCCCTGGTCACATTGGGAATAACATGGGTCACATTTATACCAACTATTTGTAAAATTCGTATGTTTGGTGGAAGTCCTTTTGGAAATCCATTCAGGCCCTCCTGATGGCAGCGAGCATCAACCGTTCCGTTTGCATACGGCACACACATGCATGCTTTGGGGCACACTTGAGTGCTGCCCAAGTTTGTCACCATGAGAAAAAGGAGAAAAATTTGAAAACACATCGGGTCCATTTTCTTTTCTTGCTGTTTTACTTTTCCTTGTGACTAAAAGTTTTAAATCTTTTTGCTGGCATTTTTGCTATCTCCAATTTATGCTTTTAATCTATTTTCCTGGCAAGTCACTAATATTCCTCTTTTGAATATATTTTGTTAGGTTTTATGTAGGCATAGCTCCACCTGGCCGAAAAAAATCTTTTTCTCCTCTACAGAACCTGTGTTCCTTAATTTTCTCACAGTTTTTCACCTGCCTGTCTTCTGAGTTTTTCACTCTGTCAAAATCCAAATCCTAACCAGCAGCCTAACCTCCAATGCATTTCCCCATCAGCAAACACGTAAGAGGAATGCCAAATAAGCTAGTGCTGCATATTCATAAATGATCGGCACTAACAAACTGGCCCCTCCCTGACACGCCTGAGATACGAGCAAGGTGCCTGCCTGTCACTGCACGCTGGAGCCAACCCACAGGTCAAGATGCTGTTGACTTTCTCAGGCTCCTCAATGACTCCTCGTTTAGCACAAAATTATTCCGCACTTACTTTCAAGCGGACAAACTCTGCTTATCATGGTACAAACTTTCCCTTGATAAGGAACAAACGTTCACTTTCAGAAGGCCATTTCTGGTATTAAGTCTTCAAGATAAACTTGAAACTTTTCTTTAATTGTAGTTATATTTAGCCATGTCATGGTTCCTGTAATCCCCCATGTGACCCCCAAATCATTAACTTAAGCTTCGATGAAATAGTGACCAGACTATTTAATTTTACAGATTCAACAAAAAGCGCTTGAATTTCACTACATTTTAATCCCTATGTCAAGAAAAGCTGCTTAATGTTATCATTTCCTATTCATTGAATACTCAATCAGCATGCCTCAAGACTTAAGCATCTCCAAAATTTTGACATTGTCATACAGTTAACCAATATGCCATATAAAGGTAATTTACTCCATTAGTTGCGTAACTCTGAAGGAATGTTTGGTTCCGTATTTTGTGGTAAAATAAAACAGGCATTTCACATTTTTTAAATGATTTTAATCCTTAACCTCATTTAATCAATCATGATCTCCCTTCCTATACCCTAGGCCCATCTCTAATCCTTTAAACCTTCTTGCCTTCAACTAAAATTTAAAGAATCGTCTCTGACCATGCCATATGTTTTTTCTAATCTTTTTCTTGAAAGAAATGCATAAAACAATGATTCCTTTTTTAATATCTATTTCCACAAAAGTTTTTGTCTCTTAAATAAAATTCAAAGAAACTGCTTTCTGGAAAAAAAATCCCTTTAGGTAAAGATGAAAGAAAAATGTGCACTAGTTACCTTTCATCATACCTGATATCACCCTGTATATATAACTGTTTTGTTACTAATGCTATTAATTCACAAACTGACCTTTCCTCATCAAATACTTGCTACCTCAAATGAAATGTTTTAAGAATAAAAATAGAATCTTATCACAGACACATACATACTGACATGATTCCTTTATTAACATTTCAATTACACTAGGCAATTATTGTTAAATATAACAATTCAAACTAAAGACTTGGCACCCACTGAGTACAAAAATATCCACCTCCTTCTACAGTTCTTATCACCAAATAAAGATAACAAAATTTCAGAGAATGAAAATATTTTACTTCTAACAAAACATGGGTCAAAACATGCTTAGAGTTTTCTAATTTTTTAAGGAAATGACAATTAAAAGTGAAACATAAAAAAAAACTTGCAAACTTGATAAGTTTTTTGATAAAAAGAAAATTCAATTCATCAGTGTACAAATGAAGTAATAACCCATCAAATCTTGTTAGTCGCAGAAAAATAATGGACTCAACAACTAGAAAGTTCTGGCAACACCTTTAATTGATAACAGTGTATTGTTTGTGGCAAAATACACTAACTGTAACATCAGTACAACATCTAGACACAATAACATGCCCTTCTATTTTAAGGTGGGGTTTTCAGGTACAGAACTTTTTACCAACATAATCCTTGATTAAAGTAACTTTCATCTTTGTGAATTTCAATAATTCTAAGGATTTATTATTATTATAGTAAAAATCATAATCTAATGCAAGTAAAATTCAGGTTTTTATGTCCTGTTTTAGAGAAGTTATATTTAAATCAACAACAACTTTCAGATATGAGACTGCAGTACAAACCAAATAATTACTCACATGAAAGTAAATTTCTTCATATTCACAACATTTTTATTATCTTTATTAATCAAGGTGTGCTAGGGTTAGTCGGGCAGTCTCCAATAATAAAGATGCCAATAAGGAGATTATAATGATAAATTTAAGTCTGACCATTGAAGATCTCCTAGAAGGACACAAACTGCCAAACATTTGCATCAAACTCTAATGCCATGTCATCTCTTCACATGGTTTTCAAATACCTTTGACACACTTAAATCTTAAATTAAAGTACTTGAAGGACCATGTTTTCTGTAGCTATAAGATGTGTAGTAATGACAGTGGCCTCCTGACTGACAGCATTACATATACTGTCATCTTTAAGGCCTATTTATCAATCTTATGCCCTTGGTAAATCTGACTGTAATCCCTGGCCAGAATTATTTTCCAAAGTACATAACAAAACATGCATTAATGGGAAAAAATTCTGTTTTAAGTTTAATGATTAAGATGTCACATTGTTACAGGGTCAACTATAGCGACATGAAAAAGTAGTGATCTGACTGCTTATCAAGGATAAGAGGTCAACTTATAAAGATGATGTTTTAATAACAATGTATTGTGTACATATGAATACAATAAAGATGTATTTTTAAAATATATGAGAAGGATAAATGTCAAATGTCATTAGTAGTTATGCTACTAACATTGATATATTATGTTAAAGTGACTTTGACCAGAGAAAAACTATAAAGGCACATGTTAAGAAACCACAACTCATTTCTTGATCTCCTTCTCAAAAGATTGTAAAATATTTATTTACTTTAGCATGTGTAAAACTTGACAACAGGTAAGGATATTGGCAAAAGCCTGGCTTATCAGTTACTGCACTAATATTATTTACAGAGCATTTCCAAATCGAAGTGACTGCATTTGGGACAACTAACACATTCACCCAGCACAACCCGTTGGTAACAATTTTTTTTTTCACCACAACAAACACATTCACTCACCTTCTCCTGCAATATCTTAGTTTCTGTGTAGTAGTCAATAGGTTTGGCAGCGTAAGGCAGCTCTTCAGTTCCATTTTTGATGTCCTTGCCTTCATAAACTACACTGGCACTGCTTGTCAAAACCAACCTCTGTAATTAGTAGGTTACTACTTTCATTAATCTCTCAAATTTTTTAATTGTGAGCTGATAAAATTTCCAACAAAATGTTCTTCAAAAATCATTGTTCTCATCATTCTTATTCAAAAGCCATAAACATACTTATGGTAGCCAACAATATATATATTTTTTTCGTGCTGAATCCCAGATACGGGCAGTATTTTTAAAAATCCAACAGAAATTTGTTTCCACATACCTTTACTCCAGCCTGTTTGCATGCAGCAATCAGTATCTTTGTACCATCTACATTGACCCTGTAAAACAGTTCTCTGTCATCAGCAGAATATGGGGGTGAGGCACAGTGGAACACAGCAAAAACGCCTTCAAGAGCTGGCAGCAAACACTGGAATAATAACCCATTGTAATTAATTGTATAATTACTAAGCAAAATCATTACAGCTATATACTACTGTAGTACCTCCAAAATATATCATTTAATATTTCATATATCAAAAACATGCATGCAAGTCCTTTATCACTCTTGTATTCTTTTCCTCAGAGTAACCGAGTTTTTTTTCCAATTCTGGTAATAGTTTTACCACTTAAATGCTTAGCAAAAATTAAACTTCATTATTCTTTTAACTTTAAAGCATTCTTCATTTACTAAACAACAAAGACTTTTAAAGAATGTTCAGTTCAGTTGGAGTTTTTTTTTTCTTAAAATCAGATAAAACTTCACATGTTAAAAGAAAAATTTTATACTATTCTAGAAGTACCTCTGTTTGACAGAGATTTCCCTCAAAGAACTGTATCCTGTCATCAGTAAATGTTGTTCTTATATCAAACACATTGACAGCATATCCTCTCTGAAGCAGCTGCTCAGCAATGTGTCTGCCCAGAAAACCACAGCCCCCTATCACAGTGCATGTCTTCTTCTGTGGGAAATCAAAATGTTTGTTATAATAATAATAATAATTGTTATTATTATACAATTCCATCATGGTCCCTATGCGTGAATTACAACATTTGCTCAGTCTATAGGCAAAGACTAAACGGTACTTTTGCAGTATCCCCCCCTCTCTCTCTCTCTCTCACTTTATTAGCTTTACTTAGCGTTGATTTCCGATGCAGGTTCCTACTGGATCCTCTTTATTGGACTCTTCCTCCAAAACTAGCTCTCCCATTACTCTTTCTTATTTTTATTGTTTAGCAAAAGAAGTTGTGTGCGACTTTAAAATATAATCAACTTCACTCAAATAAATTAGTTTGAAAATTGGCTAACATTCTTTCCCTTTTATTTTTCAATAAACTTTCCAAGTTCTTTGACTAAAGAGATTACTGGTACTGCAAATTTTATCACTGCAAATATAGCCTCAATTTTAATAATATTTGAATGACCAGGCAGTTTCTTGTAAAAAAACAATGAAAAGTTACATCATGGAACTGCCAAACCAATTCAATTGAAAAGCAGACACAATGCTAAAATATGCCAAATTACTCGGTTTAGAAAAGATATTGGAATGAAAATCATACTTATGGGGGTGGGGGATACTGTACGATCTGGGGAATGGAAATATGTTTTATATGGATTTTGGAAGTTTGGAAGTTAAGACAAATATTGAAATTTTGATTGCTTTGGTTTGGAATACAACCTTGTCCTTCTATCGTGTCAGGAATATATATTTATATATTCTATCGTGATACTGTAAGTTAAAGCAAACCGGTGTTTGGCATTGCCGGTGATCGTACGGCTACAATGCACTTATTTGTATGTGACAGGATCTGACAGTAGCAGCCGACGTGAAAACATGTGGGATTTCTTAAGAATACACGTCTTTACGAGTATCATCATGTCTTAAATTACAGTATGTTGATAAGATACACTCATCTTTATATTTTGAATGTATAAGTCTTCGTATTAGACATGATATTACAGAAAACTTTCAAATGTTTGCCTACCGATCTCGTACGAGTTGCCATTTCTGGATCACACGATGTAATTTAGACCAATCATATTTCCCCAATTACGTTTACTGCAGAGCTAAAAATCCGGGCACTTCCAGCGGTTGGTTTGTTTCGAAGCACAACAAAAACCCGAACATGGTAAGAACAAACTTTAATATCCTCACTCTTGGGGTGTTAAACTGTGAAAGATTGATATGAGATATGGAGGTTCCAATGAACGTCAAAGATACATTCAAAGAAATCAATCTATGCCGTCAGCACTGAAAGATCAACCTCTTTTAAATCCGAAAAACACAAAGTCGATCTCTCGTGAATAATTATTCGCCGAGCATAAACCGTGTGTGTCAGTGGAAGTGACAAAATGACAAGTACCCTTGTTAATTCAAGGTTCTTGCCAAAATGTGCTTAACTAAGGGGATGATATTCCCCTTGTATTTTATGTGTGAAATGTAAACAACTGAGCATAACTAATTTTGAAATTCAACATTCGAATTTCAAAAATTATTTTAAAATGCTTTCAACTTGTGATATATCTGTTAGCAATTGACATAATTAGTGTGCTTTGTTAAATTGCTGTGTTTGTTTGCAGCCTTTCGACTGCACCCATGAAAAATGTGAGTGTTACAATTGTATGTCATCATAGATGGTTTTGTTGAGGCTTATGTCATGTCTTTCATTTACCCAGATTGAATTTACTGGAGATACTCTAATGATTAGGTGGTGCCAGTAGAGCAGTGGAGTTATCCAACAAAAAAGGGGATGGTTTTGTCCTAACTTTTTATCCTCTACCTCCTGTCCTGGTTTTGAATTTGCCAACTCTGTGGGGAATCTTGCTAAGAGCAATCAGCTTAACTGAATGACACGACTCCACTTATTTCCAGTATACTGTACTCATATAATGACAAGCTTTGCTGTAGGAGGAGGCATGTCATTTAGTTATAAGTTAAGCTCACTGCAGTCAGTCCATCCACATAGACCGATGGTGTCTATAGGAAGTGTGGCTTAAAATCTTCTGCATTAGTTTAATAATAATAATAATAATATGGTGGTCTTGGTGAGTATAATTAGTTATTTTTTGATAAATGACAAACAGTGGGGTTTTTTCTCTCTAGGCAAGTTACAAGAAATCCACGGTTGGTGGCAACAGGAAGAAAGGAGGACCCAAAGCGGAATTAACTGAGGAACAGAAACAAGAAATCAGAGAAGCCTTTGACCTGTTTGATACAGATGGGTCTGGAACCATAGATGCCAAAGAACTCAAGGTGTGTCACATTTAAGTGGTGTGCAAAAATGATAATTATAGAAGGAAATACATGTCATGGGTTTTAAAAGGATTCCATCAACCAAAATTCTAAAATACAAGCCTAATAGACCATTATTTCCAGAGGTTTATGTATATCTTTACCTATAAACACTTTTACATTGTAGTTTTTTATACATATCTGAAATGATAACATTGTTTTACAACAAATTGCTGTTTGGTTTTACAACAAATTGCTGTTTTGATTAATTAAGCAGAGAGAATGATGCCTTTTTATCACTTGTTGTAAATTATAAGAGAAAGGTTTATGTAAATTTCAGGTTGCTATGAGAGCTTTAGGCTTTGAACCAAAGAAAGAAGAAATCAAAAAGATGATATCCGACATTGATAAAGATGGTTCTGGTAAGTTCAATTTAAATAGAGTAGGTTGTTTCTAGTGAATATGAAATAATTACATTTTAGTTTTGTATCGTTGTTAAGTGTCTTAGAGAGCAGATGATATAACAGATGAAGCTTACGTATTTTGATGGGGATAGGGCAAATATGAATAGGATCTAATGAGGGGTAGGCAATATTCTACTCACAAAACATTTCTGGGCCCGTCCCTGCACTTGGGTTCACTGTTTTTTTTTTTCCAATTTTTTAATTTAATGATTTACTTCTTAATGAATAGACGGTCATTTAGAATGCCCTGTCTTCCTGTACATTTCAGAAGAACTTTGAAGATCAGCTACTTTAATTTGAGGGGATATATAGTTTTAAAAGTCTGAATTGGGCAAGATTGGTGGCTTTGCAGGACATGTAGACATAGAAAATATGACTTGTGGGATTTTTAAGTGCGTATAGTGTACCTTTAAATTTACTTTTAATATCAAGATTCATTGAATTGCAGGCACTATTGACTTTAATGACTTCCTTACATTGATGACACAAAAGATGAGTGAAAAGGACTCCAAGGAAGAAATTCTCAAAGCATTTAGGTTGTTTGATGAGGATGGAACAGGAAAAATTTCATTTAAAAATCTTAAAAGGGTTGCCAAAGAACTAGGAGAGAATCTCACAGATGAGGAATTACAGGTATTGAGTGGAGATAAATCAGAAAAAGTACAATCTTATTGTTTTGATTGTCATGGTTTTTACAGAATAGAAGCTAATTAACTCCTGTTTTACCCATATCATAAAGTGAATAACATTTGCAAATTTTTATTATCTCCATTGTTTGTTAAACTGCACTGGGAAGGGGACTTAGTTGCAATTACCCTTAGATGTCATGGTTAGCTGTAATCTTAAAGATTTCAGATGGTTCATACAATGAGGGGTTGCAATCAAACATCCACTTCCTGAAGGTACGACACTTTTCTTTTTAATTATAATAAGTTGAACACATTTTAAAATACAGCATTTTTATGGGTGCATTTGTCTATTTCTAGGAAATGATAGACGAAGCAGACAGAGATGGTGATGGAGAAATTAATGAACAGGAATTCCTAAGAATAATGAAGAAGACAAGTCTATACTGAACAATGCTGCCACTATTTATAGACAATTGACCGATGGATTCAGATAATAACAGTTGTGTTGAACAGAGGGTGTATCTAGAGGTCTCTGTGGTATTAAATCTATTATAAAGTTGTTACACAGAGCCCAGCAACAAATTATTTGAACATAATGTAATATGTCAAAGTGAGGTATACTCAGACAGGTGCACTCAAAAATCTTCTCGTCAGGTTGATGAATGGAGACTTTGCTCATCCTTTGGAAGCTTGCACTTTTCCCTTTGACATTTGAATTTTTTGTGCATTTACTTACATCAAGAACTTCAACTGTAATATGAAATTATTAGTGTTTTCAAGCCTTTGCTCCATGACAAGATTACCAGTTGAATGGACAGATAGATATTTATAAAAAAAAATCAAATATTGTGCAGACAAGCAAAGGAGTGCAGGGGCACAATATCCAGATACTTTGTTCCCAAAGTTGCGCTGTGATTGACGTTATCACAATTGTCTTATACAAGTCCCCCATCTCAATACAAAACGGACATATTAGGACTTTGATTAAGTCTTTGGATCTATATCTTTTTACACTAATTTCTGTGGAAAAAACTGACACATGATATTTTGACATTCCAACAGCCAGAGATGCATGTATATAGCATAGCTCCAAATGTTAAAATAGTCATTATAAGACCGTTGTATGTATAATAGCATTCTAACTTTTATGTGGTATTATATTTTTATGACGTTTTTTGTTTAGAGTAAATATCTTTTTATGTATAACACATTTTTGATTTGATTCAATATTTTAATCATCTTTGAAATTTAACAAAATATGTACATGTGAAAAAATAAACAATGCCGATTTAAAGTATGATTAAATGAGGTAATTATACAGGTGTGAATTATGAAGTATGCTATCAATGTGTATGTAGTTTAAAACTATGTTGAATGAAATCCTGAACATTGCACTCACTCGGTCTGTATGAAATACCTGAACTGTTTGTTGCATATCACAACTGAGATCGATTTACCCTTACAATCTGGGGCTGTCTTTCAAGAGCTGTTTAACATTGCATTTTACTATTAACAAATACCCCTTTGTAGGACAAGCACATAAATTTTCGACACTCAAGGGAATTTCTTTTGACCAGGAAGAGGCACATATGTATAATCCAGTTTAAAAAATGGAGCCTTCATTTTTAAGAGCCAGTACTCAAAATTGTAAAACAAATAAAACTGCCTCTTCTCAAAAACTCTGTCAAAGGCGTCAAACATGCTCTGTAGAAGGTGAAAGAATGACTGATGAGCCTGGAAATCTTTGAAAAAAGCCAGCATGTCCTTGGCTAAAGTCTGGTTTCCATTGGGTCCGAAGATAGAGGAATAGTTTCCCAGGTACTGTGGTTCATCACTGTACAGGTGGATCTTGGTGTAGTTGAGATGAATGCTGGTGTTGAACTTTGCCCCCACTTTGCCCAGGACCACTATGGCATCTTTGACCCAGGTGGCACAGTCATGGGGCTCAAACCACATCTTGCCACCTGAAATAAAGGGGATCATTTTAATTTGATTGATGGGTGCACTGTGTATTTATCATTATCATATTCATTCTGATATGAAGGTTAAGTGCTATCTCTCTCTATACGTACCTGGTTTATACCCTAAATGATAAAAAAGTAAATGGCAAAAGGAAAGATAAAAAATGTTAATTTTTCTGTTTGTTTCTCATGCCAAAGATTTTCAAGATAGTCTGATTTTGCAATAATTAATAAAATGATAATGCTATATTCATGGTCCTATTTATTCAATAATAGTAAATTGACTGTTGTTTTGCTATCTATTCACACTGATTATCTTAAACCAGAGATAAGAGATTATAAGTATATTACAATGAAAACTGGCTACATACTGGTGGTGACTAATTAAACGTGCTTGCTGCACAATTTGGAATTTTATCATTATTTATGATTTCCAAATCCAATTTTTTTCTTAAATATTAATTTAAATGTCATACCTGGCTCTTGTTCAACAGTCCATGTTTCATAGTAGATGGATGATGTATTGTCCCCCAATGCCCATGTCGAAAAATGAGAAAACTGGTCACCTTTGAAATATAAAATTGTGAAATGAATTACGTGAGTTGTTAAAATAATGACTGAAATAATGGTGTTCTACTTTCAGACAGAATGAAGCATTACTCATGGATGAGATTTTTCCAGCTATCAAGATTTCTGACATTTTAGGAGCAAAAAAAAAAAAAGGAACCAGGCAGCCCCCTGAACCCACAATGCCATATTTTCCCACTTTTTCACTAAATGGCAGTCTCAACCCTGAATATTATATCAATTAGGATTTTTAAAAAATAATTGACCTTATTTATTTGGCTTATTATTGTTTTTCATTCTATATCTTCCCACTTAACATTACTTTGTTAAAACCCTTGATACAGTCCATCTGATCCTAAACGTACCTGTCATTTCTCCAATTTTCACCAGAGTTCCATTCTGAGACCAGTGGATGTCATCAATTCCATTATAAATACATGCTGCACCCTGGTTACACCACAGCATGGTATCATTTTGAAAGACATGAGGAAAGGTGCAGTTAAACAGCTCAAACAGCTCATACCATTCCATGGTATAGTTCAGGCCAGTCCTGGTATTCTTGAACCCAAGGGCATCGTGGATTATGTTCTACAAAGAGGAAAATTTTGTTTCTTATTTTTTTCAAAAGATCTGGTGAGAAAAATATGTGGCACAGTGCCAGTATAAATGCCTGACTCAAAGGGCGCATTCCCATAGATTTTAGATCGATCTATCCCTGTGGGGAGTCTCACTAGATTACTTTCAGATAATCTGGCTTAAATGTCCGTCCCGCCTACTACAAGCTATAAGGGGGTAATTAACTATTGTGCCTGCGTGGCTGACACCTATTTAGCATGAACCCCCAGGGAGTTAGGTCGATCTAGTTGGATCGATCCAATCTCTGGGAATGGGGTCTAAGGCACTAACTCTGAACTCATCAAGTTTGAAATGTTTTTTTTTTAAAATAATAATGAATTAGAAAAGATCTGAAAAATCCATAAGGAACATATTCTTTTTTTTCTTCAGTGTAATGTGTTAATTACTTTCATAAAATGTTGCAATGGTTATTAAAGTATTTAACATTTCAAATGTCAACCATTGATTTTGGAATGGAAGTTAGTACTAAAATAATGGCACAAAAAACTTACAAATTTGCCAAGTAGATCTCCAAATTTAAACTCAAACACTGGTGCTTTCAGAGCATATATTTCTATAATGTCTGATGACTGCATCTTTGGCATAGAACCATTCCCACGCCCAGTGGGACAGAATGGGAAGAGTGCCTGACAGTAGGGGTCAGTCTTTGGGCGTCCATTGTATCTCCTGAAAAATAGCAAAAACTGGCAATTAAATACTTTTGCTATGGTTAATTTATTAATATTTCCGTCTTTTGATATGTGCACAAATAGTAAATATCAGATACCGTAAACAGAAGTGTTAACGTATATATACTACCCCTCTCTCCCCCCACAAACACACACTCCTCCCAACGCCGGCTACGGGATTAGGTATCCTTATTAGACTAATAGTGTCAGTCAGACTCAGGCTCTTACTATTTATATTACTTTAGATGCGTAAGCGCTACGTCTAAATACTTACTTGTATGGAACTGGCCATGAAATACCGTCTGTTAAAACTAGGGCCGCAAACATAGCGGCAAGAAACAACAACAACCTACTGCTACTCGACAGCCTGTCCGCCATTTTTGAAATTGGACGAGATCACATGAGAACTTTCGATCAACGTAAAAATCACATGACCTGTAATCTGGTGTCACTTTTCTATCTGTTCCACTGGCTACGCTGAGGCTGGGTCATGTATTAATTATAAAGCATTATAAGGACGGGGTTTACATGATGTAAATTGAATTTCAGCACATTTTTACATAAAACATCACAAAAGTTTCAGTTTGGCTAACATTTAAATTAAGCAACATTTTTTATGTACAGACACAGATGTCGCCGTCGGCGTGCACTTTTACCGATAACACAAATAAGTGGAAAACCATTTTACCATTTGGCTTCAAACTTACAGAACTGATGAATATTCATAATACGCAGGTCAAGTTCGAAAATCAGCGTGATCGGGCCATTTCATGGAAGTTATGCTGTTTTTTCACTTTTTTCAGCATTTTTATAACACCGCGATAACACGATATAGATCTAAGTAAAAATTAAACCGTTTTACCTTTTGGCTTGAAACTTACAGAACTGATGAATATTCACAATACGCAGGTCAAATTTAAAAATCAGCATCATCGGGCCATTGTTATAAAAGTTATGCTGTTTTTTCACTTTTTAATCATATATGCAACCCTGATAACACGATAAGTGAAAAACCCTTTTTTTCCTTGAAACTTACAGGACTGTTAANATAAAGCATTATAAGGACGGGGTTTACATGATGTAAATTGAATTTCAGCACATTTTTACATAAAACATCACAAAAGTTTCAGTTTGGCTAACATTTAAATTAGGCAACATTTTTTATGTACAGACACAGATGTCGTCGTCGGCGTGCACTTTTACCGATAACACAAATAAGTGGAAAACCATTTTACCATTTGGCTTCAAACTTACAGAACTGATGAATATTCATAATACGCAGGTCAAGTTCGAAAATCAGCGTGATCGGGCCATTTCAGGGAAGTTATGCTGTTTTTTCACTTTTTTCAGCATTTTTATAACACCGCGATAACACGATATAGATCTAAGTAAAAATTAAACCGTTTTACCTTTTGGCTTGAAACTTACAGAACTGATGAATATTCACAATACGCAGGTCAAATTTAAAAATCAGCATCATCGGGCCATTGTTATAAAAGTTATGCTGTTTTTTCACTTTTTGATCATATATGCAACCCTGATAACACGATAAGTGAAAAACCCTTTTTTTTTCCTTGAAACTTACAGGACTGTTAAATATTCATACTGTAATATGCAGGCCAAGTTTGAAAATCAGGATGATCAGGCCATATTTATGTACAGACACTGAATTGATCAATATTCATAATACGCAGGTCAAGTTCGAAAATCAGCATGATCGGGCAATTTTTAGGGAAGTTATGCAGTTTTTTTTTTTTTTTTTTTCACTTTTTTCAGCATATATGCAGCAACGATAACATGATAAGTGGAAAATGATTTTACCTTTTGGCTTGAAACTTACAAAACTGATGAATATTCTCATAATACGTAGGTCAAGTTCGAAAGTCAGCATGATCGGGCAATTTTTAGGGAAGTTATTCTGTTTTTTTTTTTTTTTCAGCATATATGCAGCACCGATAACACGATAAGTGGAAAACCATTTTTACCTTTTGGCTTGAAACTTACAAAACTGATGAATATACTACTCATAATACGCAGGTCAAGTTCGAAAATCAGCTTGACCGGACTATTTTTACAAAAGTTAGCTGTTTTTTTTTTTATTCAGCATATATGCAAGACTGCTAACGCATTTTCAGGAAAACCAATCAGCCTTTAGTCTTGAAACTCACAGGAGTGATCAGTCTGACTAGTATACAGATCAAGTTTGAAAATAAGCTTGATCAGTTAAGTTTTGATAAAGTTATTAGCCTTTTTTATATATAAATAAGTGTTTTTTTCTTTAGATTTAATTCTAAGGCATGTTAATAGTCTCATTATGGAACTAATTGGATATGTAAGAGTGTTGTTTTGATATTTTCTGCTTCTTAACAATATTGTTAGTTGATTATATAAAAATTGTAGACCTGCACATTATGCAGTTCGTCAGATTCAATCATTCACTAAGTTAAGAATCTGTTCCATTGTTATTTTTTCCTTTGACAACATTTTTTTCAATTGATCATATAAAAATGTCAGTAAATTGATTATTTTGTTTTATGTAAAAAAGGTGTTGAAAATGGACATAAACTCTTTTCAATACATTTTCTTTTCTTTACATTTGGGGATTTTCAAAGTGTGACTCTGAACTATATGAGCTAGTCACATTTTTTGAATGTCCATGATACTTTTATTTTATTATTAAAAAATTGATGGTTATTTTGCTGTTAAGCATTGTGTAATATTACATTAAAATTGAAAATCTTCTGGGTCTTCCGGATCCAAGAGTCCATGTCTGGGTGGGGTCGCTAATCATCTTCTNCTTTACAACATTATTAGTTGATTATGTAAAACTGATGGTAAACTTGTTATCGTGTATTGTGTAATAAAGTTTCAAAAATGGAAACAAACTCATATCATTGAAGTTTGTCAGATTCAATCATTCACTTTGTTCAGAATCTCAGAATGGAGGAAATTGGACATTTAACACTGTTGTATTGATATTTTTCCCATCTCATCAATTTTCTTAGTTGATCGTATAAAAATGGCAGTAACCTGTTAATTTTGTTTTATGTTTAAAAACTTGTTAAAAATGAAAAAAAAAAACATTTCAGAACAGTGCTGTCTTGTTTACATTTTGGCATAATATTTTCAAGGTGTGACTTTGAAGTTCCATTGGCCTGAAGACTTTTGCTGGTCACATTTTCTGAATGTCCATGTTACTAATATTTTATTATTAAAAATTGATGGTCATTATGCTGTTAAACATTATGTAATGTTGCATCAAAATTTGAAGAAACCCCTATTTTGGGCACTGCTCCCAAGATGACCATTTAAGAAAAACCATGTCACTCACTGTTTTCAAACTTACAGGAAAGAAACATGGGGCTAACATACAGCTTTAGTAGGCAATGCAGGCTGTTTGGTAATTTTTTCTTCCAGTTAAACAGTTTTTTTTTTTTTGGTGAAATTTAATTTTTAAAATATTTTCAGCTTATATATATATATATATATATATATATATATATATATACAATATAAGAAAAACAGATAGGCCATTTGTCATTATACACACAGGAGTGGTCAATCTTACTAAAACGCAGATTGAATTTGAAAATCAGCATAATCGGGCCATTATTTTAGAATTAAGTTAAGCTGTTTTTTCACATTCCCTCAGATTCAATTCTTAGGCATGTTAACAGTCTCATTATTGAACTAATAAGATACGTAAAAGTGTTTGTTTGACATTTCCTGTTTCTTTACAATATTTTTAGTTGATTATGTAAAAATTATGGTAAACTTGTTATTGTATTAAAACGGAAGTAAACTCATATCATTGCATTTTGTCAGATTCAATCACCCACTATATTCAGAATCTCAGAATGGAGGAAATTGGACATTTAACACTGTTCTGTTGATATTTTTCCCATCTCATCTATTTTCTTAGTTAATCATATAAAAATTGCAGTAAACTGTTTATTTTATGTTGAAAAAAGTGTCAAAAATGGAAATAAATACATGTCACAACAGTGCTATTTTGTTTACTTATACTGTGGGTGAAGAGGTTAACAGAAAAGCCAAAACTCTGTTAGGAAGATTCTATAAGCTCTCATCAAGAGGTTTCCCACAATCCCCAGTTCATTTGACTAATGAGATGCAGTGACCTAGAAATGTGCAACTAGAGACTTTTGCTAAGGGTGGAGAGGTTAACAGAAAAGCCAGAACTCCCTTAGGAAGATTTTAAGCTCTCATCAGGAGGTTTCCCACAATCCCCAGTTCATTTGACTAATGAGATGCAGTGACCTAGAAATGTGCAACAAGAGACATTGTGAAGAAGGCCACAGGTTTACAGAAGAAGCTTGGTAAGTTGTACATTTCAGTTTAATGTTAGTATTTAAGAGGAGTTATTTATACTGCTATTGGAAACAATTAAGGAGCAAAAATATAGCAAAAAATCCTAATCAACAGTTGAAAAGATCATACATACATAACATCAGACACTGAAGATGTTTATGTCAAATCTGTATCCTAAAGCTCTGTAGTATTTGAAACTGTGCATAACTTTTAGAGATGTGCATCAACACTATTCACGACTAAAGAAAGTTAAGAATAGCTATGTGAAAAATCTCATTAAATGGTAATGGTGTCTTGCTTCTCTGAATTGATGCCACATTTCTTTATTGGGGAAAATTTGCCCTTCATTGATTCACAGGATATTATGCATTTGTTTTCTGGTGTTGAACAGCATGTGTTCTTTGCTCCAAAAGGGGGTCAAGGTTTATCCTGTGTTACAGTACTAGTAAGTACTAACATTACTGGTGATATTTTAATATACTTGTAGTAACCATAGTTTCTTCTCAACATTGTGGCTGATAAAAAGTGAAGGAGTATGTTTGTGATATAAAGAGCATCAATGCTAGATTGAATAATTGTAGGTTGAATTTATATAATATTATATTTCTTCCAGCTCACAGTTGAAGTTAGAAGCAATTCAGTTGAAGCTTCACAGAATAATAAGTGTGGCAATAGAATGTAAGTATTTTTTGGTTTAAATCATTAGCATGTAAGTCTCACGATCATCAAAATACCAGAAATATGCATTTGATGTAGATAGCTAAGTACTAGAATTCAAGTAGAAAATGCAATACTTTAACATCTAGGCAGATACTAAATTGCATGCAGTATGTGGGTTGGTTATTGAAGCAACAGAATAGAGGGACCATTGACAAGCAGATCTGTCCACTAAATATGTTAAATTCCTTAACGGTCTTCTTGCCCCCACACGCCACAACTGCAGGGGCCTAATAATAAAACCCGTTTAAGGGCACATATGGAGGCAGTGGCCCTGAGGATTCAGAGCTATCACTTTTAAAGTGGGGTCAGCCCTATTTAGTCAGTGGATCTGCTAGTTGGCAGATCATCTTCTTTTGAAAGGGACCTACAGTATATATTTATTTACATTGCACCATATATTTCAATATCTTTATATGTTAACTGTCTATTTTTTATTATTAACTCTATTGATCATATTCTGTTCATTTTACCTCTGTAAAATCTACTGAACATTTTATATATGGATTTTAGACTGTAAATAAATATTATTATTATTATAATTATTATTATTATTATATGCTATATATTTTTTGAGTAACCATAGTTTCTTCTCCAGGGCTAGACACTAACTTTTTTGAGCACCTGTCCTTCGGACAGGTGGTCATAAATTTGACCTGTCCGATTTTCAAACCCACCTGTCCAACAAAACCAATTTTTTTTTTTTCTATTCATACCTAGAACTTTGTAAATTAATATGTGTAATCATACATTAAATGTATTTATTACCAAAATACTCAATTAAATTAGCTGGGAAAATGCACCTTAAAGTGAATTTATTTTCAGATAAAAAGTTGTTTTTTCATACTTGTGAACTCCTGAAGATTAAATCTTCCATATAAGTCTGATTTAACATAGTTCCAATCAGGGCTTCTCCGAGGATTTGGGGTACAGGGTCTACTAATTGAAAATCTGCAATTTGATAATAGATTCACATGAAGTTTAACCACAGCTAAAAAAAAAATACCCTGAGTGGGAAGTGGGGAGGGGGTACTGTTAAATTAATTTTATTAAAATATTCAAAATTAATGATATTTGAATATAGTTCAATGAAAATTTACATAATATTCATTTTATAATACTTAACTTATATTTATGTTAACAATTTAACTTCTTTAGGGGTTATCATGTGTTTGACTTTTTTTTTAAATATATGAATTAAATAAAATCAGTATAAAAAGTTCCCCTTCTTTTTATTTAAATTCTCATATTTGTTATTACTAATTTCTTCCTTACATCAATATCACACTGTTATATGACAGCAATGTTAATTTATCATATTCCAGCACTAATTTTTTAACTGTAAATAATATAGGTGATGCTAGAGTCATTTAAGAAAACATCATACAAAATTTCAGGTTATATTTTGGCAAATAAACAAAATTTCAACAAGATCTTCAGTCCAAAAGATTTCACTTACATAGTGAGTAGATAGCATACAACGTATTTGATTGACAGGCAGTATGTTGCCTTGACAACGAACTAGATATAGCCAGTTCATCCAGTTCAATCTGGCTTTGTACCCAGTACAGTACTTGTGTAGTTTCTGTTTTTGGAACAGTCTTTATTACTAGAGCACGTAGATTTTGAACTAAATAAATATTCAGTAAAGAACCAGATATGTGAATAAATTTTGTCTGATGAAGTTCTGGAGGGTGTTCTCTTTCATAATTTGGCGGTAAGTTTACTCAGCTTTCGTTTTGCGACTGCATGTGTTTTGTGCCAAAAGTAGGTCACTCTTTTCAAGGCCGTCTAGGAAGAGAATAAAAGACGTTAGTATGCAACAAAAAAATGATTTTTTAAAGACTTTTGCTCCAAATTTCTCACAAAACATGACCTGTCCATTGGACAGGCAACCCTGCAACTTCACCTGTCCGAAATGAATTTTTACCTGTCCCTGACAGGCGTACAGGCGCTAATGTCGAGCCCTGTTCTCAACAATGTGGAGCTGATCAAAAGTAAAGGAATATGTTTGTGATATAAAGAGTGTCAATGCTAGATTAAATAATAGTCAATTGAGTTTATATAATATTCTATTTCTTCCAGTTCCCAGTTGAAGTTACTCAGTCAGTCAGTTACCCACTCAGTCAATTGCACCTTGTCCGGATAATTAGTGTGGCAATAGAATGTAAGTATTGTTTTAGATACTTGTCATTTACGTCTCAAGATCATCTAAGTACCAGTTATGTGCACTTTATATAGATAGCTACTAGCAGGCAAGTACATACTGAGGCAATACTTTTGGATAGGTAGATACTTAATGTTGGCAATATGTGGGTTGGTTATTGAAGCAATAGAATAGAGGGACTATTGACAAGTAGATCTGTCCACTAAATATGTTTTACCACACTTCAAAAGCCATGTCATTTATTCCTTAACGGTCTTCTTTCCCCCACACACGCCACAACTGCAGGGGCCTAATAATTAAACCCAGACACATGGTTAAATCCGTTTAAGGGCACATGTGGAGGATGTGAGACCTTTGGGATTCAGCGCTATCACTTTTAAAATGGGGTCAGCCCTATTTAGTTGGCAGATCTGCTAGTTGGCAGATCATCTTTTTTTTGAATGGGACCTACAGTATATGTTTATTTACATCGCACCATATATTTCAATATCTTAAAGTTTATATCTCAATTGTCTATTTTTTATTATTGACTCTATTGATCATATTCTGTTCATTTTACCTCTGTAAAATCTACTGAACATTTTATATATGGATTTTAGACTGTAAATAATAATAATAATAATAATAATGATATTATTATTATTATTATTATTATTATTATTATTATTATATGCTATATAATTTTTGAGTAACCATAGTTTCTTCTCAACAATGTGGAGCTTATCAAAAGTAAAGGAATATGTTTGTGATATAAAGAGCATCAATGCTAGATTAAATAATAGTCAATTGAGTTTATATAATATTCTATTTCTTCCAGTTCCCAGTTGAAGTTAGTCAGTCAGTTACCCACTCAGTCAATTGCACCTTGTCCGGATAATTAGTGTGGCAATAGAATGTAAGTATTGTTTTAGATACTTGTCATTTACATCTCAAGGTCATCTAAGTACCAGTTATGTGCACTTTATATAGATAGCTACTAGCAGGCAAGTACATACTGAGGCAATACTTTTGGATAGGTAGATACTTAATGTTGGCAATATGTGGGTTGGTTATTGAAGCAATAGAATAGAGGGACTATTGACAAGTAGATCTGTCCACTAAATATGTTTTACCCCACTTCAAAAGCCATGTCATTTATTCCTTAACGGTCTTCTTTCCCCCACACACGCCACAACTGCAGGGGCCTAATAATTAAACCCGGATATGTGGTTAAATCCGTTTAAGGGCACATGTGGAGGACGTGAGACCTTTGGGATTCAGCCCTATCACTTTTAAAATGGGGTCAGCCCTATTTAGTTGGCTGATCTGCTAGTTGGCGGATCATCTTGTTTTGAATGGGACCTACACAGTAGGACACACACATACTGTCGAGGCGGAGTGATATAACGTCGTTTTCTCAAGCCAGGACGTAACGTCGGGCTCAAATTTTGTAAAAATTTTAACTTGGTCGAAGAATAGCTATATACTCTAAATAAATGCATACTTAGCAAGTCTAATACGATATTATGATTGTTGGGTATGTAGACTTCATATTCATGTACACTTCTATTGAAATTATGTAGTGTAGAGCCAGCTTGCGTTCGTCAAAGTCGCACTGAGCGGTAAAATTTGACCTTGGCAACATCGTAACTTTGGCCACTATTCCTCAACTAGAGAGTGTGCGGGAAATTCCAGATAAGAGATAACGTATCTTTTAAACAATGCTGTGTGTATAAAAAATTATTAAAATCCATCTTTGGAAACAAATGTTGCAGAATTTTTTGTACCAAAAATCGTGCAAAATCCAGGTTTTTGCGTCATCCATGACCCAAGACGGGCCCAACTCAACGTTTGTTTACATTTGCAGATGTACTTTATTTTGGCGATTATCACTGGTTATTTCGGATATTATGACAGTTTCAATTGATAGTCAAACAATGCGTGTCAGTTTTATATCTAACTTGTAAATTTAATATTGTTGCACCTTCTTTTTCTATGCCCTACTACCAGTACATGTACCTTGCATATGTTTCAATGTTCATATGAAATTATATAGGTAATTGAACATTTCTGAATCCAAAAATTAAGTTTAAAATAAAACCAATCAAGTTGTTTTTCTTTATTTTGCACAGACAAATTCATCGTTCCTATATTAAATATTTTAAAGGGTTAACAACTGTTCGTATGAGATTCACATTTAAGAATAAATAGTGTAAAGAATCAATTGGAATACAATATATATTCCATTTTAACACCAAACTGGTAGTTTTCACAATTATTTTGGAATCTGTGCTTGGCATCCAATCACGTGATGGCTATACTCTGTAGTAATCTTTTAAAACAAATTTTAAAAAAACCACAGTACAGACTAATTTTGAATGTCAGAACTGATTCAGTACCCCAGTAACCATTAGTAAGAAGTGGGGGGGGGGGGGGGTTGTTATTTACTTCAGCAGAATTCGTTTTGGGCTGATATAAACAATTACCTCTTTTATATTCAATAAAAAAAAACAGGATAAAAACAACAGGAAATAATTTTATTTTTAAAACAATGCTATAAGTATACATGCATAGAAAGTCCATATGCATGCATGGGCGCTAGTAAGAATACACAAATATTTAGTTATACAAAGTGTGTAAAAATGAAAAAAAAAAAAATTTCATTATTAATCAAAAAATTTCACTTTCATTGCACTAGGTTGGACTTAATAACTTTCCTTTTTTTCTTTTTGCTGAAGAAATTTTCATACATTTTCTGTCTTCAAATGCATTATCTCAAAATACATTAGCTATCCTTTTAAGACTAAGAGGAAAATATGCTGATCACCAAGGGCAATTTATGTCTTTATTCAAAACAGTTCCATATGCTTGTATTCGATATCTGATACAAAAATATGGGAATGTGTAACATGCTTTTTGTGAACACCAGTCATTACATACTGGGTACAAATGAATGTAGAGTGTAAATATCTTCAAAATACCTCTTTTATTATTTTGGGATCCTTTTTTCTTTTTAAATTCTTGTTTGAATGTGAATTAGCTGGTTCCTAGTAATCCAATTAGAAAAAATGAGTCCATAATAATACTTGTTTGCAACACTACCATCCAATTATCTTACAGAAATACCACAGAAGCTGTATTTCTTTTTTAAAAAATCTATATTTATGTTTTCAAAAAGTCCTGTCAATGAATACTTTGATATCCAATTTTCACTAAGGGCTTGGTGACAGTTATTTTAATGTAACTCATAGGAATGCATGATAATGATGCAGCATATCATCATGATCAGTTTTCAGGGCACTTCAAAGCCTGACTTTCTTCTTTTTACCTGGAAAAGAAAATGAGAATAAATTCAGAATTTACAATTCCATGCAACTTAAAGTAAAAACAATCTGTTTACACACATTCACAATATAAAGGTCCATTTAACTTTTTTCTAAATTTGATTAAAAGTGAGAAAGTAACAGAAGATTTTCTAAGTGGTACCTAACAACACAAGTTTAGGAACTCGCATAATAAAATAATAATTACTGGCTTTATCTGTTTTAACACAGGAAACATAAATGGATTATATTTTAAACCTTCCTTACTGTTGATTACAGAACCATATAACATTCTCCAATCAACCTACATTTTTTTTACTCAAGTAGAAAATTTACAATTTCATCAGGAAGTGAGTATAGTGTATTAGTGTCTCAGAAATTCAATACGTCTTGAGCGTTTATTTCAAATAACTCAATTAATAGCTAGTGGCTACCTACATGGTATGGCCAGATTTATAAAAAATTGAAAAACCTTTGTTAAGTTTGTTGGTGCATGTCATTATTTTTCATTTTTTGTTACATTTTAGCCATTAATAAAGTCTTCAATTTAGTAAATCCATTATTAGCAAGAGAATGAATGACAGGACAGAGTCAGATGTTTTAGACAAAACACAGCAAAACTGAATTCTCATAGAAAGTAATTTGCAAAACCACTGTTACCAGGAATGGTAAAAAAATATGCTGGAGATTGATGACAAAATGTGTCAGTAAAATAAATTTACATCTCCTAATAACCTGATTTTTATTAGTGTTAATAATGTGTAAATATTATTCAAAAGGTCATTAAAAAAACTTTTGGTACCAAAATAGGCTCAACCTTCATTCTCATAGCTGTACCTGTACTAGCAAGTCATGGATTTAACATTTTTCAACATTTATAAAAAAAAAAATCCTACACTTTCAAATGGACCTATATACTGAAAATGAGGTTAACTGATCATAAAAAAAAACTCATTTTACATAAATACTTATATCATTCTATATCGGAACATCTTTTTCTTAAATCAATGTTAAAAAGTTTTTTTAAAAATTTCATTCAGCCTGAAAAAAGACAAGAGCAATGTGAAATCTTGCCAAATACCCCCTTATCTATTGCTAATTATTACAAATAAAAGGTGATGTATTCATAATTCAATCAATATATACAAGCACATTATCTATGCTTCACATGACAGGTGCTCGCAATGCTACGTTATACAGCTGCAGTACACGTACGTACTAATTAAAGCACATGCTGTTATGTAACACTAGTATTCTAAATAACACTAGATTAAAAGTTAATCTTAAAAAGGAACTGTAGTTGGATTACTCTGAATGAGCTTGCGTCGGTCACACGGTGCACATTTTAACAACAAGATACAATGTATAACAAATGTGTTTGATTATGTACAGTTCGTAGTGGAACGAAACTAGCACATTTCTTGTAATTAAAAGCATTTATATATATTTTACAATCTAAATAAAATGCATACGTACCTGATAATAAGTCTCTGACATGCTATAAATATGTGGGTTCCATATTTCAGCAAGGATAAAAATCATAACTTGCCGCACAACCTACTTCACCTGTCACTGCCTCGTAATAAATTGCGGGGTTTCGTTGGAAAGCACCTCAGTACACCTCTCGTTTAGTGGGCGGGATTTCGGTAAATTTACTAAATTTGTATTAAGTTTTTGGTCTTTGATAAAAGAAATGTTTATTCTGTTTCTTAAATTTATATTTGACTTAATATGGGTCTATAAAGGTGCATTTTAGCACCCAAATCTGTGCGTCACATGTTTTGTATCACATGACTTTTTTGAACTTCCACAGTTCAAAGTCAAAAAATGCTGTTGTAGCAAGTTATGGAACATCATTGCTTTGAGTGAAAATTGAGGTTAGTCACTAACTTTTTTGGATGAATAAACGTAATTTTAAGTTCGGGAAATAAATGAGATATGCACTCTTATCGGAGGTGCCTCAGGGGAAGAATTTTGCACCTTTTTTTCACAACTTTTTGGATTTTCTGTCGAGACTTCTTAACCAGAGAGTGTGCGGGAAATTCCCTTCAAAATCGAAAAAAACCTGGATATATATTCGACCATTTTATTGATTTTAAGCCAATTTCGTGTTTGGAAACAATTTCCTCGCAATATAGTCCCTCGCTATACAAAAGCATTTTCGGACACATAAAATTTTCAGTTTTCTGGATTCGGAGAGAAATAACTGTAATTTTGTACAGTGCTTTGATGAAAGCTTACAGTATTTCAAAAGACAGAAAACTCTTCGTCTAGTCTCAAAATTATGAAAAGTCAATTCACTGTAGTTTTTTCGCAAAGTTTATTTATTTCAGAGGTACGCATTTTTCATCGCGCCACTTTTTTGGCGCTATTTCGTGACGCGGACGTACCAAAGAATCCATGACGTTTCAAATCACACCTAAATCCTAACAGTATGTGTCCTACTGCTACAGTATATATTTATTTACATTGCACCATATATTTCAATATCTTAAAGTTTATATCTCAACTGTCTATTTTTTATTATTGACTCTATTGATCATATTCTGTTCATTTTACCCCTGTAAAATCTGCGGAACATTTTATATATGGATTTTAGACTGTAAATAAATATTATTATTATTATTATTATTATATGCTATATATTTTTTGAGTAACCATAGTTTCTTCTCAACAATGTGGAGCTGATCAAAAGTAAAGGAATATGTTTGTGATATAAAGAGCATCAATGCTAGATTAAATAATAGTCAATTGAGTTTATATAATATTCTATTTCTTCCAGTTCCCAGTTGAAGTTACTCAGTCAGTCAGTTACCCACTCAGTCAATTGCACCTTGTCCGGATAATTAGTGTGGCAATAGAATGTAAGTATTGTTTTAGATACTTGTTATTTAAGTCTCAAGATCATCTAACTACCAGTTATGTGTACTTTATATAGATAGCTACTAGCAGGCAAGTACATACCAAGGCAATATTTTTTTTGATAGGTAGATACTTAATTGTTGGCAATATGTGGGTTGGTTATTTTGAAACATCAAGCCTTTATGGCAATTTTTATTACTGAAATATGATACTGTTGTATACTTTCCTAAAATCTGAAATGTCAGTATCCACTGTTTGGTTTCTCCAAATATGAGAAAAGGCTAAAAAAACATTTGCACCATTTTTGCTCATGACTGATTGTTCACATTTGAAGGTTGCTTTTGAATACATAATAGACCCTTAATTAGTTCATCTGTAAAAAATGTGCAATTTACAGGTGTTTGGTGCAGAAATGGGGACCAGATTAGTGTTGGGCTGAATTAATTTGTCACCCAGAGCATCAATGAGCATATTGAACACTGTTGTGCTAAGAGCAGGGGCGGATCCAGAGATATTTTGTGACAGTCTTCCACATTATTTTTATTGATCCATCTTCCAATTTTGACCGTCTTCCAACAGAAAAAATTAGATACCCATCAATGTAAACTTGAAAATCTGACTGTCTTCCAGAAGACGGCCTAAATCCGCTCCTGAAGAGTATCACCTACAGAGTATTACCTAGATCCCTACAGAGGGAATGAGTTACTAGTAGCAGCCCTTTTATAAATAAAAATATCATTTTAATTTAGTGTGCATTTACATCATAATATGCTTGTTAACGGTAACCATCAATACCACACTTGAGCATCTTACAGACGAGACCAGTTATTTTTCCCTCTCCATATAAAAAGGTACTGTTTGGTTAATAAATGAATTAAGCTTCCAAGCAGAGACTCCCCAGCATTTATCCAAGTCAGCTACAGATAACTTATTATGAATATTCCCTTTGAAGATTAATTACAATGTTTACGATCATAAGGAGATCAACAATGTGAATATTTCTTAATGGATGGATCAATGTTCATTTAATAACCCATACAAGTAGTTTTTTTTTTTGTAACTGTTCTTCACCTTTTATAACTTCTGTGCAGCAATCTTGGAATTTTAAGTAATAAGTACTTACATTTATCAAATGTACCAAGTTTCCTTATCCTTGTTTTGTTCTTTAGTATACCTGTTTGGGAAGCCGATAGCAATTAGGTTGTAATTTAGTTACCTTGTAAAAAATCCATCCAGGTATTTACAGATATTCTGTATATAATGAAGTGTTATGTATTATTGCACTTCTTTTTCAGTAGCTGTGGCTTACTAATTTCACTTATTTTCTGACAACTTGATAATAACAAATCAATTCATATTTAAAAAGAGTAGCTTTAAGCAGGTCTGAACATGTTCCAAAGGTCCTATTTTCTTCTGAAGTCTTTTCTTTTTCAATTTAACCTAAATAACTTAACAAATAAATACTTAAATAATAGTTTTTTTCTTAGCATACCTGATGCCCTTAATTAACATTTCTGAGCTTTGTCATCTTAAGACAAATAAAACTACCAGACTCAATATAAACCAGCTCGATGCTGGAAGTAGAAACTGGGCTATTATTATTATTATTATTATTATTAATATTATGTGTAGTTGTGTAATCTGTAATGACAGTAATATGATGGGCACAACAAATATTATGCTTTGCAAGGAATCCAATATTAGATTATTCTGATTTATTTAAAATGGAATAAAACATTGTATCTAAGGCACCGTTCTCATTAAAAATCCAAATTCCAAAAATCCACTGGCGATTTCTAGTAGTCATGGTCTGTGTCCTGAATACCACCTGTTATAATTAACTAGCATTTTGTAAAACAACACCAAAAGGCATATATGAATACATTCTTCTGTCTGCTTTCTCTGCTTTTTATAAATGAGACTGATAAATATTAGTATGTTAGATAAGTAAGTAGTCCAAATTAACCATCAATTTAATGAGTTAGTTTTAGGCTTCGTTCACATGGAATGTCTATTTTCTAAAAATCTATTTTCTATTCGTGATCTTATGATCACGGTCTGTGCCCTGAATATCCTGCTGCGTAATTACTGGCAGCGTGAGCCAGTTACTTATAGTAACTTAAAGTAACTGGCTCACGCTGCCAGTAATTACGCCAGGGCACAGACCGTGATCATAAGACATACCGGCGATGATACCGCAAATAGAAAATAGAATTTAGAAAATAGACATTGCATGTGAATGATGCCTAAGGCTCTTTTATGGTTGATGAAGTGATTAATTTGTTTTGTCCATTGGCATGTCAACTTCATTTCTGTTATACAAGTAACTAGTAGAGGTGGATTACATGTATTACTGGGGATCCACACTCCAACGGCATTTACCTTTAATTACAGAATCAACATATCAGTAAATAATGTTTTTGTTTGATAATGTTTTATTTTCGGTGCACTTGTTAGTCTTGGTTGTTTGTTAAGGGCCTCTTAAGCAGTTGCACTCAAAAGAAACTGTTAACAACTCTCTCAGTTTCTATTATAGTTTGCCCCTTTCAATTATTTTCAATGATATGTATAACTTTTAGCCAATAAATATAATATTTTTTATATATATATATTTCTAGATGCCTCGCCTGAAAAAACAAAGCATGGCCCAAAGAAGGGCACATCAGAAGAAAAGCATCAAGAGAAGTCGAAAGAGGGTGCCTGAGGCTGCCACATCTACTATTGTGCCTGCTTTAGCAGGCACGCCCACCTCGGTGGGCTCTGTGAAAAACTGTGAAATTACTGATAAAAGCAGTGAAATTACTGATAAAAGCAGTGAAATTACTGATAGAAGCAGTGAAATTACTGAAAAAAACAGTGAAATTACTGAAAACACTGAATTTCCTGAGCACACTGACATTCCCATTGCTTCAGATGTTACTGTTCATGCAGCTTATACAGATGCTTCAGATGAGACAGATGCTACAGTTGACACAGCCTATCCTGTCAGTTTGAGTGCCACTGATGCCCCTGGTCATTCAAGTAAGTCTATAATATATTCAGACCATTTTTCACCATCAGATATGTCTGTAAAATCTAACATGCCAGTTAACCCAAAGCTATCAACGGTATCCCATAAATTAAAGAAAAAATCACAACAATCAGTAGTTTTCCCTGAAATTCAAAAAAATGAACCTAATATGGTAACATTAAAAACATCCTTAAAACCTTTAGAAAAAAGTGTTCACTATTCAAAAATGGGTTCAATGAAGAAGGTACCATTAACAAAAAACACTGGTAATACCATTACCTCTGATTCTATTTCATCCATTTTTGATAAAACACAGTTGCACAAACCCCATTTGAAAAGACTACATGATGAAATGAAGAGGCAGTTAAAATGGACAGAAGACAAACAACAAAGCAAAATTGACGCTGTGAATAAAACTCTTTTGGATACCTCACTTACAGGAACCAGTAGCACTGGCAGAAATATTTTGAAAAGAGAGAAAAATAAAATCAGAATGCAACTTCTTAGATCTGATCCACAGTACAGAAAAGCTGAACAAAATGCTCAAAGAGTAACACGTTCTCAGTCCCATGTGAAAAGGAAAATTCAAAAACACAGACAATTGAAAAGGTCTGATCCAGAGTACAGAAAAAACGAACAACAATCTCAGAGACTAAAACGTTCTCAGGTCGATGAGAAGAGCAAAATTTTAAAGCACAAACAGTTGAAAAGGTCTGATCCACAGTTCAGGAAGCGCGAACAAGAATCTCAGAGACTAAAACGTTCTCAGGTGGATGAGAAGAGCAAAATTTTAAAGTACAATCAGTTGAAAAGGTCTGATCCACAGTATAGGAAAGGTGAACAAGAATCTCAGAGACTAAAACGTTCTCAGGTGGATGAGAAGAGCAAAATTTTAAAGTACAATCAGTTGAAAAGGTCTGATCCACAGTATAGGAAAGGTGAACAAGAATCTCAGAGACTAAAACGTTCTCACGTGGATGAGAAGAGCAAAATTTTAAAGTACAATCAGTTGAAAAGGTCTGATCCACAGTTCAGGAAGTACGAACAAGAATCTCAGAGACTAAAACGTTCTCAGGTTGATGAGAAGAGCAAAATTTTAAAGTACAATCAGTTGAAAAGGTCTGATTCACAGTATAGGAAAAAGGAACAAGAATCTCAGAGACTAAAACGCTCTCAGTATGATGTGAAGACAAAAATTCTGAAACACAAACACTTGAAAAGGTCTGATCCTTATTACAAAGTAACTGAGAGAAGTAAAAAAAGGTTAAAAAGATCTGATCCCGAATTCAGAAAACACGAAAGAAAATCTGATTCATTTGCTAAACGTAATAAGAGACAGAAAATCAATACCAATCTTCAACAGTTAATACAACAATTCCACAAAAAAGTTGCTGAAGGTTGTACTTACACATGTTGTATATGTCAACAACTTTGGTACAGGCATACTGTGATAAATTCAGAGTCTATCATGAATTTAGAAAATAATGCAGTTAAGCATTGCAAAGAAACTGGTGATTTATTTGACAGTAATTGGATATGTTTAACATGCTCTTCTCATTTGAAAAAGAACAAAATTCCTCCATGCGCTATGGTGAATGGCCTGTCGTTTCCAGAAAAACCCAGCTTCTTGGATTTAAAACCTTTAGAGTGGAGATTAACTAGCCCAAGGTTAGTTTTCATGAAGCTTCAACAAGCTCCACGTGGAAAACAATACAAATTAGAAGGAAATGTTGTAAATATACCAGCAGATGTGACATCGACTGTTACAAAGTTACCAAGAACTGAGGCAGATAGTTCTACAATTAAAGTTCAGCTCAAAAGAAATGTGAAATTTAAAAATTATGCATATGCTCAGAATGTAAGACCTAACAAAGTACTTGAGGCTGCTGCTTGGTTAACTGCAAATGGAAAATTATATCAAGAAAAGGGAATAACTGTAGACACAACATGGAAATTAGAAGAAAATCCTTGCAGCTCTGACACATTTGAACAAACAAAAAAAGAGCATACAACTATTTGTAACTTGAGTGAGGAACAAATACAAAACTTACTGAGAGAATATGTTTGTGTTGAATGCCCTGCTAATTGTAAAAACATTCAATTTTCTGAAGAAGGGCACCTTATGGATCAGGATGGTGATTTTGCGGATGAATTCTATGTCATTTTAGACAAGCCTTATAAATATGATCCATCTGTTGATGTTGACAAATTTGTGGCTACTATTCAAAGTGAAAGAAAAAGTACTGGTTCTTCAAAACGACCACACGTTTTAGGTGTACCTGCATTCAAATCACAAGAGAGAGGCAGATCAAGATATCGCAAGAAGATAAATACAATCAGATCTTCTAGTAGAGAACGAATTGAAAAACTCATTGCTTATGAGCGCCACCATATTCTAAGAAAATATAAACATTTGAAACTGAGTTATTATGGTTTGTTTAAAAGAAAAAAACAAGGAAGAACATGGTACTCAAGATACTTCAGAACTGTAAAGAAAATTCGACACAGAGTAAGAAATATTTCACACTTGCAAAAGGAGTTATCATACTTACAGCAAAGACATATATTACCTACATATTGTGAATCTGAAAATGAGGTACAACACCTACGAACTGACAATACTTCATTTCATTTTATGCCTGTAGATGCCCTCTGGCAAGAGAAAATAACCGAGAAACTAAACTTACCATTAAAGCGTCCACACAATTGGCCTGAAACTGGTAGTAATATTCTTTTGACAAATCCTAGGCAGTTGAAGAAAGTTATTGGAGATGGAAATTGTTTTTTTCGAAGTTTGTCTTTTACCATCACTGGTTCTGACATGTTGTATGATAATAATCACATTATACTTAGAAACAAAATCGTCAGTCATATGAAGCAGCTTGAGTATGCTTTTGCAAGTGGTATGTTAGGTGATAATGACAGCACCTCAGCAAATTATATTAGACGAACAGGCATGGATAGTGTAAATGTTTGGGGTACTGAAACAGAAATACTTGCTGCAGCACATCTGCTACAAACGGACATCTATGTCTACTGCAAGCCTGGTGACTCTTGGAAATGGTTAAAGTATTCTGCTAACTTTCTTGACCAGAACAATCATTCACACGAGACAGCTATTTACCTGCAAAATACAAACTCTGATCACTATGATATCGTGCAGAGTGTATGCGACTCATCATTGTCTGCTGATAGCCTAAGCAAGAACTTGCTGCAAACAAAGCAGGTAACACGAGCTAAATCAGATATAAGTAAATACTTACAGGCAAATGATATTACAGATTGGGACGAAATTGATGAGGAAGAAATGAAACCTGGTATAAGAGATACAATGTTAACAGGTAGAGACTTCTTAGAAGACACAGAGAGAGAGAAAATTTACTCTTTTGCACCTGGTCAAGAAGGTCATCCACTCAGCATATTCAGAGATGAACACTGTGAGGAACTGGCCTTTCCTGAAATATTTCTTGGCAATGCAAGGCCTGCAAATCAAAACAGACTTGTCCCTGTACACTACAGTGACATTTGCAAGTCGGAATTAAGACGCAATGACAGAAGAGCAGCAATGTGTGTTGACAACATATTTTTTAAAGCAAAAAAACTACAGATGAAAAGATTGATTGGGTCAGCTTCTCTTGCTGTAAGAAAACATAAAACTAGTGGAAAGAAACTCACTGCAGGAGATTTGAAACAGTCTGGAGCCATTGAGAAACTTTTACATTTTGATGAAGGTTATACATTCCTAAAAGGAGTACGTGGTTCCCCCCCATATTTTGAGAAAGCAAAAAAAGATTTATTTGCAATGATACGTCAGCTAGGAGCAGCAACTTTTTTCTGCAGTTTTTCTTCTGCTGAAACAAAATGGAATCATTTACTTGGAACTCTTGGTCAATTAGTAGATAATAGACATTACTCAGAATCAGAGTTAGAACAGCTAAGCTGGGATGAAAAATGTCGCTTGATTCAGAGTGATCCCATTACTTGTGCACGGCATTTTGATTATCAAGTCCAGTGTTTGATACATCACTTTTTGTGCCACAAAGTAGCACCATTAGGTAAAATACAAGATTTTTTTTACCGTGTAGAATTTCAACACAGAGGTAGTCCACATATTCACATGCTGCTTTGGATAGAAAATGCACCTATTTATGGTGTCAATTCTAATGAAGACATCATACAATTTGTTGATAGCACAATTTGCTGTAGCAAACCAAATGAAGATGATCCAATAAAAGAACTTGTATCTTATCAGACACACAAACATACAAGGACATGTATAAAGAATTTGAAAAAATCTTGCAGATTCCATTTTCCACAGCCTCCGATGAAAAAAAGTATTATTCTGAAACCCCTTGAAGATACTTCACAGAAGAAAGAATATGCACAAGTTTGGACAAAGATTCATAATATTATAAATGACAAAAATTTTACATGTGTTAGTCTAACATTTGAAGAATTTTTAAATAAAGTACAAGTCTCAGAAGAAGATTACATTTTGGCAGTGAGATCTACAATCAAAACTGATACTTTGTTCTTAAAAAGACTGCCCTGTGAAATTTGGATAAACAATTATTCCAGGTCATGTTTACAAGCATGGAGAGCAAATATGGATATTCAGTTTGTTTTAGACATCTATGCTTGTGCAACATATATTGTAAATTACATTTCTAAAGGACAAAGAGGCATGTCAGATTTACTTTATCAAGCTTGCAAAGAAGCTAGAGAAGGTAACAGTGACATAAAACAGCAGGTCCGTCACATTGGAAACAAATTTCTTAATAATGTTGAAATTTCTGCTCAAGAAGCTTCCTACATCACTTTACAGTTACCCATGAGAAGAGCATCTCGATCATTTGTATTCATTAACACTACACCCCCTGAAGACAGAGTACGATTACTTAAGCCACTGGAAGAAATAAAAGAATTAGAAGATGAATCTGACAATATTGAGTCCAGCAACCTTTTGAAACGTTATAGCAGGCGCTTACCTTCCTTGGACAATGTTTCCCTTGCAGATTTTGCTGCATATTATGACAACAATTTGAACATAATTGGCGGAAGCAAGAAAAGATCTTCTAGATTATTAGATACAGATGGTATGCCATTGGAAAAGCATGACCTTGAAAATTTTGAGGATGATATTCATGATATTACATGTGAAACAGACATTATTAAACGAAAAAAAGCAAAAATTATTCGCAGTGTTTGGTTCAGTGAGAGTTTATATCCTGAAAAGCATTATCGTGAGCTATTGATGTTGTATATACCATGGAGAAATGAAGAATCTGACATTTTGCAAAATTTTGAAAGTTACGAACAGAGATGTCAACATTTAGAAAATGAGATTTGGGAACAACAGAGAATGTATTCTCCAGCTAAAGATGAATTGCACAGAGCAATGGAAGATCTAAATAACATGGATAGTGAAGATGAAGATATGTGGGCCACTGTTGCACCAAATACTGAGTGTCAAAATGAAGTTGATCAGTGTGAAACTAGTGATGTGGTACAATCTTCTGTTGGTCTGTCCTATGACTTAGCAGAAGATTTGGGTATACATGTATCTGCCAAAAGTTGCATTGAAGAAGAAATTGTTAATAAAGAAATACCTGATATCAGTTACTGTAAAATGATTAGAAACATGAACAGACAACAGTTCGAGTTTTTCCATCATGTTTTACATTTAATCAAATCCAATTCTGATCCGTTTCACATATTCCTGTCTGGAGGTGCTGGTGTGGGGAAATCATTTGTCACTCGCGCTCTGTATCAAGGTATTTTAAAGTACTTGTCAAGTTTACCTGGTGAAGACTTCCGGACAATTAGAGTTGCTTTGGTTGCTCCTACAGGAAAAGCTGCTTATAATATTGGTGGCCACACAATTCACAGTTTACTGAAAATTCCTGCAAATCAAAGTCTCAGATATAAAAGACTCAGTGCTGATGTGTTAAACAGTTTCAGATACAAACTTGGATCACTTAAAGTTCTCTTTATTGATGAAGTTTCAATGGTTGGGAGTAAAATGTTAAGTTTCATCAATGAACGGTTAAAAGAATTAAAAAACAATGACAGATTGTTTGGAGGTGTTAGCATTGTGGCTATAGGTGACCTATTTCAACTGAAGCCTGTGTTTGATAACTGGATATTTGAAAATCCAAACAATGACTATTATCCATTAGCTACTAATTTGTGGCAGAAACATTTTCACATGTATGAACTGACTGAGATCATGCGTCAAAAAGACAGTAAAGAGTTTGCAGAAATTTTAAATAGGCTTAGAGAAGGACATCACACAGACAAAGACATTAAGGTTCTAAGTGAACGCCAACTTGATCAATCAAAAACTAGCCAAAAACCATTACTACATGTTTTCCAAACAAATTCTCTGGTAGAAAATTTCAATCATGCAAGTTATCAAAATGCGAAAGGAGAAAAATTTCAAATTGCAGCCACTGATACTATCACTGGGCCTGTACCAAAACATTTAGAAAACAACATCAAAAAGCAAATTCCATTGGATCATAAAAAAACCATGAATTTACGAAGGATTCTACATATTGCAGTTGGGGAAAGAACTGAAGTTGTCCTAAATGTTGACACAGAAGATGGCATTACTAATGGTGCACCAAATGTTGTGAAACTGGTAGATTTAGACAGACAATTAATTTGGGTACAATTTGATGCAGAGGACATTGGCAAAAATGTCAGAAGAATGAACAAATCATTATATAATAGCAACATTTCAAAAACATGGACACCTATCTTTCCTGTTAAAAGACAATTTCACCTGGGAAAAACAGGACAGTATCAAGTCGTAAGAAAACAATTCCCACTGCAGTTGTCTGCTGCAAAAACTATACACAGATGTCAAGGTGACACATTGAAAGAATTAGTTGTAGATCTCAGTGGCAGAAAAAATGAGCACATGCATTATGTTGCACTTAGTCGTGTAGAAAAATTAGAAGGATTGCATATTTTGGAATTAAATGCCAGTAAAATATGCATTTCTGACAAAGTTAAACAAGAAATGAAACGTTTAAGGCAAGAAGCACAGCTTGTAAAATCAATATCATTTCTATATGAACAACCAGATGACCACTTCAAAATAATCCATTGGAATTGCTGTTCTCTTCACAAATACATTGACGATATCAGAAAGAATTTTGATGTAGCAAAAGCAGATGTATGTGCTTTCACAGAGACCAGATTTGCAATTAAAGACCTAAATACAAAATACCAGTTAAAAGATAAATATCTTCACAGAAATGATAGTACTCTTCATAGACAGCATGGTACTGCTATCTACAGTCACCATAGATATGCAGAGAATTTTCCAAAAAATTACAACTTTTCTGGAATTGAGATTACTGACACACGATTAGATCAGTTTCCTGACTTTGTTGTCATCACAATTTACCGACCTCCTCATGGTAAAATGCAGGTTCTTCTTGAGGCTTTGAGAAATATTCTTGACACTATTGATAAGACAGACAAATGTGTTATTATAGGTGACTTTAATGTCAATTGGCTCCATGAAAACAATGCAAATGCTCTCAGAAAAATGATGTGCCAAGACCTTATGTTTAGACAACATGTCACAACTCAAACTACCATTTATGACTCAGCCTTAGATCTTGTCTTCACAAACTTTGATCATGCAGATCTTAAAATTATAGTTCTTCCCACTTATTTTGGTGATCACTTTCCAGTCTGTTTGTCTTTTCCCAAAAATTGTCTTTAAATTTTTATTACAGATTATAAAACAAATTAACTTCCAAATTTCATTTAACCTTATGTACTTCCAACCACATATACAGCTAAACACATGTGCAGAAGTTACATTAACAAAACCTTAACCCATCTTTAAAAAAATTTATTTACTTCTACCTATACATGTGGAAAAATAATGTCACACTCATTTCAGTTTTGAAAAGTCAAAATCCAATATAACATGTCCCTCAATACATTTCAAAACCAGTTAATATGACACATCAACAACCAACAGATTATACCGGACTAAATACGCCCACATTTCCTCTATCAGTTATACTTATTTACTTTTTACACAAAATAGTAATGAGCACTATTATCAAATTACCATGTGTAACTCTTAATTCCACATTTCTTCAACTTCATAATATTATAAATTGACAAATAATATTTGTTTACTGAATTATTTTATTTATTTCAATTCTAAGTTACACAATTAGTCATACATTTTCACACAGTAGTGTGCTCTTCTTTACTTTTATAAAATTATACACATTATATTGTTAAATATATGTTTATATCTCATATTTTACATAAATGACGAAAGCAAGAACAAAATCATCATATTAAAGACAGTTATAGTTCAAATAGTTCAAGTTCAAACCATATTCTTGTTTCACTACCAATTTAATGAGAAGATTTGTTGGGTAAAAAAAAACAGGTTGCTTTCTAAAATCAGCATGATCAGTTGACATTTACAGTAGTTATTATTTTTATATCATTTTTTTTTTCACCCATTGACATTTTCAGTGGCTTATATATCCCGTAAAACTGGATCACTTGCTACTTTAATGTTTAATGTCTTAAATAGCAAAACATCAAAGAAAACCTTAACATTATTTGGTGCACTTTTTGCTGTCATGTTTCAGCATTTGTCAGTTACCTGGTTTCTGTATGGTGTCTGTATATTTCTCAGCTTTGCTTTCTAATCAGTTTCGGTATGCCAAACACATTAAAAAACTAAACAAATTGAGCAAAGACAAATCTTCATGTGATTAATATGTCATGTTGCATATTTTTCTTAATTTCAGAAAGGAAAATACCACCTACTTGGAGAATATTTATGTTCCGTTGAAACTTCTTTCCATGGGGTTTATGGAAACAAGACTACGATAGGATTTCTCTTCTTACTCTTAGAATGAAGACAGAACAAAGAAAGATATAATTTAATTGACACTGTTGGAGATGTGTCATTTGTGAAGTTGAAATGTTCATTCTTCGCACTCAAGAACACTCAAACAAGGAATAATGTCATGTACAGTGTTTAAATAACACCACTTTTTGTACCTCTGATTCACAAGACTATTTAATTAAATTATTAAAGTTTAAAGTAAAGTATTAAAGTAAATTATTCAAGTTTATTCATTTTGTTCAAAAAATTTTTTGGCTTGTAAGGCTTGAATGATTTTGTTTGTTTTTTATAGAGCATAGCAAAACAGAGTTTCTCCTATCATTTCTTATTTTGTGAGTATAGTTAATCTGAAATTGAAAGTAAAACAGATGTGGAATAAAAATATTTGTCTTTACTCAGAAATGAACAAAATGTTATTTTCCATGGCTGTTATAAACCCCTGGTTTTGATAAAGACATGCGGTTCTGGTTTTCACTTTTCCAGCATATTTGCAACACTGAAAACACAATATAAGAAAAACAGAGAGGCCAATTGTCATTTAACTCACAGGAATGGTCATTCCTGCTAAAACCCAGGTTGAGTTCAAAAATCAGCATAATCGGTNCAGAGAGAATCTTGATGTAGCGAAAGCAGATGTATGTGCTTTCACTGAGACCAGATTTGCAATTAAAGACCTAAATACAAAATACCAGCTAAAAGATAAATATCTTCACAGAAATGATAGTACTCTTCATAGACAGCATGGTACTGCTATCTACAGTCACCATAGATATGCAGAGAATTTTCCAAAAAATTGCAATTTCTCTGGAATTGAGATTACTGTCACACGGTTGGATCAGTTTCCTGACTTAGTTGTCATCACAATTTACCGACCTCCTCATGGTAAAATGCAGGTACTTCTTGAGGCTTTGAGAAATATTCTTGACACTATTGATAAGACAGACAAATGTGTTATTATAGGTGACTTTAATGTCAACTGGCTCCATAAAAACAATGCAAATGCTCTCAGAAAAATGATGTGCCAAGACCTTATGTTTACACAACATGTCACAACTCCAACTACCAATTATGACTCGGCCTTAGATCTCGTCTTCACAAACTTTAATCATACAGATCTTAAACTTATAGTTTTGCCCACTTATTTTGGTGATCACTTTCCAGTCTGTTTGTCTTTTCCCAAAAATTGTCTTTAAATTTATATTACAGATTATAAGACAGATTGTTTCCAAATTTCATTTAACCTATGTACTTCCAACCACATATATAGCTAAACACATGTGCAGAAGTTTCAGAGAATAACACTTCAAAAAAGAAAGAAAAAACATTAACAAAACCTTACGAATTTACCCCTTCTTTAAAAAGTTATTTACTTTTACCTATACATGTGGAAAAATAATGTCACACCCATTTCTTCAACTTCATAATACTTGAAATTGACCAATGATATTTGTTTACCGAATTATTTATTTCTTTCAATTCTAAGTTACATGATTACTCATACATTTTCACACATTATTGTGCTCTTCTTTACTTTTATAAAATTTTACATATTATATTGTTAAATATATATTTATATATAATATTTTACATAAATGACGAAAGCAAGAACATAATCATCATATTAAAGACAGTTATAGTTCAAGAAGAAATACCATCTTTCCCTTTTAACTTAAAACATGGCATAATAAAAAAGGAGATAGACTTGGCTGGTGTCCTTTGCCCCATACCTACCAAACCATATTCTTGTTTCACTATCATTTTAAGAAGTACATTTGTTTGGTAAAGAAACAGGTTGCTTTTTAAAATCAGCATGATCAGTTAACAATTTACAGCAGTCATTATTTTTATATCATTTTTTTTCCACACATTGACATTTTCAGTGGCTTATATATCCCTTAAAACTGGATCACTTGCTACTTTGCCAGCTTTGCTGTCTAGTCAATTTCAGTGTACCAAACCCATTAAAAAAAACCAACCAAATTGAGCAGTGACAAATCTTTATGAGATTAACATGTCATGTTACATATATTTCTTAATTTCAGAAAGGAAAATACCACCTACTTGGAGAAGATTAATGTTCACTTGTAACTTCTTTCCATGGGGTTTATGGAAACAAGACTGGGCTCAAGCATAGGATTTCTCTTCTTACTCATAGTATGAGGAAAGAACAATAAATGTTATAATATAATTGACACTGTTGGAGATGTGTTATTTGTGAAGTTGAAATGTTCATTCTTCACACTGAAGAACACTCAGTATACTTGAACAAAAAACAATGTCATGTACAGTTTTGTACCTCTGATAGAGAAGACAATTTAGAGTAAATTATTCAAGTTTATTCATTTTGACTATTTAAATGTTGGTAGCAAAAAAATGTCAGAAAAAGATTTTTTAAGAAATCTGTATGGCTATTGAATGAGTTGAATTGTATTTTATGGAGCATAGCAAAACAGAGTTTCTCCTATCATTTCTTATTTTGTGAATACAGTTAGTTTTATAAAATTGAAAGTAAAAAAGATATGTAAAAAATATTTGTCTTAGAAATGAACAAAATGTTATTTTTCATGGCTAATATGTACCCCTGGTTTTGTTGCAGACATGCAGTTCTGGTCTAGCACATTCCATACTGGTCATATTTACAAATGCTCTGTATTCTAAGAGTCATTTATTCATTATGTTCAAGCTGTACATTTTATACTTTATTGTTTTAATGCTGAATACCCCATGGCATAAATAACTAGCAGCACAAATTAATTACAGCTTTGGAAATGACTAGCTCACGCTGCTAATTAATATCGCTACAGAGTAAACATACCGTGAACACTAGATACCACCAATGGATTTTTTAAATTTTGCATGTGAATACAGCCTAATAGTAATATATTAGCTTGTTATAATGTCATCTTTCTTTATTTTGGTATCTTAGAAAATAAATGCTCTAAAATGACCTCACCAATTAGTTATGTGAGTATTTATCTACAGCTAAATTGCCATCTTGCTTACCCTTATTCATTCTTAACAGATATATGACTACTATAAAGCTTTCAATTTTCAATTAGCAAAATGCCCAGGGTCTGTAATGCAGTTAGTACGACAGCCGAGTCTAAATAAAAAAATATATTATATATATATTATGGTAAACTTGTTATCGTGTATTGTGAAATAAATTTTCAAAAATTGAAATAAACTCATATCATTGCAGTTTGTCAGATTCAATCATTCACTATGTTCAGAATCTCAGAATGGAAGAAATTTGAATGATGTGAATTTTTCTTCAGTCAACAGCTAATATTGAGATAGGTTTTACCTCCATATTAGCTGTTGACTGAAGAAAAATTCACATCATTCTTAAAACTTAACACAGCTGATGAAATTCTTCTGGGAAGAAATTGGACATTTAACACTGCTCTATTGATATTTTTCCTATCTCATTAATTTTTATAGTTGATTATATATAAANCACCCCCACCAAAGCACCCCTGCCTGTTTCAGTTATGTAAAGTTACTCTTCTAAATGAAAACAACTGTGGAAAGACTGAACCAGAAAAAAAGCACGAGGAAGCTGTTAGACAATAGAACCTGACTCCACTTTGTGAAAGAATGCCAAGGGTGTAAAAGGAGAGGATATTTATGGTTTTGCTCAAGGATCTGAACCGACAAAATAACAAGATTTGTAATAGATAGGGGTTTAATTTAAGAACCAGTTAGATGTATTCTGAAAACAAAAATGGAGGTCTCCTTGGTGCAGATAGAGTAAAGCTCACTCTTAGACTAAGGTTAGAAGTGGAAATGTTCTTAATATTATAGTCATTTTGGATGTGAATTTTCTCTCTCTCTCTCTCCACAAAAATAGATAAAGACCCCAAGAGGGCAGATATATAGTGTAGATTACCCAAAACATTTCCATTGTGTAAATAATTTTTGTGAACGTCCTATTGAATATGTGTGGAATAACGTAAGGTCCACATGGCTACTTATTTACATATATATATTATAGTTATAAGATGAATGTTCTCTCTACAATGTAGGTTTTCTTGTCATAGTGCCTTCTGTTTTCCTTTGTTTGTAGTGTTATCTAAATGCACAGCATCATAGGAGTTTTATAAAGCATAATTATGGTCTGAATCATCAAATTTTTATTTCAATAGACAGAAATTATTATTCAGATCAAATAAATCAAATAAAAACTGTAGCACTAGTTTTTGCCTTCCGTTTAATCTTTCAGTTTTGTCAATATTTGTAAGCTAGTGTGCTCAGGAGGTGGGGTTTAAACCCTGGGACTGGTATTGTTATGATGATGTGTACACACATTTCTCTGTGTGGTTTTACAGAACACTCTCACAGCAAACACGCTTTCTTTTCACTGGATCATGATTAGGGGTGCTTGACTGCCATTTCTCTCAAAAAGCGACCAGCGTCTGGAGCTCTTCTGTATGCACAGTAGAAATGATGCTGAGTGAATGAACTCCACCTGAATTAGTGAGGTCGTGCTCAGAATTATTAAAAGAAAAATGTTTGCTATATGTACAGGATGTTGACTTTTCATTTCAGTCACCTGCAATTGAATCTCTTTTTTTCTCCTCCTCTGCTCACTGTTTTTATTACTTAACAAGAGGATACAGGGTGTACTTGGAAAGGGGACAGGGTGGGTGGGGGAGGGGGGGTGCAACAAAGTACCTTTTTCCTACAGTTATAGACTAGAACTAAGATAGTTTTGTTTGAAACAGCAGCAAATAGAGGTGGGCATGGGCTTTTCTTTTGTAAGTGAAATCAGCCAAAACCAAGCAATTTTTCCATTGTTGAGCCATAAATGTTTCTGTAAAGTTGTCCTTGTCAGCTATTTTCTTCTCTTCTCCTCATGCTCCCCCTCCCCAATAAAAAACCTGGTGTAATGAAACATCAGTGTGGGTTGCAACTTTCACTCCTTTCATAATCCACGAGGACATGTCTCATACCTTTACCTTTCTGATGATCTTTTTAGTCAGTTTCTTATCTTGTCACAATCTGTCATTGAAACAGTATAGATATTAAACCATTTGAACACATACAAGAATCTTTTAATAGTCTTGACTGTTGACAATTTTCACCCCATTTCCATAGATTTTTAGATCGATCTATCCCTGTGGGGAGTCTCACTAGATTACTGTCAGCTTGGCCGGCTTAAGCGTCTGTCCCGCCTACTAAAAGCTGTAAGGGGATAATTAACTATGGTGGCCGCTTGGCTGACTGCAATTTAGTGTGAACCCCCAGGGAGTTAGGTTGATCTAAATTTTAATCTTTAGATCGATCTAAATCTCTGGGAAAGCACCCTTTGACTACCCTTGATGAGCTGGTTCAGTGACTGTGCTCCTTTTTGTGCCTTTCTGTACCATGACATGATGGACATATTTGAACACAAACATCATTGATAAATTTATGAACTTTAACAATTATGACTTGATAAGTGGTTACAAGAACAAAATATATTTTAATTTATTTGAGTGGGGAAAGTGAACAGGTAAATCTATCCTCGGGAATTCTATACATTTGCTGATTTAGTACATGAGTGAGGAGATAATTACTAGTATGCAATATTATTGACCACAGAATATTTGTACAATGAAACTGTGTCTCCTTTAACTTTAATTTTTCATTTTATTTTCATTTTTTTCAGGTAAAAATTAACAAAGCTCAAGTAGAGGATTTAGTTAGAAAGGTGAGTAGTAACCCAGTGCTCCTGCTGTCTGCATATGCACTGTTGGTATTTAGAATATAACCTGTTTTAGTTTAAAATGTCAATTCTCAGTAGAAGTGATTTCTGGCCAGGTAGTACAGCAAGGAAACTATGATTAAAAGTGAGGTGGCCACAAGCATATTGTGTTTTGGTGATGAAGCCTTTATTTGTCAGATCACCCCAGAAGAGAACATTGAATCTGTAGATATTATGGTCTCAGAAGAATCTTCATATTTTCTGACAAGATTGGTATATAGCCATTCAATTGGGGGAAAATCCAGAATAAATAACAAGAATTCAGAATATAGGACCCCGTGGTTCTCATTAAGTTACATTCAAAGTTGGTATGAAAGCAGTGTTTTGTTTTGCTGTGGTCAGTGTCAGAAGTGCTTTACTAAAATATCCTTGGAATATCCTCATTGATATCACTATAGAAACAACCTAGAAAGCAGCTTGTACGTAGAGCCTATTATGCCCAATTTTTCATCCTCATTTGAACCAAGATATTTGTATTTGCTGATTTCAGTTTAAAGAACCTCCTGTTAAATGTAGACCAGATTCCAGTCTGCCTGAACTGGGTTACAGAAACAACAGCACACCTAAAGTGTTGAAAGGTGTGGCAAAATTGAGTGAAAAAATACTTGTATCTCCACCACAAATTCTTGGACTTTGGCCCTGAAACAAGAGGCAATTTCATAACCAAAGCAGGCCCAGACAAGACCTAACTCCCTCACATATATTGGTGCCAGTTTTTGAACTTTTGGAAGAGCAAGGTGCACTCCTTTTGCCTTTGTAGATCAAAGCGTAATTAGAAAAGCAAAAGCTTAAAAGGGTAATGCCCCCCTGTGGCACCCCCCTTCGGAGACACCCCCAACGAAAAATTATTTAATTGTTTTTCAGTAGGCAACAAGACATATTGTAAAAAAATAGTGAAAATGGAAGTTCTGTTGTCCAACTGCCCATGATAGTAATTGATGGCAGGACACTGAAGGGTTATATTTATAGTCTCCATTGTCTTCAATAACATTATTACAGACAGATAGCAGACACCTCAGGTCAGACCCAGAGTGTGTTTGTTTCCAGAGAGCCAGAGATCTCCTGCTGCCCCTTGGTGCTCTATAGAACCAGTACAGACATGTGTTAAACAGTGTTCCTGGGGTCACAGCCCTTTCCTTGCCTTCCATTTGACTTCTTAGACCCCATTCCCGCAGATTTAAGATCGATCTATCCCTGTGGGGAGTCTCACTAGATTACTGTCAGCTTAACTGGCTTAAGCGTCTGTCCCGCCTACTAAAAGCTGTAAGGGGGCAATTAACTACCGTGAGTGCTCGGCTGACTGCAATTTAGCGTGAACCCTCAGGGAGTTAGGTCGATCTGGATGGATCAATCTAAATCTCTGGGAATGCACTCTTAGACAGGGTTCCCATCCCTAGATCGATCTAACAGGATCGGTTCATCTCCACAGGGTCTTTCGCTAAATTGCTTTCAGCCCAGTTAAGTGGCTTAGACATCTGGGACGCCCACTAAAGCTTCTAAACTATAATTAATTACCCCCTATCAGCCTCAGCAGGCGTTACAGACATCTAAGCCGTCCAAGTTAATTGCAATTAAGTGAGAATCTCCTTGAAGATAGTTCAATCCAAAGTAAGTAGGATAGTCTCTGTGATTGGCCTCTTACTGAAACCATCTATTACCAGACTCCTTACCCCTTCCTCCCTATTATGGCAAAATATCAAAATAAAACAGTGAAGGATGTCAGTGTTTGTTTTTCTGGTTTTTTTTAATGACGTAGGCATGAAAAGATCTAGGACATTTTGGAATGTTGTTCTGGAGAGTTTACATATTGAACAATGCTTGAGTAAATATATATCTGTTATGTATATTTCAGCCTGAGCTGCTGACTACGGCTTGACTTGTGTGATAGAAAAAAAAAACAAAAAACAAATAGAGTTTTGTTTGGGGGAGGGATTAGTGGGTATACAGTGGTAGATCAATAATTTTGGAAGGGGCAACTGATCATGCCCTCTGTCATAAAAATTCTGAAAAGTGTCTCCAGTTTTGTACGTTAAGCATCATTCTGTAGGCTTAAATTGAACCTTTTCTGGGGATGGTGGGGGGTTGCCATTTTATGTACAGACACAAATCAAATAGGCATATATCCATCAAATATATGGTTTGGAACGAAGGGGGGATAGAGGGCAACTTCAGCCATTTTTCAAAAGAAAGGGCCCTGTTTGCCTATTCTAAAAGTCCTAGGGTGATTATTGTTTCACTAATTGAATCCCTGGGATAATTCCTTTGATGATTAAGATTGCTCAGCAGGGTGTGATATTTAGGATCAAGACATGCCTGTTGGGGGTTGGGAGTAAGGAAGGCAGACACCTGTTGGGCCTCTTGATGCCAGTGAGGGCTCCTTTCCATTGAGAAAAATCTCACAAGACTTGGACCCCATTCCAATATCTAGATTGATCTAGGGGGATCGGTCATCTCTGAGGGGATTCTGGCTAAATCACACTCAGCTTTAAATGGCTCTGATGTCTGATATACATACTGAAGCTGTTAGGAGGTAATTAACTGTCGTTAAGCCACTTCGGAAGGCCTGCCAAACTTCTAAGCCACTTAAGGGCTGAGTGTAATTTAGCGAGAATCCCCTTGGAGATGGAATGATCCTGCTAGATCGATCTAGGTATGGGAATGAGGTCACAATCACAATACAATCAGAGTCGAGGTCTGGTCTGTGAGGAGAGTGTACTTGACAACCCTAACTACAACATACACAACTCCTGACTAGAATAACAGAGATGGCATGTAATAAGCCACTTACTAGTAGACTGCACTGGGGTGGGTTGGTTGGAGGCAAAGTGTCTTTTATCATATCTTGACTAGAAACATGTCTGATCCCATGCCACACACACACACACACACACACACACACACACACACACTTGTTTTAAAATACTGTGGTTACATAATGCAAGAATAGAAATATTTCTTGAATACATCTGTGACCCAGCTGTTAATAGTTTTATGTAGGCTTGTGTATAGTTATAGTCTTGTGTGAAATGTTGCTTTATTTTCAGCAAGGTGAGCAACTTATTCTGAGATTAGTTACAAAAAGAAACATCAGTACAGAAATAAACAGATAAAAATATATAAATTAATGATTGAATTAAGATGAGAGATTTTTTAAAAGAAGTAATGATCATTGGAAATAAAACATTCAGCAATTGGCAATATTTTTGTGCTAATATTATGAAAGAAAATCAAGTAAAAAGTAACATATTATTTCAGAACACAGCTGTTCAGAGCAGACTGAGTAATGTGGAGAATAGTGTTAGTACCATCAACCAGATCCAGAATACTCTGAATACTCTCTCCACACAAATCACAGCTCTCTCCAGTAGGGTGAGTACAACACACCTGTTTTATAACTGCTTTGGAAACATCTCAGAAAAAAGAGATATTTCATTATTTTGGCAAAACTCAAAATTCTTATATCAAGGTTAATTGTTAATTTTGTCAGTTGATAAATAATGTACTACAGAATGTGTCCCAATATTAATAAAAATTATTGTACTTTGTAAATGACAGTGGTATGTTGGATATTTGTACTGTTATTGTTCATTTTGATAGTGCTTAAATGTAGTTTCACTCTCTAATAGTGAATGGGATAATAATTTCAGTCTTGTTATTTTGTCATATGCAATATTTCTATATATAATAGCTCAGAATAATAAATTTTGAAGAAAAAAGTAAAATGCTTGTGGGCAACAATCTTAGTAATGGCCTATTCCCAATGTAACTGAATACATAGATCAATCCAACTCCCCAGGGACTCGTGCTTAATGCAGTTAGACTTCAGCAGCTAGGGGAGAATAAGCTTGTGCATTCGGTTGCACTTAAAACTAAGTGAAAAAGCTTCTAGAACTCATTCCCACACAAAAGTTCATCATCCCCTAGCTTGAGCAGACATGAACTTTTTCTGCTGGAATTCTGCGTTGTTTAATTCAATTCTGATGGTTCCTGAGATTTGTCAAGGTTAGGTGTTGGGTCCCATGATAAATGTTCAGAGGTTTTTTTTTAAACCTAGGGTCATATCTGCTTGAGGAGGTATGCCATTCAGTCAGTCTGATTTTATTCAGCAAGAGCCCCCAAAGAGCTGGATTGATCTATGTAGAACAATAGTTTCAATGGCAATGTGCCCTAAGAGGCATAAACAGCTGTATTCATAACCTTTGCTTTCTGCATGGCCCATGGAGCAGAAAACAATGCGCAAGAGATGTGTCCTCATGTTCTACTTGTTGTTGTCGGGGGTGATGCTTATTTAGTGACTTCTACTTTTGTTATGAAAATATGTTTTCCTTGCATACCCACTTTGTATTGATATGATAACAGAATGGCAGTGAAAAAAAAACATCCAAATATTGCATTTTAAGTCATGATGTAGCAATTTTGAAAAGTTGTCTGTATAAAAAAATTCTGATTTGCTGAGCAAATTGAAAATTCTGCCCAGCAGAAAAAGGAATGAAAATAAGCATCAATGAAAAATGCATCACTAAGTATGCATGTATCTAAGCATGATTTGTCATATTTCTGATAGGCTCACACTTATGTTTAAGTAGACTAAGAGGGCATGTTTTATAAAATTAATTAAAGAATAACATCATTCCTGTGCAAAGTTTATTTTCAGTTTTCAACAAAAAATAGAAGCGTTGCATGGATTTCACAATTCAAGACTACCATCTGAACCAATGTAGCACAAAACATTTGCATGTGGCATGTGAACTAACATATGTGCATGTTTCCTACTAACTTCACAGGTTGCTAACTTGGAAAGTAATAGTGGGTCTCCATCTCCATCTGACTGCTGTAACACTGTTCCTGATAGGGTAAGATGTGTGCATGTGACCATGAGAGTGCTGTAACACTGTTCCTGATAGGGTAAGATGTATGCATGTGACCTTGAGAGTGCTGTAACACTGTTCCTGATAGGGTAAGATGTGAGCATGTGACCATGATAGTGCTGTAACACTGTTCCTGATAGGGTAAGATGTGTACATGTGTCTATGAGAGTGCTGTAACACTGTTCCTGATAGGGTAAGATGTGTACATGTGTCCATGAGAAAGCTGTTACATAGTTTCTGATTGGGTAAGATCATTCCTGAAATTGCCATTTGTGATTTTGAGCAGCAGGTTTGTGAATGTGAGAGCCGAATTAAATCCCTTTAGCCTACAAGATACCATTCACCACAAGATGATAGGAAGGCAAATTCCTTGTTATCCTGCAAACGAATGCTAAATCAGTGTCCTGGTATTGATACTATTGTCACAAGACATCAAGGTGCTAATGGGGTCATCTGCATAATATATGCATGGTCATGGTAATGTGCAGTGGTGCACAGTGTGTATATGTACAGGGTATGGATCAACATGACCCAGGCTGAACACAGGGGGATAAGTGTCATGGAGAATGCTTGGGTTGTCATGTGGGCACAAGTTTGGAAATGCGTGTATCAAACTGATGAGGTACATTTCCAGCACAGTTCTGTACTCCTTGCATTGTTTTTTTGGGGGGTATTGATGTTGTGAAGAAAAAGGGTGTTGATTTACTCATGATGGATTGTAGTCAAGGGAAGTATAGTGACTCGGAGCCAAAAATAATCTGATGGCCTTGCTTAGATGGAACTTTGGGAGCCTGGAGTGAAAATTACATTCATTAAAATTCAGTGTGCCTTAAAACTGTCATCAAAAACCAGGGTAAAATTCAGCTTATCCTGAATGCATGATATCACTTGGACAGCAATGAAGTCAAATGACGTGATAAAAATGACAAAAAAACTTAGTACTTAATAATGCAGATTTAAACAACAATCATCGCCTGCGTCTATAACAACAATGCATGGTAAATCATCACAGTACCAATGGATCAATACTTTGGTACAGTTTATAATGTGAGCACTGAACTAAATGGCATGGAACGGTTTGCTGTATCATTTTAAACTAATACCTAGTAGTATATAACCCAGAAAGAAGGTGGAGAAAGGAAGAGAAAGCTATAGCTCACCACTTGTGCATGTGACTGCATGTTGTACAGCCACCATACTAACAACACTATAAGGTAACAGTATAAACAGGATTTGAAGAAATTATGAACCATTTTGAACATAAAGATTTACAAAACTTTCAGGTAGATGATGTAGAAAATAGGCCCATGCCAACGAGTCCAACGAGCCAACCTAATAATAATAACAATAACAACTATATAGTTCGGAGGCTGAGAGCAAGGGTAATGTATATATGGCAGACTACCGGGTTCTTTAAAATCCAACCCAGCTATTTTTTTTTCGTTTGTATTTGTTTCTATAAGTGGTTAAATAAATGTCACCAACTTGTAACTGTCTTGTGGTTTGGTTAAAATCCAGAAGCACATCCTAGAACTTTCTTTTACACAGGAATCATGTAAAGATAATGGACCTTAAAGCATTTTTATGCCAGATTCAGTTTAAGCAGCAGATCCACCTTTCTCTGTCATTGTGACTTGTGCAGAAACCAATGGCTGAAATATTCTTGTATTGTGTAAGAAGTGATCTCTTTGATAAAAAGATCCACAATGACAACATTGTACGAATGGTTGTATTTATGATGTGTGATGAATGAGGAAAAGAAAGACTTGGATGCGTGTGTGTCTGTTACTTTTAATTTGTGTGATCCAGTTGTGTACAATAAACAGAATTTGATTTTAATGAATAAATTTAGCAGATCGCATTTTCATTCTTTTGATGTTATTGGTAATATGTAATTAATTTGATAGAAAACAATTGACCTAAAGTGAACATTTTAATATAAACATATTTAAGTTCGCAACACTTAATGAAGGGATTTATCTGTAGTGCACAATTAATGGATTATTTGTAAACTGTTTTATAAAGTTCTTTTTGAGAAGCTCACCTTTCTTTAAAATATGTCATTAAGAATAAGATACACCCAGAATTACACTGTTTTATTGTAGGTGAGCACTCTAGAAACACAAGTACAACAACTACAGAGGGTAAGTGGTAGCCATTTGATCTAATTTTCATTTTCAGTATTTTATACTTTCTAGGTAGCAAACTTAGAGCGACAGATGAGACGACTCAATAGGGTGAGAGGGGGGTGGGGACAATTATTTTCACTTGAGCTTTTTGAAAAAGTTGCCTTGCAGCTGTATCATATACTTCATAAGCCTCTGTCTGTATGTTATTTCAGCCCCTTGCCTGTTATTATTTTGAATATATAGCATGATGAGCATGATGTTATTTTGTTTTTGTTTTTTTACATATGAATGTTATTACAAAATGGCCACACTGATTGTCACAGCTGCCACGCGGCTGTTTACTTTGACAAGGAAATCAACATGTTTTTGTCTTTTAGCAACATTTTAATTGTAATTTTTGCTTCTTAATGCATTTTGCCAAGACCAAATGATGCATGTTAGCTTAAATGGCTGCATTACAAGAAAAAAAATTAAAGAGAACAAAGAATCAGTTTTTACGTGTAGTTTGATACTTTGCATGAGAGTTTAGCGTAAAAAATTTGACAGAAGTGTATGAACAGTTTAACATGTAACACAATTTTTCTGTCTGCATTTAGGTTGTTTTGTAGTAGAATGACAATTTAGGTAAACATCTTGTAAATAGATAGTATGATATAGAAGTCATCATCTCTACTGAGCATGTGGCAAAAATAAACCACTAAATTCAGACATTGACATATAGCATGGCTAATAATACACTGGTAACTCAAAAGTAATTAATAGCTTCCTTTTTAGCCACGTATGTTGAAAGGGTATTAATGTACAGCTCTGTGTAATTTTGTGTCTGTGATGAATGAAAATTTATCATTTGCGTGGGTTCTAATAATAAAACTAGAAATAGAATTATTAAGAAAGTGATGAAATCTTTGTCACCTGTAGAAGGTAGTAATGCCTGTAATTACTGAATGAAACTTAAGGCTTGTTAATGTGTACATATGTTGTTACTTTATTGTTTTGGGTTAATATTTCCCTCTATCTCAATATTCATTTTAGTAATAATAGGTGCTGAGAATTGGAGTACATGATATTCAAGGATTGTTGAAATCTTTTCACTTCAGTAAATTTTAGGCTTTCATTTAATAAGAAACCTTGTGACAACACCATGATAAGATGATGAGAATAGATGAATTCATTCATATTTTTATAGCAGAAAATAAAACCAATTTAGCAATCAGCAAAGTACCCCCCCCCCTCCCTCACACATGCTTTATATTTCTTTTGCTTAATGTGTTTTTCCATGATTATATTCATGTTAGTTACTGACCAGGAATGAGTGTGCGTCGAACCCCTGTCAAAATGGCGGCACATGTGTGGACCTATACAACGGCTATACCTGTAGATGTCCATCTGCATGGCAGGTGGGTGGTGACAAAACTTTCCAGAATAGAGTGTGGTCTGTGAGGCGTCCATTATTTGATCAGATTTGGCTGAAATCGATCCTCTAAGTGGTCTGGCCTTAGAAGTACTTTGTTTTCAATAAATATTGAAAAAAAACTTAACATAGTGTTAGAGTGTGTGCTATATTTAAGTTACATTGAAAATTGATACTTTGGACAAAAAATCTTGTATGACTTAACTGAAGACAAGTAATAATTTTCAACCGTTAATTTGCAGCTCTAAAGTTGATTAATATGAATAATAATTTCGATAAAATAACTTAGATTGTAATGAAATACAAAGGGCATCTTTTTCATACTGAATTAAAATTAGATAAAAAGAATTAATGTTTAAATGAATTAGATTTAAAGAAGTATGTGAAATGTGACAAATGACATGTTATTTGCCATTATTTCAGGGCACGCGGTGTAATGAGGATGTCAATGAGTGTGCCACACTGGCTGGAACTGACATGGGATGCCAGAATGGGGCCACCTGTACTAATACCATTGGAAGCTTCAGGTGAATAACACAACCCAAGGCCAATCTTCTTTGGTTGATTATCAAAAAGTGGCAATAAGCAACTTTATATTGGTAAAATCTCATTCAGTGTGCCTAGAGGTTTCATATGAGACCAAGCTGTTGGTTTAGACAGAATATCAGTGAATGCAAGTACTGTAGAAATTGTAGTAGACAAATTATGGGTAGTTACTACATATTAGATATGTTATGAGTAGGACACAAAATATCATTAGTTTTGTGAAACTGGCTTCAGTTAATGAGTAGCTGCGGACCTAATTCTGGTGACCTTGATTGGTTGACCTAGTTTTGCTAACTTTATTTTTGTGACCCAATTTCAGGTGCACCTGTACTGCTAACTACCGTGGAATTCGTTGTACAGAGACCCATCAAGACTGCACGGGAGCCTCTGCCCAGGAACTCTGTGGACACGGAACCTGTGTCAATGTACCAAGGACAAATCCTAACTTGGTAGGTCATTGAGGTCAGATCAAGGTCATTTCAAGGTCATTGTTTGTGTTATTTTAAGGTCATTTGTGATTTCATTTCTACATTAGCTTAAGGTTGCCAAAATTCGTTCTTTGAAGGCTGTTTATTAGGGTGTTTGTGGGAGCATTTAGAAAGGCATTTTGAAAAACAAAGTTTATATGTTTGGGTTTTCAGTTAAGGCCACACTTTTTTAATTTTATGGATGACATCCTGCGCGCGCACCGATTTTCGTCCGTTCTCCCTAAAAAAAAAAAAAAAAAAATCCCCCCCCAAGGAAGTCGGTTGTCGCAAACGTCGTTATTGAATTTGCCGGAAAATGCAATCGGCAATCCTCGGCTAATTCCGCAAGCTCCATGCTGTCATTGTCGACTGTGGAGACATCCGAGTAGTTCCGAGTGCGGAAAATGAGCTTTCTGCGCATGCGTATTGTCACCACGTGGAAATATGGCCGCTTTGCCGTCAAATTCATCTCCAGCATTACTTTCAAAATACATGACAATTAAAGTCATAAAGAGAACGGGGGCCGTCGTTTTGGATTGGTTTGCCATTGATATTGGACATGGAGATATCACCTTTTTACAATTATATGAAAGGCTGGCCGCGGCCAGCAATCATCGCCCGGAAAATTTCAGTGACATTCTGTCCAAAGCAGCACATGGGCTTACCAGGGTTTTTTTGTAGCAAAAAAAGGGTCGACAAGAGCGTCTTGGTATTTGGTGGACTGAAGGTCGGACAGGCCACCCAATAGTTGGCTGCTACGTGTGAGTCGAAGTAGACAAAATGGCATCGACCGAAATTACCTTTTTTAGATTTGGTAGTAGGAAGCATAGGCCTATNAGACTTACCAGGGTTTTTTTTTTTTTTTTTGTAGCGAAAAAAGGGTCGACAAGAGCGTCGTGGTATTTGGTGGACTGAAGGTCGGACAGGCCACCCGATAGTTGGCTGTTACGTGTGAGTCGAAGAAGACAAAATGGCATCGACCGAAATTTTTAGATTTGGTAGTAGGAAGCAAAGGCCTATCTTTGCTTCATTTTTAACAATTCTGTGAAGTGTTTACAATGCTTAAATTTACTGAGAGTACAAATAAAGACGCTGTTTATTTGATATTTGTTTTATTGATTGCTATACCAACAGAATGCATGAAATAACCTTAAATACATTTGGTAATATGCAGCATATATATATTCATGACTTTTTACCTTTCTACGAAGTAGGCCCTTTTCACAATGCTTTAATATTTTGAGAGCATGGATAAAGACATGTTGTTACTTTGATACGTGTTTCTGTGGTAAATTAGTGTTTCCAACTGTGTACTGAAAACATAACTTTTCTTAAGCAGTTTTTTTTTTTTTTGGACTGTTTTTTTTTTTCGCCTGCTCGCACCGATTTTGGGGTCCCCAGAGGATGTCATCCATAAAAATAAAAAAGTGTGGCCTTAGATAAGACACCATCGGCAAGAAATATAATTTTTCAAGAGATGGGTAAACTTTCTGAAATCTTCATACATGTCTTAAAATGCCAAGAGACCTCCAAAATCCCCACTTAAGTCACCGCTGCATACCTTAGTTGTCCCTCTACGAATTCTAAAGAAATTTGAGAAGGGTAGATAATGTGCCCAAACGCCGTCTTACTTCACTGTTACAAGAAAAGGAGACTTCAAATAAAATGCTGCCAAAAAAGAAGCAGTTGAGTGGTAATTTTCAAAAGGTCTTAGAAAAGAGACTATTTTACTTTATCAAACACATCTACATGTTTTTTTCATAAGCAACTGATAGTAACGAACCAGTGTATTCATTTCAAGCAGCTAATGAACTTGATGAATGCTGCTAAATAAACAATACACAATGAAAATTACGAAAAAAATAACTTGTCTGTCTTCCCATCACAAAGGTTGCAAGTCATTCAGCTCAGAGAACAACAAACTTTACGAGTGTTTCATTAGATAAAAAATTGCTAGGGGTAAACTAAAAAGACTTTGTTTATTGCAGCATTGCAATTTATGACAGACGATAGGCGTAACCGGGTTGGCATAAATTTTATGTTACTGTAAGCTTCAAGGCGGTACGTGAATTGGATGGAAAAGAATGGTACAAATGTAGTTGAAGCGGACGACTCCGAAACCTCTCTCTTTGTCTTTTTTCTCTTTCTCTCTCTCTCTCTCTCTCTCTCACACACACACACACACACAAACACACACACACACACACACACACACACGCGCGCGCGCGCGCGCGCGCACACACACACACTCAGGGACGTAAAAAACGTTCATATTGTCAGGAATATTTTCCTTCAATGCAGTGTATTATGCAATCATCTACCAAGCATATGAAATAAAACATAAAACCAAACAAACAAAAGGGACATTTTTATAGCCGATTGTTTATTCCCATATGTGTGAAAAATGGGCAGGTATGCGATTTAGGTTCATTCACCTCTACTATTATTTATTTGATGATGAACTCTCGCAAAACACAAAAAAACACACACTGAGAGGCAGAGCGTGTATGTGTGTGCGTGCGTGTTTATGTGTGTGTGACTTAGAGAGAGAGAGAGAGGGAGGGAGGGAGGGGAGAGAGAGAGGAATTGACTTGCATGTGTTATAACAATTCCATCATCACAAAAATTAGGTGTATAAGCGTTTCTATCTTCAGTTGTATAAAATGCATTAACAGTTATTCTTTATTTGCAGACTTTAACGCATTCTATGCTTTAATCTGATTGAGGCGTTATTTAACGACACTCCCCTCCTTCAAGATAGGTCCAGCGCTCCCGCTGACTACACGTACATTGGGCGTCCGCCTGTAGTCATTATTTTATGAATTGAATCAGAATGATCACCTGAACTTGATGGGTAAGTGTGGTTTCTTCAACCATGCTCTCTCTCTCTCTCTCTCTCTCTCACACACACACACACACACACACACAAACACACACACACACACACACACTAAGATAAAACATGCCGTCCAAAACATTGACCAAAATATAATTTTTCAACAGATGGGTGTGATTTCTGAAATGCCCATACATGGTTTAAATGCAAAGAGACCTCCAAAATTCCCACTTATGTCACTGCCGCATACCTTTGTTGTCCCTCTTCGAATTTTAAAGAAATTTGAGAAGGAAACAGAATGTGCCCAAACGCCGCCTCACTTCATTGTTACAAGAAATGGAAACTTACAATAACATACTGTCAAAGAAGAAACAGTTGAGTGGTAATTTCCATAGGTCTCAGAAAAGAGACTATTTTACTTTAGCAAACATATTTCCTTTTTTAACTTTTTTCAAAGGCAACCATTAGGAACGAACCAATGCTAATGAACTTGATAAATGCTGCAAAATAAACAATACCCAATGAAAAAAACGTAAAAAAATATCATGTCTGTCTTCTTATTACAAAGGTTGCATTTCATTCAGGTCAGGGCACTAGAAATTTTACGAGTGTTCCATTAGATAAAAAGTGCTTGGGGTAAACTAAAAAGACAATGTTTATTGCAGCACTACAATTTATGACAGACGATAGGCTTAAACGGGTTGGTATCAATTATGCAATTGTGAGCTTCATGGCGGTACGTGAATTGGATGGAAATGGCACAAATGCAGGTAAACCGGCCGCCTCCGAAATCTCTCTCTCTCTCTCTCTCTCTCTCTCTCTCTCTCTCTCTTTCTCTCACCTTTCACACAGGGACGTAAAAACGCTCATATTGTCAGGAATGGAATGAATTTTTAAAATGCAGTGTATTATGCAATCCTCATTTCAAGCATATAAGATAAAAATAAAACCAAACAGACAAAAGGGCCATTTTCTTCGTAACCGCTTACTTAAGAAAGCTCGATACATGGAAACTTTAATTAATTCATGATAGTTTATTCCCATATGTGTAAAAGATTTAGCTAGTATGCGGTTTAACATTCATCTCTTCTAGTTTATTAAAGCATCACCTATGTGGAAATGGAACATAGCCGCATTTATTTCATAATGAACTCTCGCAAAACACACATAAACACACACTGAGAGACAGAGTGTGTGTAGGCGTGCGTGTTTATGTGTGTGTGATTGAGAGGGAGGGAGTAGAGAGAGAGGATTGACTTACATGCATTAGCTGATTCAATGCGTCCTTTGCTTTACTTTGGCTTAGGCGTTATTTAACGATAGCTGCAGTGCTCCCACGTTATAAAATAGCTGCCTTGGTTTAGTTTTAACAGACTTCGTCGTCCGTCAAGATCCAACTCCTTCTCCTTAAGTGCGCAGATGACATCTCTTTTCAGGCCAAGATGAAGTTGATTCTACTCGCTGCTCTCCTGACCGTCGCCATGTTATGGGAAAGTCTTGGTCAAAGGTGAGAGAGAGAGACTGCTGAAGGGTTCATACATGTTGTGAATTCTAGCTGCAAAAGATCATCTTATGGTGCATTTAGAGTAAGTAAACAATCTGGAAGACCATGCTTTTTTACCTTATTGTTCTGGAAATTATCTTTGTCTGGGTCAAAGGTTCGATTTTTATCATGATTTTTTAAATACTATGGAAATTGGATAACATTTCACTTAGCGTAGATAATGCTTTCAAAAAGTATTTTGCCGCTTTTGACTTTACATGTATTGTGCATAGTTGTAAACGGGTTGTTCTCCACTCTGCTCTCTTCTGCTTATCTTCACAAAAATATACATGTCCAGTCGTAAAGGCCCTGGGGCTTATACAACAAAATCAAGATATTAGAACTGAGACAAAACCTTGGACAAATCCTTTTGATTCTTTTTTTATATTGAAAACGTTAGGGTCCTGTTTTTATGAGGGCTCTTTAAGCAATATCAAAAGCAGCAGAAATAATTTGAAAATTATGATTTGAAAAGTATTTTTGTATGAAAATGAAAAGCCGTCTTTTTTATTTTGATATCTATCAGCCAGATAGATTTAGATATGGTTATAATCAAGACGACTATGGCACCAACAGCGGATATCACAGCTACAGCTACAACAGCTATGCAGGGGTGGGGTACGACTACAGCAGAAGGAACAGATACACTGGATACGTACCAAGGCCTTATAAACCAACGTGAGTTTAATGTTGACATTTTTATTGTGTCATATAATTTACGATCTTTTTTACCTAGTTCGTGTATAATCCGGTTTCGCCAACTTAATTTTCGTAACAACCGGTATAAAGCTAGTAAAAAGTATGACGATTATTTATGACATTCAGTTCTACGAATTTTAAAGAAATTTTGATTGGGAAAGAAAATTTGCTTAAACCACGCCTTACTTCAACTAAAATGCCGTCAAAGAAGAATACAATACCCAATGAAAATAACGAAAAGATATACCTTGTCTGTCTTTTTATCACAAAGTTGGCAAGTCACTTAAGTCAGGACAAGACAATTTTTACGAGTACAGTATTTCATTAGATAAAACATGATTGTAGTAAGATGGAAAGACTTTGTTTATTGGAGGCACTATGGAAGATAACAGACGTAACTGGGTTGGCGTCAATTATATGACATTGCACTTGTAAGCTTCCAGGTGGTACGTGATAGGATGGAAAAGAGTGGTAAAACTGTAGCCGTATTGAACGCCTCCGAAAGCTTACTCTCTCTCTCTCTCTCTCTCTCTCTCTCTCACACACACACACACACACACACACATGGACGTAAAAAACGGTCATACTGTCAGCAAGAAAATAGTCTTTTAAAAACCGGTGCCTTATGTAATCCTCATTCCAAGCATATAAGATAAAAATAAAAACCAAACAAACAAAACGGACACTTTCTTCATAGCCACATGCTACAGTTAACTTGGTACATGCAGATTTCAATTCATTCATGAAACGTACATATTCGTATGTGGAAAACAATTGCACTTGTAGCTGCTTTTAGGACAGTCTGCTCTACTCAGTCTGCTGGTGACAAGTTAATTAAAGGATTCCTCTGCGGAAAAGGACGATAGCTGCTTTTAATAGATTATGAACCCTCGCAAAATACACACATACGTACAGAGAGAGAGAGAGAGAGAGAGAGAGAGAGAAATAGAGAGGATTGACATTTCCATTATTTCTTTAATGAACAGAATTTCAATGATTTTGGTCCCTGTAAAAATATACATGTTATGTTAATTAAACGTCGCCTGTTGTCTCAGGGAAAAGGGTGACGATCTTGTCTGCATTTAATGTCACTCTGACTCATTAGAAATCCCCCTAAGTATAACGAAGCTTCGTGTTAACAGTACAGGAAATGTAAATGTTATTTTTATTGTTATAGTCTAGTCGCCACTCCCATAGGCCCAATAGTCGAACCCTGCAATGTTCTTTCCTGTAAACTTTTTTTGCTGAAACGCATTCTTTAGGTCGAGAGAAGCAAAATTAGCTTGGTTGCTACTTCCGAGACATTGAGCATTTTTCAATATGGCCGTCAATTTATGAGGAAAAATAGAAAAACGACAAGAAATCGCCAGGTATACTTTATTAAAGGCTTCTTTGAACGTTAATCCTATCAGAAGAGCACAGCAGGAATGTTAGATACACTTAAGCGCGTAACTTTTAGCAAAACATCAAAATGGCCGTCAAAACATATGGCATAACGTAAAAAAAGATGCGAAAATTGTCCGTTTTTCTTCATATTTAGTCTTGTAAAAACTATTTTCGCCATTTATAATTATTTTCATGATCATATTTCGTTAGCCGTAAAATTAAGCTCTCAGAATAAACTATTTTGTCATTCCACAAATGGATGGGTAAGGTTATCAGCCCCCAAGAGTCTGTTGCCACTCCCACGGGCTTCATAGTCGAAACCTTCTATGCTATTCCCTGCTTTCTTTTTTTTTGAAGAACTAAACTCTTTGAGGCTACATAAGCCAGTTTAGTTAGGTTTTCTTCCAGTTACTACTTCATAGACATAGATCAATTTTCAAAATCCAAAATGGCCGTCAAATAATTATGTATTGGGCAATGTGTTGGGTCCAAATTGCACTGTGTTCTGCACTTCAGATAGGTTAAAATCAATGTTGATCCTTTCAAGACTGTTTTATAGGATTACAGATAGGACCACTATACGTTAAATTCATTAAAAAAGACAAAATTACCGCTACAACATGCTGGAAAAGGTTATGACGAGGTGTACTGGTAAGGTACAGTTATACTAAGACTCCACAAAGTGCGGCAACACGTAGGATTGACCGTTTCATAAATTATCTCTTTCTTTTTTATACAGGCTCAATCTGAAAAAATAAATATCAAGGGCCAGCAGGGATTTCCCCAGTATTTGTGATACAGGGACTCCAAAATGTTAATTTGCAATTTAGGCGCTAATGAGAGGGGGAGGGGTAAAATTAATTATAAATAAATTGAATTATTATTAATATACTAACCTTATTGTTTTTAGTTTTTATAATGATTATATTAACATTTATTTTTGTGATTTTAACCTTTTCAATATGGATAGGAATAATCCAATCCTAGGAGGTGTTTCTAATTTTACTCAAAAGGCCTATGAGGAGAAGAACATGTAAATTAAATTTGCTTGAGAGACAGCGTGTTGCCTTGACAACTAGGCTGTTAAAGCTACTTGGGTGCCAGTCTGTCACAGCTAAGTCTTGTTCCTCCTGCCCTGATCGATGAGTATGGCTGCTTGAGAAAGGGCAATAAGTCAGTGCTCGTCAGGTGCCTCGGAATCCTAGTCACAACCCCGCCTGCTCCAGATGTTGTGCTGGTTGAAGCCGGGTAGTTGCTTTACCACGTCGGCGGGACTGCAGGCGACTTAGCCGCAAGTTTTGGCGCTCGTCAATCCCACTTCCCCGAAGATTCAAGGAAAGTCGTGCTGTTTGACAGGTACGATGAAGAAACTCGTAGCCCTAAGGAACACGAGCGTATGAGACGAGGAAGCGCCAAAGAACTCTGGATTACTTCCAACACCAGCCTTCCTTGCCGCGAAACCATTCTTCACAATACGAAGAACAAGAGTCTCCTCAACAACATCCTCTGTACATATCGCCTTCCACACAACATACAGCTCGTGAATAAGATGGACTGTGCAGTAACCCATGTTGAGACAGATGTCACCCCTTCCAGTTATATGTTGAAGGCAATGGCGGATGGCGCCGAGACAATACGCATCCTTAGTGATGACACAGATGTCTTTGTCCTCTTGGTCTATTGGACATCAAAGATGAAGATAGATGCTACGATTCAAATGGAAAAGTAAAGTTGTGATGTCCTTGACATAAATGCTACTGTAGAGCAGTTAGAACCAAGGAAATGCAGCCAGTTACAAGGTGTCCACGCACTGTCAAGCTGTGATACAGTATCGTACCCCATTGGAAAAGGAAAGCAGTCGGCTCTGAAGCTGCTAGAGATAGATATACCAGGACTGGATCAAGTACTCGGAGAGCCTGGTGTTACCCATGCTGAGCTTAAGATGACAGCCGATGATTTCCTTTTACCCCTATACGGACAGGCGGAATGTACAACATTAAATGAGGCCTGTGCTCGCTTCTTTCGCTGTCGAAAAAAACCTCCGCTTCTTAGGAAACTGTCACCGACTGATGAAAACTTGCAGCTGCGTGTGCTTCGAGTTCATCTACAGATGTCACTGTGGAAGGCTGCAGACAAACGTGACCCACCTGAAGAAACTCGAGACATTTCAAACTTTGGTTGGACCATTAATGGATCAACCATCGTCCCAACCATTTCATCGGCACCAGTGGCTCCTCAAGTGCTGCTCGATGTGGTCAGCTGCAGCTGTGCTGTAGTAGGCGCCAAGGCTTGCAGTGGTGCACGATGCAGTTGCAATAACTCAGGTCTCTCATGCACAGACTGCTGCAAGTGCGAGGGAGGAATTTCATGTTGTGGGCATTTTACTAATCCATTAGACATTGACAATGAAGAACAGTTAGATGAAGAATATGACGAAGTCTAAAATAAGCTTATGCCCAAGACTTGTCAAGAAGTTGATGTAGTATTAAGAAAATCGATTTGATTAATTGCCACGTAATGACTGAGATATCCGCATTTAATGCTTTCTTTAATCATAGAGTAGTATTGACGGACATATTGCTTTTCGTTTGTTGTTTTATTTATCCAAAGAATCTGTTTAATTGTGCATCCTGTCTTTACTGCAGGTATAGATTTTTCTTTGTGTATATTTGTATTTGATTTATTAAACGTCTTTTTCAGTTAAAGGACTTGTGGATGTACAGCTCTTTTAGTTCTTTCCATTACGTTTTGGAGGCCATTTTTGTTTTTTTTTTAAATTCAAATGACTTGCTGAGATGTAAGTGATTGCAATTTATAAGAATGTTTACATAAATATCCAATGATGAACCATGGTGTGAAGAATATACATATTGATACGAACATAATGCTCTTGCTATTCATATAACAAATTGACGGCCATCTTGTTCTGTGAAAACTGATCAATGTCCTAAACGTATCAACTGGCAAAGAAACCCAAGTTTAGTTGTATTTTCTCAGTTTTCAAGCTCAGGTGATATAATTTCTTTTTAAAAGTTTGCAAGATATGACATAGCAATCTTCGACTGTGGAGCTCGTTGGAGTGCAAATGAAATTCCGGGACCTGATACCGTCAGCCACCGTTTGTAAAACGTCAAAAAAGGCCTTTTTCTCAGAGTTTGGGACCATGGCTAACAAAATATCATAATGAAAATAAATATAAATGGCGAAAATAGTTTTTACAAGACTAAATATGCAGAAAAATGGACATTTTTTGCATTTTTTTTACATTCTGCCCTATGTTTTGACGGCCATTTTGATTTTTTGCTAAAAATACGCGCTTAAGTGTATCCACCAGTCCTGCTGTGCTCTTCTAATAGGATTAACATTCAAAGAAGCCCTTAATAAAGTATACCTGGCGACTTCTGGTAGTTTTTCTATTTTTCCTCATAAATTGACGGCCATATTGAAAAATGCTCAATGTCTCGGAAGTAGCAACCAAGCTAATTTTGCTTCTCTCTGCCTGAAGAAAGCATTTCAGCAAAAAAAAGTTTACAGGAAAAAAAATTGCAGGGTTAGAGTTCTGGCTACTCGACTAACACCCATACTCCCTACACCGATACTATTTGACGATGCACTGCGCTAGTTGAGATTAATTTCTAATGCTGCCGGCAGATGTCTCTATAAGTAAAGCACAGTCCGGTGTACAGGTTACGTGATCTATCCTGATTAGTTACAGCGGTAAAACTGTTCACCGTATAACTTGCTCTGATTGGCGAACGTGTACATACAGGTAACTGAACTGTTTATAGGGGTTCAGGCGAAATCAATCTCTTTCTACTCTCTTCTCTTTCTATAACGGAATCTGTGAAGCTGACTGCCAAGTTTGTTGCATTTGTTTGTCCTCGACCTCTTCACCTCCTCACCACAAGTAAATTTGGCATCGTGCCCATCGATACGACCCCACGCCCCACAACCCCGCATCAATACATCCCCAAAAAAATTACCGTTATACGTTACTACCCTTCCCCCCAGGTACACCTCCCGTTTTTTTACTCCAGTGCATAGTTAGTTATTCCTCCGCATCCTTACTCCCCTTTGCAATGGTCACATTACCGACATTGTTACTCATCAATATTATGTTAAAGTAGGCCATTAACATTTTGTTTGCTAACGACCCGGAAGCAATGTCTACCCTTGACTGGAGGAATTTTTTTTTTTCAAATGGAGAAATGCATTGGGTATTGGATTGGTATGTGGAAATTAAAGCTACTAGTACAATTGACCTTGGGTAAATCCTAAAGGATGCTGCTTTTATGCTTTGAAATCACCTCCACTTTGGATTTGACACACCCCTTTGAACAAGCAATATTTTTGGTAAAATTTATCCTGGTTTTGGACTCGAGAATTACCAACAAGTTAAGGAACTTTTGGTAACTTCAATGTAGATAAACAGGCGAGACATATAATATTCTGTAAACTAAGTCGCCTAAATTTCAGTTGAGACCATCACATCGAACATGCATGTATCAATTCAGACAGGATAAAAAGGAAGACAGATGTACTTTTGTAGATAATATATTTTGCCCTTTACTAATATGGAGAATTGATATTAATAAAAAAATAATAAGCATCTTATCGTCCAAATCATTTAAATACTTTGAATGACGAAGAAATGAGAACAAAATCCACTTAAGTCCCCCTATAATCTTATTCCACTGATTGATGTACCTGTATTTTCTGCTAGTAATCCTAGATACTTCATCATATAAAACAAAACAAACCACTTATTCACGCTTTACTTTTCACTTTTAATTATCTACATGTAGCATAACACTACATAACTATATCTGGTCTGATAACAGAACGTATGTAACATGTATAATTATCATAAATACTAGTTTAAATGCTCTGAAAGTAATTAAGCAAACAGATGCATCTTTTTGAATATATTACATTGTGTTTTAGTTTAGGATACAGTATAACATATCTATCTACAAACTCATAATGTCAGACTTATATTGTACTTGCTTCCACATGCATGCACAACTGAACATGTACCTATATAAACATAACATTCTGTTCCCGCTGATAATATAAGACATACATGTATGAAAATAAGTCGTTGTATTGTGTATGAAATCAGGAAAATGTGACCATGCACTTTCCAAATAATACATCTGGTTGTTTTTCGAATGATAATACATGTGCATATCAGTTTACAAGTCGACGATCTGTTCACAATGTCAGTACGAAATGCCACTACTCCGTGCGATTTTAATATTACATCGCATTATGAGTCCATTATGTTCAGTCGATAACATAACATAACACACATGTACAAACTCGTTATATAGTCCGGCCAAAGCCAGATGAAGGTGCTACAGTACTACGCACACACATTCAGGATGTATTACATGCAGTATACGTCTTATCTTTAATAATTTAGATAGTCGNTTTGCAAGATATGACATAGCAATCTTCGACTGTGGGGCTCGTTGGAGTGCAAATGAAATTCCGGGAGCTGATACCGTCAGCCACCATTTGTAAAACGTCAAAAAAGGCCTTTTTCTCAGAGTTTGGGACCATGGCTAACAAAATATCATAATAAAAATAAATATAAGTGGCGAAAATAGTTTTTACAAGACTAAATATGCAGAAAAATGGACATTTTTTGCATCTTTTTTTACATTCTGCCCTATGTTTTGACGGCCAATTTGATTTTTTGCTAAAAATTACGCGCTAAAGTGTATCCACCAGTCCTGCTGTGCTCTTCTAATAGGATTAACGTTCAAAGAAGCCCTTAATAAAGTATACCTGGCGACTTCTGGTAGTTTTTCTATTTTTCCTCATAAATTGACGGCCATATTGAAAAATGCTCAATGTCTCGGAAGTAGCAACCAAGCTAATTTTGTTTCTCTCGACCTGAAGAAAGCATTTCAGCAAAAAAAGTTTAAAGGAAAAAAATTGCAGGGTTAGCGTTCTGGCTACTCGACTATTAATGTTCTAATAATCCGACGTAATACGTAAGCTATGGAATTGATTTATAACTTTAGAAAAAGTCAGTCAACGTTGTTAATATTAAGAAAACGACGAAGTAGTGCACCTGCTATTAGGCCTATCGTTACGCATGCGGCGATGGGTGCGTTCTTTCATCACATGTTTATAATTGTTTATAGTTATCTTGTGATAGAGAGAATGGGCTCTCCATTGGCCAATAAGTTGAATACTGTTTACTGTATTTTTCTGTATATACTGTAGGCTGCGTGTTTTCGCTATTCGTCCAGAGAATCCAGTGCTCTTGACAAAGTGACCGAGGCGTCTAGCCTTTGAGTTTGAATATAGCCAGGGGATAGGTTAATATTGAGTAGGTATTCACATTTGTTCATAATAATTTACATGTACAACTTAAATTTACGTAATTATTTATGTAATCATTTGTTTATGAGTGTAATTGTTAAATTTATTAATTTATCTTTATATTTAAGTGGCTAATTGTGTTATTTTCATTTCTCTATTTTTTCACCACGAAATCACATATTAATCACGAATAAATCACGAATAAAACCACAAGCCAAATTGCTTCTTAAGTTTTATTGTAAATAATTTGTGCCTGTGCAAATAACCATTTCTATCCCAGCGGCTGTGTGCAACACATATGAATCCAAGAAGTAAAAAAAAAAGAAACGAAATATTGACATGCATACAGAGAGAGAGACAGAGAGAGACAGAGAGAGAGATGGGGTTGAAAAAGAGAGAGAGAGAAGAGAGAGAGAGATGGAAGTTGAATGAGAGAGAAAGATGGGGCTTAAAAAGAGAGTGAGAGAGAGAGAAACAGGTCCTTTGGTAAAATTGAATGTAAAACACGATACCAAAATTATTAAAATCAGGGCATCGTTATGAGTAAAAAAATAAAATATTTAAAGGATAATGTCATTACGCCCAGTCCCGCAGCTAGCCACTACTAGTGTTAACTTACAAATGATCTCATTAAGACTGTACAAGATTAAATTAATTGAAAACAAAATTATTGAAAAAGATGAAGAATAATCGGATAATGGCAAGTGAATTTAACATTCATTTTATGTTAATGAGCAACAGTGTGTTTGAGAGAGACAGTGAGTGAGAGAGAGAGAGAAAGATTCGAAAGGGGCGCGCACTAAGATTATTTGTTCTTATCAGTCAGACTCACGAAGCAGTATGCCTTGTGGCTTATAAGTGCGCTATGTCCAAAACCTTCACATCCATTATTTAGCAGTGACATGTAATCTACTGGTCTTTTCTACATACTAAAGACACTTCTTATTAAACCAAACACAGGTTAAGTGAAGGATTATAACCTGTTGTTACTACCGTGAGGCTCAATTTTTTTAATTTTTTAAAAAATATATGTTTTACCTTTACTGAATTTGATAAGCACAAGCACTGACAAATCAAGGGAATTAATTTGGACAATCTGACGATACTTGGTAATTAAAACCAAAGTGATAATTCATTTCACGTGTGTACTATTTAGCCATCACTACCTTTACAAATATTTTAAGGCAAAATATTTTTTTCCAAAATGTAATAATTACGTATACGTTTTGTTTTGGCACATTTTAAAAAAGCTTCCTTGGTTCAGTTTTGACATACTCCGTCGTCAGCCAAGATCCGAGTCACAAAATCAACAAATACCAAAAAGGTACTTCCCATAATGCTTCCGAGTACACCAGTCACAATCTATCACTAAATACTACCATGCGTGTTTATAAAGAGTATCAGGCATGTTCTTGGCACTTTCTTTGTATGACACTGATGATTGTGTTATAGTAAACAACGTCAGAATACATAACTAGATAACTACTCAGAGAACTAACGCAGACCTACGCAAAGGAAACGGCATAAAAGTATATTCTTTTTTATTGTTATTTGGAGGAAACTTCGGGTGTTTTATTGTGATTGGTAGGTTTTCAATACAACATGTAAAGTTTACTTTCTTCAGATAATCTTGTAAGAAAGTATATATAGTCAATTGCAAAGGCATACACTGTGTCTTCCATGACGTAGGCCATAACGATCCGTGCTTGATATTGGTGCCATTATTAATTAAGCCTCAGTTTGAATAATGCTTTGTCTTCTAAGAAATACATTTAGTCGTGGTGTCTTCTGGTAATTAAATAATTAATTCATACATGTTCTCTTAACGTGCTTGTACTATGGGTAAAACATAACTTTCTTTTTACTTTCACAAGTACTCAGAATAAAATCAGTTAAGGTGATTTTTTAATAAAAACACATTCGAGTGTCTCCGTATTTCACCAGGCCATGGCAAAACTTAGAAGTTTGGTATTTTAGTTAAGAAAAATAAGCCGTTCCTGTCTTACATATGTAAATATACAGTGCCTTCAGTGGGTCTCTTTGATGCGGAAACAGTTATTTATAGAGTCCTTATTTCAAAAAATCTTGCATTTACATTGTGTACTTCGAAGAGGGTAGGTTCAGTTTCTGATGAGGAACGTTGCCACGAGAAAAGGGCCAACATTTCATTTTGGATTTCTGTGATGGGGTTTTAAATATGATCCCTGTATATGTGACCTTTTAAATAAATAAATAAACGCTTATAAAAAACAAAAACGCTTATAATTCCCATGGACATTTACAATCTATATTGGTCAACAAAGATTAAAAACAAAATGACATCTTCATCACATATTTTATTGCATAAGCGAGGAAAAATTTCATACATGTAATACAGAATATGTTTCCAAATTGCACCGGTCTATTTATGGGCAAAAGCAGTAAAGATATTTAGAATGATATGAGCAAGGAACTGTTTGGTATGGGTCACGTGGTTGATGTCGTCATATCCGGCTGTGCACACTGCAGAATAAAGGTTATCCGCAGCATCTGTTTCTGAAATATAAAAAAAAGACCTATTGAAAACGGTAATGGATAGGTATTTGTCTATACAGTATGTCATATTTATAGACTGTATAAAAATAATGAAAAAAAAACGAACTTTTTTCATTTTTTTTTTAATTTTCTGACTAGCCTTAACTAGCTATTAGGAAAACATGTATTAGACTGAATATTTCCACTTAACAAACGTGGAACAAACTGTAAAATGTGATAATAAAGCGATATCTTACCACAAAAACCCCCATGGGGAAATTAACCCCTTCTTTCCTCCATATTGAGGCTTTCCGTATCCAGCACCTTTGTATCCATAGCCTCCTCCGTTGCTGTTGTATCCGTTCAGGTGATATCCGTTGCGATCACCATATCCGTACCCTTGACCATTATAGCCGTTGTCGCCATTTCCATATCCACCTGGTTGGTATCCATAGTGAGTCCTTTTACAAAATAAAAAAGACAAAAAACTTTTCAATTTCATTGGGATAAATTATCAATATGAAATAAGACAACGTCACCTGTCAAACAGTCTTCAGTGGCACTCAGGTTATTAGACGTGGAGTAAAGGCTGAGTTTATCATTTTCTGTATATAGAATACTTTCTTCGCGTGCTTTGTCTCGATTCTCTTGCTTTGAGCAAAATGAAACCCCAACAACAAATTGGTTTTTGAACAAAAGTAAAGTGATTCCTTCAGCTACATATTTCAAAACAGACGGTCCAGATAAATTCTTTTTTTTTTAATTTCTAATTTTAATTGTACTATTGGATGAATTTAGTATTGGTTAGAGTAAATCGCAGAAAAATACAATTACACAGTAAAAAAAAATCACATACACACACACTAACACACCTTTTACTCCCAGAGCCCCACCAATGGGCGTCTGTCATGACCACGAGAGCAGCGAGTAGAATCAGCTTGATCATCTTGGAGGAAAAAAGAGTTGTCTTCTAACTTATGGAGTGTCACTTGGAGCTTGACTGAAGTCGAAGTCTGTTAAAACTAGACCAAGTCAATCTTTTTATACCGACCTGAAACACAAAACGATTTGGTAATTATTAGCCAGCCAGTATTTTGCCTAAAGCTATTTGTGACAAATGTCGGGATGTTAATTACAAATAAGACGCGTACGGAATGATTATTTTGGCAAAGCATCATCAAACTGTCAAAATAATAATCCCTATTTTTAAGCAGTCAGTGCTTATTGCAGTGGAAAAAATCAAGAGAGAAATGACGACTAAGGTAGAAACATGCCAAAACTGCTCCTAGCAGCTATGATTTACTCCTTTTTCGTTATTGTAAAATACGTCAGTCAAATTTTTAAATTTAAAAGTAATATTTTGTCGGTCTTTAAATTATGACAGAGTGGACAAATTGTTTTGTTATAAATTCGAATCATCAAGTTTTAAACGCAAAACCATGCAACAAACTCGCGTATCCATGACATTCATCTAGCAAATGATAAACTGCAATTTCTGCTGACAGATGAATAATACCAATACTGGAAATCGAGAAAAAACACCAATTTGTCTAGTTACAACGATGGCAAGACCATCTTTATTATTAATTCTGTTGAGAAGTTACTACAGGTTAGGACACTATATTTTACGACCTTTTCATTAGATAATAATTCCCTGCCTCGGGTGGATTTAAAAGAACTTTTATGTTACAGACTTACATAACAGGGTTGGTTCCAATAAGATGTGCATGTCTGCTTTAAGGCATACTGGTACCTGAACTTGATGGATAAGTGTGGTGACTTCAATCAGTCTCTCTCTCTCTCTCTCTCTCTCTCACTCTCTCTCACACAAAGACACACACACACACACACACTCACATTTAGATAAGACACCGTCGGCAAGAAATATAATTTTTCAAGAGATGGGTAAACTTTCTAAAATATTCATACATGTCTTAAAATGCAAAGAGACCTCCAAAATTCCCACTTATGTCACCGCTGCATACCTTAGTTGTCCCTCTACGAATTCTAAAGAAATTTGAGAAGGGTAGATAATGTGCCCAAACGCCGCCTTAATTCACTGTTACAAAAAAAGGAGACTTCAAATACAATGCTGCCAAAAAAAGAAGCAGTTGAGTGGTAATTTTCAAAAAGTCTCAGAAAAGAGACTATTTTACTTTATCAAACACATCTACATGTTTTTTTTCATAAGCAACTGATAGTAACGAACCAGTGTATTCATTTCAAGCAGCTAATGAACTTGATGAATGCTGCTTAATAAACAATACCCAATGAAAATTACGAAAACAAGGCAGCAAAGCTGTCAAATGTACAGACAAAAAACAGAAAGTACAAAAGCAGAAATAGGATACTGTTAATTCTGATGCACTTATTTATTATGCTTAACTGCATAGCCAACATCAAATTTTAATTCTGCGCAACAGTTGATTGGGATGAAAGTAAAATGTGTAACAAGCATTAGACTGAGTTCCCATACCTAGATCAATCTACAAGGATCAATCCAACTCGCAGGGGTTTCTCACTAAATTGCTTTCAGCTTAAGCGGCTTAGGATTCTGGCATGCCAGTTTCAGTAGGACAGCTAAGCCGCTTATATTGATTGCAATTGAAGATAGATCGACCTACAGTTAGCGTGATAGGGTCTGGAAACGGTCCCTAAGGCTTCAGGCTGATAAGCCAGAATGAGAATAAGTGAAAATTTCACAAAAAATTGCTGAAACTCGATAAAAAATAATAATAACAATTATATATATATATATATATATATATATATATATATATATATATATATATATATATATATATATATATATATATATATATATATAATTGTTTTTATATATAATTTAATAGACCTATTCTTCTAATTTGGGCTGTATGTCAATCCTAAGAATCATTCTTGTAAGTTAAAAAAAATACAGAAAATGTTACAAAGTAACAGTACGGGGCTCCTGGTAAATGGTAGTGATAAGTCACATCCATAAAATACCACTTTGAAAAATGAAAAATTAAAAAAGGAAAAATTACAAAAATATTCCACTAAAGCTGCCAATCAGTCTAGCTGTATTACCATGATATGAATCATCCAACTTGAGTTTAAACAGTGTCAACAACTCACAGAAATATAATTTATTTTGTTTTTTTACAAAAAGGGCACTTATAGCTATTATTCTGATATCTGAACTTGTCATCAGACCATATGACCTCCATAGATGACTATACTCTATAATTATCTCTTTAGAGATTATAACAAAAAAAATACTTTTTAGAGAAACAAAAATTCATTTTTTTTGCCAAAACAAACAGTTATTATCCCTTTAAATGCAAAGTCAAGTTGCAAATATTGCACAACAGGTAGTATCATAAAAGTGAACTGTTACATGCCCTTGGGAGTTATAAGTCCCTGTTATTCATCTTTAGCATTAATGTAAGCCTTACACAAAATTTTCTTCTGTAAACTTATTTTCAATATAAAACAACATTTACCTTCATAATTATCATTGACTCCTAATTATGTGACACAGTTAACAGAGCTTAACCTATGGGACTTTACAGGGAAATCTCAATGAGTGTTATATGTAATCTCATTTAATGCCCAATTGAAAATTGATTAAGCAAATTACTTAGACCTTAATTTAATTAGTGATCACTGTAGCGGACCACGAGTAAATGAAGCAACACCGTTGGATAATACTGCCGTTTATTTACGCAGTGTGAACAGAACTGAACAGAATCTGAACAGAAACTGAACAAAAACTGAACAGAAACTGGACAAAACTGGTGAAAACTATAAAAAGAAAAGAAAAAGAAAAATAATAATAACAAAACAGTGAAATAATGAGATAAATAAACTAAATATACTAAACGTAATTCATGAGATCTTAACAACAAATAATTGATCTTTACATGCGTGTAAGTTTTCTCTAATTATTTATTATCTAATTTTAAAAACACTCACACTAAAACAATATCCAGACTCGCTTTCTCCGCTGCTAAACTGGCTGCTCAGATACGGCCATGATAATCTGAGCTGGTACTGTAATTTTATTTGATAACATAAATATACATGTGCGATAGCTATTACTAAAATGGGATTATTTCCATTTACAACACCTTTTTTACATTAAGCAAAATAATCTATTTATTTTCATTTTTAAATGATCAACTAGGAAAATTGTTGACATAGGAAAATATCAGTAGAACAATTTTAAATGTTCAATTTGCTCCATTTAGAGATTCTGAACATAGTGAATGATATGACTGAATCTGACAAACTGTTAAGAAATGAGTTTATTTCCATTTTTGACACTTTATTACACAATACACAATAATAGGTTTACCGTTATTTTTATATGATCAACTAACAATATTGATAAGATGCAGAAAATGTCAAAAGAACAACTTAACATATCTAAATTAGTTACAAAATGAGACTGTTACATGCCTGAGAATTAAATTTGAAAAAAAAACACTTATATACAAAAAAGGCATAACTTCACCAAAACTTAACTGATCAAGCTTATATTCAAAACTTAATCTGTATTTTAGTAACACTGACCACTCCTGTGAATTTCAAGACAATTGGCCAATCAATTTTCCTTAAAATGTGTTATAGGTGTTGCATACATGCTGAAAAAAGTGAAAAAAAAACAGCATAACTTCCACAAAAAT
>NW_019775479.1:68008-114499 GCF_001039355.2 Lingula anatina | reverse complement strand
ATTTAGCTTCCCGCGTACTGTGGTCATTCCCCTCCCCAATTGGACTTTCAAGACTGGGCCTGAATTAAAACATATAAGTTTACTTGGGATCACAGCAAAATAACATACAAATATATGTTCAAATAGAAGAAGTACTGATCTCATTATAATAACAATATATATAAAAACAGTAAGTAAAAATCAATCACCGTAAAGGAGATATATTAACATTGTTGAATACTGTGATATTATCTAATCTACAACTTTGGCCTCTAATCGTCCTTGCGTGTAAATTATTTTCCACACATCAAATCGCCCTTGCGTGTAAATTATTTTCCACACATCAACTTGAGCACTTCTTTAGCCTGGCAGACCCCCGCGTCAGATATTTCTGCCGTTGCCCCTTTCAACGTCTTCCCCTTGTTCAGTGCTGCTATCGCCCTTTCCTTTTTTCCAGTGCGGTGTCCTTCTTAACGGTTTCTGTGAAGATATAACGAAATAATATCAAAATATAATGTGTAATAACGTATTAAACATAACTTGGTAAAGGGAACAGCATGTCTGACTAAAAAAAATTCAGACCAAGTATCAGGATTGAGAATTACAAGAATGCATGTAGCCTACCATTACAACAGAAATGGAGAATGTAATAAAATTAAAGACTTGGTAATTTATCAACACACATTGATAATCAATTATTAAAAATGAAAATAAATGAATATTATGAAAATAACAAAAGGAATAAAAACACTTACTGTCTTCATCCTCTCGTTTTTCCTGTACATATACTTTGTACTCTGTCTCTGTGGCTATCTTCACACCACACCACATCCTTCCCCTTTGTAGTTGCGATTTAATATTCGTTGTTTAGGGGTTGTCGGCTCATGTCTTAGTTCAACTAACTCTTATCAAAATAACACGATCCAGGACTGGGCCCCTGGGGACGTGTGTTTTGACAGCGCCCCTCGTTAAAAGCTTTGAGATTGTTTTTGGGACGTTAGAGTTTAGATTGAAGTATAAAAGTCCCTTTAGATGCGTTATCACGTGTTTGTGAAGAGATGACAGCGGTGATAGAACGTGTCCGTCTATAATTCTGATTCGAATTATGTAAGATAACTATTTATTGCCGTATTCAATATTATCGGCTGTTGTTTCACCTCAGTATGATGTGAGAGAGGTGTCTCGCCTCTGTATGTGTTTGACCTGAAGGGTCGACTGTACGAGATACACACAGTGCGGCTGGTGAAACGAAAAAAAGGGGGGTTGGACTGGTTGCAGAAAGCGCTTTTCGGTCAACAACTGACCTTCATCAGCTGCCAAGTCCTGAAAAAAAGAGGGGGGGGGCTGTGCTTAAACAAAGAAGTGAGAAACCAAAACACTTGGTTTAAGCCTTCATCACCGCGGTTGGAGAGAGGTTACATAAAAGATTAAATAGCTTATTGGCCACCATGCTGCTTGTTATACTGACCTCAGCTCATGAGTCATGAGTCGTGTTTCAATGGTACTTCATGTGAAAACTGTGTTAATTACTGGTAGCAATCCCCATACAAATACAACCGAATCCGGCTGTCATCTAAAGCAGGCCTGTCCTTCTCTGTCAAAGCCCAGAACTTATAAACAAAATAGCCGTTTTTGACTTGCGGCGATTTACTTATTTTCATGTGAAAAATGAATTTCTATGAAGAAATCAGTATATTGCGATATGATACATTTTCATTAGCAGAAACCGCGTAAAAGGGACACACGATGCACGTTTAATGTGCAGTGATTCTTCACTTACGTGGTTAAACCCCCCTTCTCTTCGTCACCCACTATGAGCAAGATATCATCATCAATAGAAAAAGTACTCCTGTTATATACGTATTACGGCACATCATACTGATAATGTTTGCTATATATCAACATATGTATCGCTGCTTAACCTTGCAAAATAACAATGGTCTTATAGTTATTCAGTTTTTCAAGCAAGGTTTTTTATGACAGCTAGTTAAGAACTAATGGTTTACTTATGGTTCTAGACATGGTCTATCGAGCGAAATCTTATCGTGGGATGTACTACGATCAGTTGTGGGGCAATACTTATTCATAAAAAAAAATTCTTATGCACCTCCAGTCAACATTGGTATTAAAGTATTTTTGTTTTCGTCTTTTAGCTGGATGAAATATTGAAGGTGACCGTGACGTACATTGTTGTTAGTCGGGCTTTGTTGAAATTTCCCCGGCCACCAGCGCATGGAGTGACACATCTTTATCCTTTTTTGTTTGTTCTCCGCTCAGTGTTGATTAAATATTAGAACGATTAACGGTCACCCGCTGGTTCTTCCAACTCCCTTATTAGTTAAAGATTGGTTGCACCACTGCACACGCTGATTCAATGCATAAGCACTACGTCCATCAGTGAATAAACTTAAGATCTATTTAAACTGCCGCAGTCTAAATCGCGATCGACTAAGGAATCTTTATTAATACACCTTATTAATTGAAAAAATAAAAAATTAAAAAAACACTGACTGTGTATCATGATTTCAGTAAAATGATTTTTACTCCGGAGACACCTTAAAACGTATCCTATAAAATCCAGATTTGTAAGCGCAAGTGTGATTAACAATTTCTATAGTACAAGCGACAAGTTAAATGCTAGTCAGTTATGTTGCTGCAACCAGAGTTGCATATCCAAGGCCGCGGCCAAACTTTTAATAATTAAACAGCATGGCCTTTGACCAAGTCTTATTCATTATAATTCATTGCAATTTTATGGAAATAATGATCATGCTTTAAATATAGACTTCTAAGCAATCTGTATTAATTTAAAATGGTTTTTGAGACGACTGTGAATTGGACTGGATTTGATAGATCAAATACAACTATTAGGGATAAATCCGCAAAGAGAAATGAAAAGATGAATAACAAAATATGATAAGCCCTCGGGGGAAGCTTCCTCAGGAGAGATGTTCTTATGATCGGGATGATCACGCCTTTCGACAGTATATACATGTAGCACACCTAAGATAATTAAATGAAATTTTGAAAGGAATTAACAATATAAATCTTTCAGTTCCATTGAAATCTCATGTTCTTAAATGTCAGTCACAATCCAATAACGACCGTCACAGGGGCGGATTTAGGGCGTCTTCTGGGTCTTCCGGAAGACGGTCAGATTTTCAAGTTTACATTGACGGGTATCTATTTTTTTCTGTCGGAAGACGGTCAAAAATGAAGAACGGATCAACAGAGATAATTTGGAAGACTGTCAAAAATATCTCTGAATCCGCTCCTGCGTCACATAATACCAAGGCAGGACCCCTGCGGAAAAACGTTGTTCAGTCGCGAAGAAAGACGAACGAGATTACGCCTGTTGAAAGGCCGTGTAAAAGAGAAAGGGGTACTACTACGCGGAAAAACGTCATTCAGTCGCGCGTTGTAAAGGCCAGCTTGCACTGTTCCGACGTCATTCCGCGGAGGCTGAAAAATCGGAAATATTTGTTTTTGTGCTGTGTATATTCTTTTGTGAATTGTGCTTAGACAACTGTTCATTTTAATGTGTAGAATCGGTGTATTAAAACATATTAGACCATAACAGCTTCCGATTGTGTTAGAACGGAAAAGTAGGCCTAGAAGTTTGTGCTGTTGGGTTACAGCATTTATGAACTGTGCTCCTAGGTTTTACAGGATCAACAGTTTCGAAATTTTCGAATATTAGCAAATGAATTAAAAATATTCCTTGGGAAGAAAGAAAAGCAGATCTGTTTTTCTGTATAAGTTTAGCGACATCAGTAGGCCTATAATGTTAATCTAATAAAAAATTTTAAAAGTCACATAGTTTCTTTCTTGATAATGCATAATCAGCTGAAACAACACGCAAGGCTGTCTGGGTTTATGAAGTTTGTACATGACCGTCATTCGTCTTGTCTTCCATATGTGATGGATTTTCTAATATTCCGATCAAACAGAAATTTTCATAACTGCTTTTCACAGGATGGCAGCCTGCTGATACGAGCCGCCTACGCTGTACCGGTGGTTACCAGACCTTCTGTTCACGTCCACGTCAACACCGTAGTCACGTCTTCCAGTGCCACGGACGCGGGCGTCTACTGATGTCTGACGCTTCCTGGAAGATGAGGTTGGTTTTGGACCAGGATTTGACAATAGTTTTGTGATTGAGATCAAGAGTGCTACATGGAAGTGGTTTGACTCGTGATCTTTATATTTCGTTAAAACATATTTAAAAAATGGTGGCTGTTAACTCGTTGTTTATAATTTCTTCTGAATATGGTTTATTTATTTGAAACAAAATTGTTTTTGTGTCTCCGGAGCTTTATCGTTTTAATAACTAGGTCACTGAACAAAAACAAAGAGAGGAATGAATAATTACAAATATACAATGACAACTTCAAAAAAAATGTCTGTTGGCAATGAAATTTGGATTTTGCATATTTACCTCCTGTCCAAAACTTCCAGATCCTCTTCTTCAGCTGCCAGATCCCGTTTCTTCCGCCTGATAAATCCAAAAAATTAATATATTGATAACTTACATTTTACAACACTGTAATCACAGCTGTAAGTTCAAGCAAAAATTCGTTCAAATTTTTTAAAAAATATAATCATAGGGCCTACATAATAATTGGCTACTAGAGCATTTTTTATACTTTTTCAAATGCAATCGGCTCAAAATTTTCTTGTCGTAACACTGTGAAACACACACACACAAACACTCGGGTACACAATTATAGCGACAAGTAAAATCTTGGAACTGCTGTCTTACCCAAACGGTATACGGACACGAAGCCCGGCGGAGGTGTGTCCAGTTTGAAAGTCCCTCTGTCCGTAAGCGGACACTCTGGTACCTCCTTTACTTTCGTATCCAAATTCTGCACTCCCTGAGGTGGAACTTCCGTAAGGATTAGAGTCTCGTCTCAACTCCCCACCCACTCTGAAACCAGACGGGGAGGTGTACCCTCCGTGGACGCCAACGCCACTGCTTTCACCCTGTCCTACATTTCTGTACCCGCTAGCACCGACGTAGCCACCATTGTCGAAATTGCGTGTGAGTGAACCGTGCACACCAACGCTTTTGGGTTCAAAGTTGACATGTCCGCCGACGCTGTAATCATACGGCCCAGAGCTGCCAGAGTGAGATACACTTACACATTCGCTTGTTACACTGGTCTGTCGTTTACTAGATAAAAAGATGATAATGTATAAGGTCAACCGTGCCTTTGGATAACCATGAAAAACGCCGAAAAACGCTCCTGTTTACTGCAGTTTTTCAAAATTATGTTTATCATAAGCCAATTGTTTGAAACAAATTTTTTTTGTTTAATAAGGGTGATTTCGTTTAAAAACTACATGGAGGTCATTCAACAAAATCATATTAACGTTTGTTTCTTCTATAAAATATAATTTTTAATAAATGAATGGTTGCAGCTTTAACAAATTCCTATTTGGACATGGGCTTCTTATCATCAAACTTCATATTACGTCTACCTTCTTTCCAAGACATTCAGATCCTCTTCATCAGCTTCCAAATCTCGCTTCTTCCGTCTGTTTAAACCGAAAAGAATATACTTATAACTGACATCAAATCATAACAGTAAACTGTACTTCAAACAAGGTTCTAGTTTAAAAACACTTTTATCAATGTTTTAAAAAGATTTTCTTTCTTGTCAAATGCACTGTATAAAATGCTTATATCGTCACAGTTTGATACACGCACACTGACACACAGCCATAGTGACAGCTATACTCCTAGAAATGCTCTCTCAACCTGCATTTGGAAACACGAAGCTCATGTGAACTCACTTTGCATACCATAATTCATATTATGTGAAATAATGAAACAGGTGCCTTGAGATACTAACTTCTACTTCATGATTCGCCTCAAAATACCGTCCTTCATGTACTATATCGGAGTCTAGGCCTACATGTGGGATGATTAAGATACAGTAATGGAAGTTTGATGACAGAGACTCACCCAAATGGAATGCTCACTCCTGCCCTGACTCCTGTGTCTCTGCCACCAAAGTTATCCCTGCGGTGATAACCTCCGACGCCAAAACGAACGCCACGACTGTTGGTGTAGCTGTAGCCTCCTCGTACTTCAGTTCCTCTGTACGCACCACTACGCTGATACGAGCCGCCTACGTTGTACTGGTGGTTACCAGACCTTTTGTTCACGTCCACGTCAACACCGTAGTCACGTCTTCCATTGACATGGGCGCGGGCGTCTACTAATGTCTGACGCTTCCTGGAAGATAAGACGCTGCTTTTGGACCAGGATTTGACTATAATTTTGAGATTGAGCGCTACACTTTTACATGTCTGTGGCAATTACTCTTTCAAAAAAATGTTCGTTTGCCATGAACTTTTGATTTGTCATATTTACCTCCTGTCCAAAACGTCCAGGTCATCTTCTTCAGCTGCCAGGTCCCGTTTCTTCCGCCTGATAAATAAAATAAAGAATAATGATAACTTACATCTTACAGCACTGTAAACACAGTTATTTCCAGCAAGTTTATCGTTCAAATTAAAAAAATTAATAATGTTCGATAATTGGCTACTTCAGCTTTTTCTACTTTTTAAAATGCAATCGGCTCAAAATGTTCTTGTCGTAACACAGTGAAACACACACACGCACACACACACACACACACACACACTGGTTCACAATTGTCGTGATAACTAAATCTTGGAACTGCTGTCTTACCCAAACGGTATACGGACACGAAGCCCGGCGGAGGTGTGTCCAGTTTGAAAGTCCCTCTGTCCGTAAGCGGACACTCTGGTACCTCCTTTACTTTCGTATCCAAATTCTGCACTCCCTGAGGTGGAACTTCCATAAGGATTAGAGTCTCGTCNTTTTGGTAACGAAAGTTTTAAAAATAACAGCCCTTTGGGATGATATTCGCACGTTATTAATACTTACAAAAATAAGCCTACATTCTGTTGTCAACCTCAAGTATATTTTTTCACGAGGGATGTATGCTTTAAGGCATCAGAATGAAACCTGAGTTTATCAATTGTTTTGTTAATACTTACTTTTTCTCGTTTATCCAGCACCTTTGAGAGTATTTGGGTAAGCTTAACATGGAAGTCAGCCGGTATCTGATCTCCCGATACATTGGTTTCTACTCGGCAAAGCGGCATAGCTGTTCTCGTAGACGTCTAGTGACTGTATGATATATTTCTGTTTGATTTCGGTGAAAAGCTGAGTATTTCAATTGAACGGTTGTCCTTAAGCAAGACTACAACACCGAAATACTGGCGTCAATAGAATGTATTTTCTTATTCATGATGTATTTTATTAACTCTGATGTTGGTACATCGTACATCACGGTGCCAGCATATCACGGTTTATAAAATATGCGCAACGTCGAATGTTAACATATCTGCATATAGTCTAATATATTCTTTTGTGAATTGTGCTTAGACAACTGTTCATTTTAATGTGTAGAATCGGTGTATTAAAACATATTAGACCATAACAGCTTCCGATTGTGTTAGAACGGAAAAGTAGGCCTAGAAGTTTGTGCTGTTGGGTTACAGCATTTATGAACTGTGCTCCTAGGTTTTACAGGATCAACAGTTTCGAAATTTTCGAATATTAGCAAATATTAAAAATATTCCTTGGGAAGAAAGAAAAGCAGATCTGTTTTTCTGTATAAGTTTAGCGACATCAGTAGGCCTATAATGCTAATCTAATAAAAAATTTAAAAAGTCACATAGTTTCTTTCTTGATAATGCATAATCAGCTGAAACCACACGCGGCAAAGCTGTCTGGGTTTATGAAGTTTGTACATGACCGTCATTCGTCTTGACTTCCATATGTGATGGATTTTCTAATATTCCGATCAAACAGAAATTTTCATAACTGCTTTTCACAGGATGGCAGCCTGCTGTGCCTTAGGGACCTTTCAGAATAGAAGATCCGAGTATCGACTAGTCCAAGGATCAAATAAGGCGGACCCTACATGAAAGGAAGACCGCCCCTGAAGGGGCACAGTAATTAAATCTCGGCTCCGGACGCGTGGGGAGACGTGTGAGGGGCGGAGAGACCATTACAAGATTGAGCGGTCTATCTTCATGTAGGGTCCACCATATTTGATTCTTAGATCAGTCGATACTCGGATCTTCTGTTCTGAATGGCCCTTTATAGACTATAGACTAGTGTTGATTGTTTTAAGTGTGGTTTTAAGATTAATCAACCGATATTATTATCAGTTGTGGCTCCACCTGGAAATTGAACTGCTCGATAGCTTCAGAGCCCACAAAACTGTTAAAAGTTAATGGAAAATAACAAACAAACAAATCAAGTATAACTTTGTCTTAAGCCTACGATTAAGTTGGGGTCTAAAATTTATTTGGTCCTATGTATTCCTCATTAACAGGACCAGTAAAACACATGAATTTTTAAAACTCCACAAGCAATGTCTTGCCAGTCAAATATTTCATTGCTGCCATCATTTCAAGAAGAATGTCTAATTATCGTTTCACATTAAACTGCCAATTATTTAAAATTTGCCTTTAAATATATTATACAGATCGTTTCAAAATGATATTCATTATATCTCTACCAGTATTATTCACATTTCTTTGTTTTATCTTAGCAGTATTAAATATGGTTTAAGCATTCATCATTATTGCTGTAAACTGCATGTCATAAGATTTGTGACAGTGAGTATGTAAGAAAGCCCAAATTTCAAAATAATGAAAAAATATACACTTCTCTTTCTCTGATGCACATTTTTGTTTATTTTTTAGTTTAACAACGGACAACAAGAGTAACAAATTACAGAGTAAGTGACTAAACAGTGTTATTTTTACCCTGATGCAGCTGTTCTTTACGGGTTTTAAACATATTTCTTTTATCATTCTAGCAAAAAATTTGAGATCCAAACTTATCAAAATAATGAAAGAATAGTGTCATGTTTTCTCCGTGAAGAAGGCTTATGTCCAGTTGTATGTGCATTCAAACAATTTAAGTGATACATCACACCGTGTTTTAAATACGGAAGATTGATAACAATGAAGGAAAAGGAATAAATGTCCAATTGAATTTGATATTTCGATTCATATATGTGACAGAATTCGCGAAACAGAGTTCACTTTCGTTCTCAGCAATGTCGTTTATCCAAGACAGTACATTACCGTTTTCTGAAATGAAAATCATAACAGTAAGATATGTATAGAGCATAAAGTAATGGATCTCTTATATCAATTTTGAAAAAAAAAGATCTGTTTCGATTTCCAATTAACTTTGCTCTATTATATTATATTATTAGGCAGTTTCATACGATAATGTTAGATACAAATTGATGACAGAGACTCACCCAAATGGAATGCTCACTCCTGCCCTGACGCCTGTGTCTCTGCCACCAAAGTTATCCCTGTGGTGATAACCTCCGACGCCAAAACGAACGCCACGTCTGTTGGTGTAGCTGTAGCCTCCTCGTACCTCAGTTCCTCTGTACGGACCACTACGTTGATACGAGCCGCCTACGCTGTACTGGTGGTTACCATGCCTTCTGTTCACGTCCACGTCAACACCGTAGTCACGTCTTCCAGTGCCATGAACGCGGGCGTCTACTGATGTCTGGCGCTTCCTGGAAGATAAGTCGCTGATTTTGGCCCAGGATTTGACTATTATTTTGAGATTGAGCACTATACTTTTACATGTCTGTGGCAATTACTCTTTCAACAAAATGTTCGTTTGCCATGAACTTTTGATTTTTCATATTTACCTTCTGTCCAAATCTTCCAGATCCTCTTCTTCAGCTGCCAGATCCCGTTTCTTCCGCCTGATAAAACCAAAAAAAGAATATAATGATAACTTACATCTTACAGCACTTTAAACACAGTTATTTCCAGCAAGTTTATCGTTCAAATTAAAAAAATATATTAATAATGTTTTATAGTCTATATTATTTTATAAATTGGCTACTTCAGCTATTTCTACTTTTTCAAATGCAATCGGCTCAAAATGTTCTTGTCGTAACACAATAAAACACACACACACATAAACACAGATACACACACACACACACACACACACACACACACACACTGGTACACTATTTTAGCGACAAATATTATAATGGAACTGCTGTCTTACCCAAACGGTATACGGACACGAAGCCCGGCGGAGGTGTCCCCAGTTTGAAAGTCTCTCTGTCCGTAAGCGGACACTCTGGTACCTCCTTTACTTTCGTACCCAAGTTCTGCACTCCCTGAGGTGGAACTGCCGTAAGGATTAGAGTCTCGCCTCAACTCCCCACCCACTCTGAAACCAGACGGGGAGGTGTACCCTCCATGGACGCCAACGCCGCTGCTTTCACCTGCTCCAAAATTTCTGTACCCGCTGGCACCGACGTAGCCACCATTGTCGAAATTACGTGTGAGTGAACCGTGCACACCAACGCTTTTGGGTTTAAAGTTGACATGTCCGCCGACGCTGTAATCATACGGCCCAGAGCTGCCAGAGTGAGTAACACTTACACTGCTCTGTCGTTTACTAGATAAAAAATAATAATGTATAAAGTCAACCGTGCCTTTGAAAAACCATGAAGAAAGCCGAAAAACGCTCCTGTTTACTGCAGTTTTTCAATGTTATGTTTATCATGAGTCAATTGTTTGAAACAAATTTTCTTTGTTTAATAAGGGTTATTTCGTTTAAAAACTACATGGAGGTCATTCAACAAAATCATATTAACGCTTGTTTCTACTATATAATATAATATAATTTTTAATAAATGAATGGTCGCAGCTTTAACAAATTCCTATTTGGACATGGGCTTCTTAACATCAAACCTTATATTTAGACTACCTTCTTTCCAAGACATTCAGATCCTCTTCATCAGCTTCCAAATCTCGCTTCTTCCGTCTGTTTAAACCGAAAAGAATAAATTTATAACTGACATCAAACCATAACAGTAAACTGTACTTCAAACAAGGTTCTAGTTTAAAAACACTTTTATCAATGTTTTTTAAAGATTTTCTCTATTGTCAAATGCACTGTATAAAATGCTTATATCGTCACAGTTTGATACACGCACACTGACACACAGCCATATATGACAGCTATACTCCTAGAAATGCTCCCTCAACCTACATATGGGAACACGAAGATCAGCGATGTCATATGTGAACTCACCTCGCATACCATAATTCTTACATGGATTATGTTAAATAATGGAACAGGTACGTGCGTTGAGAGACTAACTTCTACTTCATGATTCGCCTCAAAATACCGTACTATTATATCGGAGTCTAGGCCTACATGTGGGATGATTAAGATATAGTAATGAAGGAGTTTGATGACAGAGACTTACCCAAATGGAATGCTCACTCCTGCCCTGACGCCTGTGTCTCTGCCACCAAAGTTATCCCTGCGGTGATAACCTCCGACGCCAAAACGAACGCCACGACTGTTGGTGTAGCTGTAGCCTCCTCGTACCTCAGTTCCTCTGTACGGACCACTACGTTGATACGAGCCGCCTACGTTGTACTGGTGGTTACCAGACCTTCTGTTCACGTCCACGTCAACACCGTAGTCACGTCTTCCATTGACACGGGCCCGGGCGTCTACTGATGTCTGGCGCTTCCTGGAAGATAAGTCGCTGCTTTTGGACCAGGATTTGACTATAATTTTGAGATTGAGCGCTACACTTTTACATGTCTGTGACAATTACTCTTTCAAAAAAATGTTCGTTTGCCATGAACTTTTAATTTGTCATATTTACCTCCTGTCCAAAACTTCCAGGTCATCTTCTTCAGCTGCCAGGTCCCGTTTCTTCCGCCTGATAAATAAAATAAAGAATAATGATAACTTACATCTTAAAGCACTGTAAACACAGTTATTTCCAGCAAGTTTATCGTTCAAATTAAAAAAATTAATAATGTTCGATAATTGGCTACTTCAGCTTTTTCTACTTTTTAAAATGCAATCGGCTCAAAATGTTCTTGTCGTAACACAGTGAAACACACACACGCACACACACACACACACACACACACACACTGGTTCACAATTGTCGTGATAACTAAATCTTGGAACTGCTGTCTTACCCAAACGGTATACGGACACGAAGCCCAGCGGAGGTGTGTCCAGTTTGAAAGTCTCTCTGTCCGTAAGCGGACACTCTGGTACCTCCTTTACTTTCGTACCCAAATTCTGCACTCCCTGAGGTGGAACTGCCGTAAGGATTAGAGTCTCGCCTCAACTCCCCACCCACTCTGAAACCAGACGGGGAGGTGTACCCTCCGTGGACGCCAACGCCGCTGCTCTCACCCGGTCCTACATTTCTGTACCCGCTAGCACCGACGTAGCCACCATTGTCGAAATTACGTGTGAGTGAACCGTGCACACCAACGCTTTTGGGTTTAAAGTTGACATGTCCGCCGACACTGTAATCATACGGCCCAGAGCTGCCAGAGTGAGTAACACTTACACTGCTCTGTCGTTTACTAGATAAAAAATAATAATGTATAAAGTCAACCGTGCCTTTGAATAACCATGAAGAAAGCCGAAAAACGCTCCTGTTTACTGCAGTTTTTCAATGTTATGTTTATCATAAGTCAATTGTTTGAAACAAATTTTCTTTGTTTAATAAGGGTTATTTCGTTTAAAAACTACATGGAGGTCATTCAACAAAATCATATTAACGCTTGTTTCTACTATGAAATATAATTTTTAATAAATGAATGGTCGCAGCTTTAACAAATTCCTATTTGGACATGGGCTTCTTAACATCAAACCTTATATTTAGACTACCTTCTTTCCAAGACATTCAGATCCTCTTCATCAGCTTCCAAATCTCGCTTCTTCCGTCTGTTTAAACCGAAAAGAATAAATTTATAACTGACATCAAACCATAACAGTAAACTGTACTTCAAACAAGGTTCTAGTTTAAAAACACTTTTATCAATGTTTTTTAAAGATTTTCTTTCTTGTAAAATGCACTGTATAAAATGCTTATATCGTCACAGTTTGATACACGCACACTGACACACAGCCATATATATATGACAGCTAAATGCTCTGGGAATACAGCCTAGGAGTATATATACTCCTAGGCTGTATTCCCAGAGCATTTAGATCGATCTATCCCCGCGGGGAGTCTCACTAGATTACTGTCAGATAATCCGGCTTAAATGTCCGTCCCGCCTACTACAAGTTGTAAGGGGGTAATTAACTTTCGTGTCCGCACGGCTGACAGCTATTTAGTGTGAACCCCCAGGGAGTTAGGTCGATCTAAAGTAGATCGATCTAATCTCTGGAAATGGGGTCCTAGAAATGCTCCCTCAACCTACATATGGAAACACCAAGCTAAGCAATGGCATATGTGAACTCACCTCGCATACCATAATTCTTACATGGATTATGTTAAATAATGGAACAGGTACGTGCGTTGAGAGACTAACTTCTACTTCATGATTCGCCTCAAAATACCGTACTTTTATATCGGAGTCTAGGCCTACATGTGGGATGATTAAGATACAGTAATGAAGGAGTAAGATGACAGAGACTCACCCAAATGGAATGCTCACTCCTGCCCTGACTCCTGTGTCTCTGCCACCAAAGTTATCCCTGCGGTGATAACCTCCGACGCCAAAACGAACGCCACGTCTGTTGGTGTAGCTGTAGCCTCCTCGTACCTCAGTTCCTCTGTACGGACCACTACGTTGATACGAGCCGCCTACGCTGTACTGGTGGTTACCATGCCTTCTGTTCACGTCCACGTCAACACCGTAGTCACGTCTTCCAGTGCCATGAACGCGGGCGTCTACTGATGTCTGGCGCTTCCTGGAAGATAAGTCGCTGATTTTGGACCAGGATTTGACTATAATTTTGAGATTGAGCGCGACACTTTCACATTTCTGTGGTAATTACTCTTCCAACAAAATGTTCGTTTGCCATGAACTTTTGATTTGTCATATTTACCTTCTGTCCAAATCTTCCAGATCCTCTTCTTCAGCTGCCAGGTCCCGTTTCTTCCGCCTGGTAAATCAAAAAAAGAATATAATGATAACTTACATCCTACAGCACTGTAAACAGTTATTTCAAGCAAATAACAAATATATATATATATATACTAATAGTGTTTGATAATCGCCTACTCAAGCTTTTTCTACTTTTTCAAATGCAATCGGCTAAAAATGTTCTTGTCGTAACACAGTAAAAAACACACACGCACGCACACACACTCACACCCATACACACACACGACTGGTACATTATTTTAGCGACAAATATTATCATGGAACTGCTGTCTTACCGAAACGGTATACGGACACGAAGCCCAGCGGAGGTGTGTCCAGTTTGAAAGTCTCTCTGTCCGTAAGCGGACACTCTGGTACCTCCTTTACTTTCGTACCCAAATTCTGCACTCCCTGAGGTGGAACTGCCGTAAGGATTAGAGTCTCGTCTCAACTCCCCACCCACTCTGAAACCAGACGGGGAGGTGTACCCTCCGTGGACGCCAACCCCACTGCTTTCACCCTGTCCTACATTTCTGTACCCGCTAGCACCGACGTATCCACCATTGTCGAAATTACGTGTGAGTGAACCGTGAACACCAACGCTTTTGGGTTTAAAGTTGACATGTCCGCCGACACTGTAATCATACGGCCCAGAGCTGCCAGAGTGAGATACACTTACACTCTGGCGTGTCACACTGACCTGTCGTTTACTAGATAAAAAGATGAGGTCAACAATGTCTTTAAATAACCGTGAAAAACGCAGTTTTGAAGGTGTATAAACAAATGGTATCTCTGATTATATAATTTCATAATCATCTTTTTCAAAGCTTGTCTGTAGAAAATATTAAACCTTACTTACTTCCTTTCCACAGATACCCCATCTCCAAATGCTCCCTAGAAAACAGTTAATGTTTAGTGTGATTAAGCATTCATCAATAAGTGCCTTTCTATGCAAATTTAGTAAAAATATTTCAAAGCATATTTCAGAAAGCATGTCAAAACGCTAATATGATACGTTTTAGAACTTGTAACGCACGATCTCACTAATTGTATGTTTTCTTTGGATCTGAATGGTGCTTTGGCAATTGCTGCTTTCAAACTAGGTTTCACAAAAATATACTCTTACTTGTGAAAAAATCACCCCAAAGACGACGATGCACCAAAACCCGGTCATCGTGTACAGTAGTCTGCAGACGTAGATATTATCTGAAACAGGCGACGTTATACATATATATATATGGTCTCTAGACATGGGATTGCACTGAAAATTGATATTTATTTTCTTTCACACTCTTCCTTGTTTCAAAATGTAAGTTTATCCAAAATATTTTTGGGATATCAAATAGACTGTTTGTGAACTGTTGTGTTTTTGCATTTTGTGAAGCTTGCCTCTGATTGGTTGATTTGTGATGCTAATTGGTAGCAACACATGCAAGATCTTCCCTTTACGAAGAAATCGTTATGCAACCTTGATTGATTGGCGATGTGGCATTTTGCTTTTTCGATAAAGGGATCGCCAAGGCCGTGGCTTCAACCGTACGTATCATTTACATCTTGTCTCAGTGCCAAACCGGACCTTTTTCACACAAACAGTTTCAAGAAGGGCATTGCTTCGGTTTTCAGAGGTTTTCTGTCTTATAAAAAAGCTGATCCCCTGAGTCGTAAGACTTGTTGAATTTACAACCTGGATTTAGAAACTGGGGGAGGAAAAGGGCCGTTCTGTTTATATGGCCACAAAAGGCAAGTCAGACACATTGCAGGCAAAACGCGGAGTCGTTTGCCGGACTCTTTTCATTGCTACTTCCATATTCAATAATTTTTTTGGCTAGACTGTATATTGTGACCTAGGTACATTATCAGTTGGGTCAAAATCATTGACGTAATAGTGACTCAGTGCTGTTTTCTCAAAGCGAAAGCATGCATCAAACTGTCAACGTAAAGAAGAGTGCATTGAAATACTCCCCCTCCCCTACCCCCCTTCCCCCCCCCCCCGGCACTCATTTTATCAATAAATACTTAACCCCTCTAAAAAGTTGATATCACTGTCCCTGTCTGTCTTGGTGAAGATACAATATAAAATTCAAATACAGACCTCTCAATTTAGACAAATTACTTTCAATTCAATATTTCAATTCTGATTTCTCCCCACGAAGAGAAAGCATATTTAAGTGAATAACTCCATCATGTTTTTTGTAGTAGTTTATTTTCCTTAAACTTGCTATGTGTGGATCACATTTAGTTTGACGACAAACAGAACAAGACATAGACTATCAAACATACGAAATGTTACGCAATGAAAACAACGATAACATAGATATTTGTAACGTTAACTATATCAAGCTGCTCCAAATAAGTTCTAATTTTGAGGGTCCATTGAGGGCCCATTTTCTCCTGTAATAAAGATACAGATTGCCAAATATCCTCTAGGTTCACGCGGGTCTCTAAGCGAAGTTGTTCAGAAGTCAATTGTTTGCCTTTTTAGGATCAAAGCAGTCAACACTCGCAATATTAGCAAGCTAGTATTTACTGGGAGAATGCAGTCGGAGCCACCGGCCTAAAGACTACTGCTTCTTATACACGCGTGTTGTTGTGATGCCTTTGGCAGTCAGCGTCTGAAATGAATGAAAGAGCATTTGAAATAGATACCGGTAAATTTCAAGCTCTATTGGCAGTAAAAATAAAATAAGTAGAGGCAGCTTCGACGATGTTTAGCTGACATTAGTATGATCAAAGATTCCGTATGTATTTGGATAAAATGATGGTCAAATCCGTCACTGCCCCTAGCGTATAAACGCAGGAACAGCAAACACGCAGGAGTTGCAAAAGAATGAAGTAGTCAGTCGCATCCTTAAAGGTGAATCCTTTTTCTCGCGCATTATAACAGAAGCATACTTACGTAGACCAGTTTGTCTTCCTGGATCCATCTTCTGTTCATTGAGATGAGGCCCTCGCCCTCAAACACTTCCAGGAGAGTGTTGCCTTCCATGCTGTAGGTGAGCTAAAATGCAATATGAAATATGTTGAATCTCTCCATCTCTCTCTCGATCAATAAATTCTGGCCGGATAAATATTTAGACCGATGAACTTTCGGGCACTCATTCCTATTGTCCTTTTTATCCCTATCACCATCCCCCTCCCTATCCCCCTCTCGCCATCTCGGTGACAGTTTCAGATAAAAGGATCCATTCGCATACCACATGGTCGGCATGCTGATACGGTTTAATCTAATGACTCTGTCTGGATTATTGCAGAAATCCATAATCACTATTATCAGATCATAATATCTGCCTGTGATCTGTGCAACAATGAAGACAGAGATAAGTTCCCGTCCCTCAATCAATCCTAATGTGATGATTACCCTGCACAAGACCGGGTTAAAACGCGTTATCGTTGTTTAACAAATGTTTTAACATAATTCAGCCTAACGTTTCCAAATTGAACCCTCATCACTTGTTCTCCCCTTTCGCCAACTTTTTGCTACATTGTATAAGCGATGTATGTGTGATAACTTAATTTTATGTTGTTTTATTATAGACTCATTTTGTAACTTCGCATCCTGTTCAGTTTTGTCATTTCAATAAATGATGAACTTATTTCTTATTTACTTTTTAGCAAAATTCCAGCTTCGTTGCGTGTTTGAACATTTGACTACATAAATACGGTTATTTGTTTACTACAAATCTCACTGTGTCTTAATCATTCGTACGGAAACCTGATAGTCTAACATTAACATGGAGTAATAGAAGTAGATACCTTTCCCTTCCTGCCGTCCATTGCTGTGTGCTCGAATGTTTCACCAAGTTTGGCTGAGGTCACTCTATCCCCCCAGGCGTGTGACTTGATGGTCATTGTGTCCCCGTCCTTGCTGATCTGGACCTTGGGGGTGTCACCGCTCTTGAACGCCTCCTCCTGGGCATCGGTCACCTTCTTAATATTTTCTTCTGTCACATCTGTTGGAAAAGACAATAATAAATTAAGGAATTGGTTTGTAAATTGCGAATAATAGAAAGTATGAATGAACGCAAGAAAAAAACAAAAATGAAAGGAAGAAAGAAAGAAAAAGGAAAGGAAAAGAAGAAAGAAAAAGAAAAAAAGGAAAAAAGAAAGAAAATAAAATTTTGGCAACGAACCAAAAACTCATGTTCTTTTTCCTAGAAAGAATATATCTATTTGTTAGTAAAAGGGAAGTCTTAACATCAAAATTAATTTGTACAAGCCCGAGTAAAATTACAAAAACAATAAAGAGAACTTGACAAAGTGTCTGTATATCAGATTATTCAACACACACCACATCCGATATATATCCAAAAACAAGAATGCCAGTGGTTAAAAACAAAACTTGACTTTTTTAATTATGACATCCTGTTTCGACAGCGCTTATAAAAGACAGTCGCAGAACACGGAAGAAAGTTAATGCAGCGTTTTACGGGGTCAGAACAAACAGGATTCTTGTGCAGCTTCTTATGCTCGTGGTATGAAAATTTATCAATGATATTATATTTGCAACAATTTTTAAGACAACGAAAAATTTATTTGATACAACGTCCTTGGATCTACTAGAATGTTTGGCATTAGTTTGTTTAGGAAATTCTGTTTTTTTTTTCTCATTCCAACGCAGACTTGAGTGACTCCAGGCGCTTTTTGCAATCGTACTTTTTCTAATCACAGTGGTGATTGTTTCGTCTCTCAAAAAGTTAATGCTCGTCTAATATTATCATCGGCAAACTATATAGTCTTGAGCTTTGATCATGAGCTAAGAGGATTAATCAAATTGCCTTTATGCTATGAACTTATAAATAAAAGTAGATAGGTATACATTCACCGTTTCTTACTTAGAGCGACCAGGTAGGCAGTAAGGTTGTCACTGCCGCACAGCATCCAGTCTCCACAGATTGCCTCCATGCTGTCACCGTTTAATAGAAAAAAGTTTTAGGTAGAGTTGCTGGACTTGTTTAGTGGCCGTTTTAGGGGTGAACGTGGTTTATATGCTCCACCGTGTATCACGAGAGCACGGTGATTGTTGGTCTGGTAATCACGGGACGTTGGCGGACTGAAATAGATAGTAATCGTGACAGATTGATACAGCTATCTCTGCCTCTGATGACTATGGTGCTGTGGTATCTGGGCAGACTACTACCTCGTCTCCATTGTAGGTGGAACAGTTCGTGACGCATATCACAGGCTCCACGCACGAAAATCCCAACTGTTTCAGATACGGATACCTGGGGGAAGGGGGGCAGTAGTTGTGGTAACCAGTGTCCTCCGTCTTGGCAGAGGACAGATTGGCCCATGCTGGACACTGGTCATCACCCCGAGACGATTGTGTGCCTTGGGATTGGTGGGATATCCTCCATGACAAACTTGAATAAATGACATTTCTCTTTTATGCCTCAGCTTTCCCTATTTTACAAATATTTTTTTGCGCAGGAATCAGAATCAGAACATCAGATATCAGTAGAGGTCACTGGGTAGTGGTGGAATGACAACCTTCAAATGCCGTTTAAACATTTTAAGGAGAACCCTATTTTAATATTTTCTCAAACACCATAATCATCATCATCATCCTTTTCAGTTCTAATTCCTAAGACCTGACACTGATCACTACTGGTTCACAGACTGGCTCTTCATGGTAAAAGCACATTATTTTAATTTTTTTAATTAACAATTTTGTCCCGATCATTTTCATAAAGGATACTTATCTGATCTTCTATTCCGCCAAATCGGTAAGAGAGAGATAGGAAGTAATAAGCTGAAATGCTCCCAAACCATATCATGCAATTCTACCAATTGATCTAGTGAAGTACGTAGTATATATATTACTGACGGCCATTACGATAAGATGGTAATTACCATCACATATAAAAAAATATATATATCTATAACGTTGTGTATAGATTATAAGCATGACGGAGTGGCATGTTTAACATTTTTTTACCTTCGTATTATTTTTTTCATATGAAATCGTAATTTTTGAAATTGATTTATATTAAAATTCAAATTGCAAGAGCTATATTTTAGATATATTTTGTTCAAGTTGCAGAAGTTGCAGGTCGGGAAGTTGGTTGACCAGTCATAACATTACATTAGTAATGACGCACGTACTATACTAAGAACTGCGTGTCACGTCTGGCAACCTGTGGGAGGCTTGAAAGTCATCACATGCTGTAGCACGCCGGATAGCGTTATAATACATTGGATTGAGACAAGAACGGAGGAAGCAAATGATGTAAAGGAACAAAATGGGAAATTATTTATTTTTATGATAATAAGAATGATAAAAATCATTACCATAAAATATCACTGTGCTTTACAAATACAGCATATTAAGCCAAATAGGCAGTGTGATTGAAAATAAAACAAGTAAGATGAAACTAAGATCTAATATAACGTTTATTAGATCTTAGGATGAAACTAAGAATAGATGTAAAAAAGATGCAATTTTGATAAACAACAATCGAAGAACTGTATCGGAACAACCACCACTAAACTTTGTGAAAAATTAGTTTTTGTTGCAGCTCTTAAGCCTTCGGATGTATATTCCTAATGAAGAGGCAATATGTTCAAATGTGACGTGCATTGAAGAGGTATACACATTGTCGGCCTATAATTGGAGGAAATATCACATCAAAGAAAACTTGGGTCGTGTTTCCCGTACGTTCTTTTGTTTGAGTGTGTTTTCATTTAAGTAGTGGTGGGCATTTGAAATATTATTTTATCTTGCTTTTTTATCTTTCTTTATCTTTGTTTCACGATTATTGACCCCCCCCCCCCCCCCCCCAATTGTTTTACGGAAAACCAGTCTGGTTTAACTTTTAAGGTAAGAGGTTTCGCAATTAACTTCCTTTGAATCGATTTACTTAGAACCAGTAAATAACAAAACATTTCTTGAATATGCTGCATTTCTTTGAAGAAACGACATAACATTCGGAGCGAGTGGTTTTGCTAATGCTATTTTGCCTTGAATCAAGATGACTTTATCCAGTAAATAAAAAAAAAACATTTCCTAAGCTGTTATATTTTCCTTAAAAATGTGCCCAAATAATATGTATGCATTTTAATTGTCAAGAAGCATGGGATACATTAAAGAAAATAAACTATGAGAAATTAAAAACGCCAATGCACGTGTTGATGATAACCCCAAGATTTTATTGTATTCGTTACGCATATTTTCACTGAAATAACGCCGAATGCGGCATTATCACCAATACTAACGTGTTTTGTGTCGAAGCATGTATCAAAACGACCTTCTTTTGCTTAAGTTGCAGCCGGGGTGTTATCACTGAACGTTGCCCGCCAGTGCCTTACCGACTTTTTACGCGTGTAAAATTATTCTGAAATGCGCTGTAAAAAGCCGTTTCTGTCAAGTAGAGAAGCAAACTATCACAGTCACTGCCATGAGCCCGTGTGATCCCGTCCTGCACGTACGCCACAGAGCTGATCACCCAAGGAAAGCCAGGGAAAGCTATGGATTACTGGCCGACCAGGAATTATACACTTTGCTGTTTGTAATAGGTGAGTGTGTTTATTCGGCGATGATGCTGATTGCAAAAATGAAAAGAAAAAAAGCAGTTTCTGCAGTTTGTTACTGGGTCTCAGCGTCTGATCTGTGCCCAGGAATAAGTCTTTATTTTTGAAGGAAGCCGTGGCGTTGATGGTCCCTACACACGGTTGTATTTTCTTGTGCAGACGACGTCTTTGGCTGTCAAAGTCTGAATAATAACAATACTTAGTTAAATATTTTGTGTGACGTGCATGCTTCTCAAAGTCAGTTTTAAAAATCGTATTTTGTGTTTCTTAATTTGTTTCTATGACATAGAGAAAGGTAAGATTGTTAGAAACTTTTGTCGACCAAACCGTTCAACCCTTCCTTGCTTAAATACGTTACTGTCAGAACCAGAAAAATCGACGTTGGTAATGTGGCATGTTACTTACATAAGTCAATTCATCCCCGCTGACGACACGTTTGTTGAGGGAACTAAGGTCGTTCATCGTCCACTTCTCAACTAACACATCACCGTCCATTGTTAACAAGACCTAAAATTAAATGGGCAAATGCGTTTGAGAAGCTGTCGCAATCTGCTAACTCACCCAGGTTGTACTACCTCTTGTACCTCTACCACACAAAATGAATGAAAATATAAATGAATAAATGAATAACATCTTAACGTGCTGAAAGAGCAAAAATTTTCTCTCCGTGTCCTAAAATATTTTATTTTAGTCTTTATTTAAAGAGGGGAAGACATGATTAACTTTCCGCGTGGCGCTCACCTTGCCAGTTCTCCCGTCAAAGGCAGTGTGTTCAAACTCCTCCCCCAGTTTGAATGTCATCTCCTCTGTCTTCGTGCCGGTGATAGTTTTTAGGGTGTACTTGTCGCCATCTTGGCTGAACTCGTGGGTTGGCTTGGCCTCCAGGTTCAGCACGGCGAGAGCTTTTTGCTGGAACTCCTCAGCGACCTCTGTGCAAGACAAGATATAGGTATGAGACATAATGTGCCACTCATTTTCTCTTTACGAGTAAAAATGATATATTACAATTACATGTGCATTACGCTTGTCATTTTCGTTCTTCTTGCACCATTTCAAAACAACAGAACTTCATAAGCCAACTTATTGAAACGAAACAGTGACAGAATAAATGTAAGTCATGTTTAATGAATTGGTAAATTGTCTCAACGGTTATCATTAGCACAGTTAAATATTTTTTTCTGTAGTGTTAAATAAAGCCTTTCAGATTATACAGTTACGTGTAATCTGTGTGTGTAGTTGTGTCATAAGTCACTACCTTAACGCTAAAAGCAGAACGGTTTAACAGTCGTGTCCCGTGCTACGGCGTCAAATAAATTAGTTTCGGTCGCACCTAGGTACCCTACATTATCAAGCAATACAAAGCGGATCATTTGTGTCAATTCCATTAAATTTAATTTGAACAAAACCGTGTGCAAAGCCATATCTCTTATCTCCTTCGAACTTGATTTACACCGTTCAAAGACTACCATTCAAGAGACTGTATGTAATCTGGTACTAAAATTAAACCCCAGACGTTAAATGAGATTATCATGCCGATAGCGATTCTGCACGTGTGCCCGTGGACCGCCTGGTTCACCGCCCCTTTTTAGCGACCCCCAGCTAAGCAGGCAAAACCGAAAGTGGGCCAGGGCGAATTGAGGGGATAATCTCTTTCTTTACTTTGCTTTTAAGAGACGTTATCTTTAAAACTTATTGATATGTCTTCGCTCCAATGGGTTATCTCCGTATGAAGTGCATTGATTTCCCTTTTTATTTCAGCACAAGATTTTTTCGAGAAGCAGCGCACCACTAGTCAGCGAGAAAGTAACGTATGATTTATCGCATACATTGTGGGAAACAGGGGCATTATTTTGCAAATTAACGCAAACTTTTGATTTAAAGCTTTACGTAGGCTTTTTTTCTCGATTGCCAGCCACACTTGTATGCAACTTTGTGTAACTTGCATAGAAAAAACGCGGGGAGACGCTTGCGTTCTGAGCAATGGGCGTTAACACAAAGCTACTCCTGCTTATTTGTAGAAAATATCATAATGGTCATTAATCCGTGAACTAGAGTGATTTAGATTCTAAACTGGATTGATAAATGAAGTAATGCATCTATGAAATACATACAAAAATAATAGAGCATTTTGCTTATTTTTTAGAGTTAACAATTCAGCTGCTACTCATACATTTTTAAAAGACACTCCCCTTTTTTTAAAAAAACTACTTTTATTTGTTTTCTGTTTTTGTCTTTAAAAACAAATTTAAACAGCTCACCTACTGCATCCATATACTCTTTGAGTTTGTCGCTACTGGCCAGTTGCCACTTTCCAATGAATTTGTCCATACTGAAGTCTGTTCAGTCGCTTGCAAAGGCGCTGGGGGTTCGTTAACACAAATCGGCACGATTCAATGTGCCGCAGACTGGCAGGAATCAAATATATATAGAACCCTGGTTACGTGGCACCCTTAAAAACCTTGACACGATTAGTCATCGCGATACGAGAGTTAGTCATTAATCAATCATGTTAACGGTGTCAATAGGCCTCAATGGCATATATGCATGAATATATGTGTGGAGATAGGCAAATGTAAAGCAAACAATTCCACTATACAGAGCAACGAGCAAATCACACACGAGTTATTTAATCATTACTATGGCTACGTGCAAAATCCAACGCAACGTTTTTTCATTGTTAGATTATACATAGCATGATTGACTGCACGTGAGAGGCTGTCGTTTAATGATTAATTTGCAATCCATGTATATTTGAACTGCTATTACTGTTCAATAATCTCGAAATTGAATGAATCTGGTCTCAAAAAAGTTCGTGAAAACAACTGCATTTGTTGTCCTCTCAACTAAGCGTGCATATACATTATCACGTCATCTTCTTAACAGAGCGCTTTTTATGTTATGGTGGATATTTTTATTTAGGAAGAAAAAATACATTATAATTTTGCGGTTTTTCATTGTCCTTTTAAACTATACAATTTATAAATTTTTACAATGATGTAGGGTTTTCTACTCGGAATTGTTGGAGGACCGAAATAAATATTAGCAATTTATAGCATGTTTCTGACGTTAGGAACAACAAGATTCATTGTTTTGCTACAATAGCATGTATTTCTCCATATTTTAGAAAAAAGATACACAGAGAAAAAAAATCAAAATTCCAGTAACAGTTGTTCTAAATAAAAGAAATCTGTACTAAAAAATGCTACTTGAAAAGTAGACTTTATCCTGCTAAATGAGTGCTCACTTTACTGTTTTGCATAAAGGAATAATAAAATTTACATAAAAATGAAATAAAAGAGAACAAAGCTGTTGTGTCAGATTCTAATGATATGCAGCGCCAAGAATATTCTTCAGTGTCAAACATTGTCGCTAAGGTCGGCGTCTCTCAGATTCGTTTATACATACGAATGCAAGACTTTCCTCCAGCTGACATTACCTGGAAAATATAGAAAATATGTTGATTGAGAGAGAGAGAGAGAGAGAGAGACTTTTTTCTTTTCCTTATCAGATACTATATTCAATAGAAATTTTTGAAACTTCATTTGTAGTTTTTTTTTGTTTTTTTTTTGGGGGGGGGGGGGCGGAGAGGTCACAATTTTAAATTATTTATCAAGAGAGTTTCACTCTTATGATTATGACGGCATTCAAAATCATACCATGGTCATGTCATCGCCTGATACGGTCCTGGAATGTTTCATTTTCACTCCCTCCATTTCTGTATCGTCTTCCAGTGCTCCGTTCACCAGGTTGAATGTCATCTGTAGCAATAAAAAACTTGTTCACAAATCATAATTGTTCAATAATTATTAACCAGGCAGTTTGTAATCTTATACTTAAGTGAACTGCACTTATTGTTATCTCAAATTATGAACAATCATTAATTCTTTTGAATGGTAAATATTGATATAAATGTTACGATATAAAATAAAAGAATATACATGTGATCAAGAACGCGTTACCAATGTAATACATTCTTGATATGACGAATGTAACACTTATTAAAAATGAAATTCCAGACTAAGTGCGACATATCTTAACATAAGCTACAATCACCTTGCACTGTTTGTTTTCTGGCGGCATGGTTTCCACAAACGTCTGCCCCAGCTTGAAGGTGTGTTCTATGACGACGGGTCCGCACACCGTGTGCGTCTTGAACTGATCTCCCTCCTGGGTTAAGGTGACGATGTCTGGGTGCTCACTGTTCATCTTCTGGTACCCCTCCACCTGCTCCTGGCTCATGCCTGATGTATTAGCACAATTCTTGGTTTTAATTTATTATGCAAAAGATATGAATGCTAAGTACATAGCGAATCAAAATTGGCTAAGAGCTTCAAAACGAATAAATGTGACCACAGCAGTCACAGCCCTTGTTTTTTTGCTAAAGATGACCCACCTGTTGCCTTCAAAAACGCACCAAACTCTACGTTATTTTGGGGCAATGATTGCCATTTTCCTAAAAATGGTTCCATCTTGCACGGCTGTGTCTTGGTCTTCTGTGGGTTGTATAACAGTGGACATCTGAGAACCCCGACCCCGTTTACACATCTTTTATGAGGTACACGCGCTGTGAGCTAATGCAAAGTATTGCTTATTAGCTGCAATGCCTTAGCCGACTACAGCCAGCTTTTCAATACACTCTGTACTTCAAACTTTAACAAAGGATAAATATTTACCAAGTCAGGTGACACATATATTAACCCATGGTTAGGCGGGGTTGTCTCATATTCTTATAGTCGGACCATGCCCAGGTCTCCCTAATCCACTGTTACTCCGGGTATAAATGCAGTCATTCTGAGACTTTTTAGCGTTATTTACTGTGAAGCATATGTAAATTCATGCACATGTAGCATAATGCAATGGATGAATAAATCCCCACCCTTAGTCAACCACAGAGAGTCAACCACACACACACACACACACACACACACACACACACACACAGAGAAAGAGAGTGAGAGTGAGAGTGAGAGAGAGAGAGAGAGACGGGATAAATGCATTGTGAAAAACAGATTTGTATAGAATACAACTAAAATCAACAAAAACAGAATACTGATAATTTTATTTCACATTGATCACGTTGAAAATTGAGCACTTTTCGCTGCGCTGGGCAGGGTGGAACCACAAACACATCCCACTGTTATACACCCACCAGTGGTTCATCTCGGCCAGCATCTCGGTGATACTTTCAGTAGTTGGTGTTTCCTCTTGACTCTGTTATCTTGTCTGGCTCTGGCTTGGCAAAGTTTATACGATTTTTCTCAAATATTTACAAATCCATATGAATTTATCTATTTATGTCATGGTTATTTCCCGCATACAGTCAGTTACTGTCTCTATTCACGCGCGTACGTCCTCGTGCAGGTTACGTCTTTGGCACTGACATACTGAAATGAATAATAACACTCTTTCGTTAGTTTCCAAGACGGTACTTTTTCCTTTTTAAAGAAGTTCCCGTTGCATTATTATGTATAATTTAAATGCCTGGTTTCAGCACACACTTTCTATATATCTTTGAAAATAAAACAAGCACTTGTTGCATTCGGTTCAAGTTTTTATTCTACATGCACAAGCATGAAATAGTTCAACACAATTCTGCCGATATAATCAAAGTAATACCTTTAATTCGTTGACGTCATGAATACCATTAATTTCTTTAATTCGCTATTTATTTCTATTCTGTATGAAAACTTTAATACCTAACATAAATTCTCACATAAATTCACCACCAAACACGATACAGATACGGAAATAACCCTCGACATAAAGCCATCACCTACCATGACCATATTCCCATCGATGATTTCCCTGGTAATGGTGGAATCGATGTCACCTTTCTGAGAATGGACAAGTTTATCCCCGTCCAGTGTCACAACACTCTGAAACACGTTGAAACATTAAGTAATCGATTCTGGCTCTCATGAAATTTCGATACGAAGAGAAAACATATACTCTATAAAACAGAGTTATCAATGCATGTTACTCAATGGAAATTGAGAGTCCGTATCATAAACCAGATAAGAGGCTGACCCAGAGAGGGGTATGTAGAAGAAAAGTCTACGGCAAGATAGCGGTACATGGTATGCCTGTATAATATTAATGGGAGCGACCTACAGAGACTCTGGGCAACGGCAAAGCATAATATTCTCGGCGGGCAACACGAGATGATCTATTGATGAAAAACGCATTTGTTTACTGATATTCTATAATGGTCAGAGAAACGCATTAATCTGGAGATGTAGACACCTGATCCAATTTAATTGGTTCTATTGAGCTAACTTCTCACTGATAATCCACATGTGTTTAAGCTGCCAAATATTGAAAAACTTTTCTATCAAATGAAATCGATATGTTTTACAACAACAATGTAATTATAAGCAATTATCTGGACAAAGTTTTCAAGACATAATTAACTTTTTCAGCCATCATGTAACGTTAGGTGAAAATCTGAAGCAGTTTGGACATAAAAAATTGAGACTTGTAGTAGAACAGTTTCCGCCGGGTGTGCGTTGAGTGACCGGTAAAAGAACGGCCAATTGCTTGCAAGGTGCTATCTAACACGCCGTGGGTAAACATGCCATTTGAATGGGTACTTTATCGACAGTAATATTCCCACGATAACAGCAATTCCCAGTGTCTTTAACCACAGAGTCATTATAAGCTAGGTCATTTTTGTAGCACATTTTTGAATACAGGATGACTGAAATATTCTTGAATTAACCAAGGTCTATAATTGAATGTCAAAAAGACATATTTAGACAGGGGTGGATCCAGGATTATTTGAGGGGGGGGGGGGGGGCAAAGCTGACCCCCCCCCCCCCCTTGGCGTAGGTTTAGGCACCCGGTGAAGAATATTATGAAGTAAAAAAAATTACAAAGAATAGTATTTCAGGAATAACAGAACACCTGTCTTCGAGACAAATATTAAACTTGCACACAGTATCAAGATACTGGCGTTGGTTCTTATCACGTGCGGTGCCATCCCTGTCTAAAGGCCATCAACAAGTACGTAATCGATCTAAACAATGTACACGAGAGATTTGCCTGTTTTCATTGTTCTTAGAGTTCAAGTACCATCTATTGTCGTAATTGTAGTGCTTCAGAAAATTTATTGAGAAAATTAACAGTTTTATCGTGATTTTTAAGCGATGCATCTATTAGACAGTAGTTGATTCGGCGCTAAAATGTGATTTTCAAATGAAGCCACAAGGGTAAATGGGGGTGTAACCCTGGGAGTTGCCTCCGTTATCACATAAAATGTATCTTAAACTTTGAATCCTGTGTTTGTCTCTTGCACTTAATGTATTGTTCACACAACTGCGGCAATGACAGCTGTTAATAATTAAACCCCAGACAGCCTTTTATCATAAATAAGGTTTCCATGATTAATTTATAAATTGTTCCCTGTACTAATTCGGGCCCACTGAACTTGTGTGTGCCCTACATCGTACGGTAGTCATGCAAATCACAGACGGTGCATCGAGGTTTACTTGCTGCCATATCTATAACTTTGAAATTTACTTTCCACCTTCTCCGACACTGACAATGAATCTATTTTGAAACGGTGATTTTATTTAATAGGAGACGACATCCCGTGACACTATGTTGGATTTTTCTAACCTTATTTCAGCCTCTTTAGAATCACTTCTCTATCTCTTTTTTAAATAGGGATACCTTCACTTTCCTGCCGTCTGCAGTGGTTTCTTCAAACTCCTGTCCAAGAGTGAAAGTGATTTCTGTGTTTTTCACCGCACTTTTAGTTTTTATTGTGAACTTGTCGCCATCTCGCGAGATCTCCTGGCTGGGTTTTGCCGTTGCTCCGAGTTTTCGCATAACAGCCCCAACACCTGAAATAAAGAACAAATATACTTTAAAACTTTGATAAACGATTGAATTTGGTAGATTTTATGACGGATATTAGTCATACATAAAAAGCCCTAACTTTCGTCACAGAAAATGTATAACATTTGCCATGAGAAACAATTTCAAAACAAGTCTTTAAAGTTTGAACTTTTCTTGAAATATTGAGACACAGTCAGTCTAGTCAAAATGGAGTTCCTTTTTCACGTAAATATCGGTATCTCGCCCTTTGAACTTGAGAAGTGCGCGTGTACCCTGTGTTGTATCAGTACGTCTGGATGCGATACCAACGGTAAAGTGCAACGTTCAGGTTGCCCATTAAGGATAAAAAAGGACATGGAATAAAACGTCTAATGTGCAAGTGTTAATGTAAGACACACGCAATGATAATTAACATAGAATTTTCGTCTCGGAAAATGAGCGCCTCATAACTAGTACGTTTGACTAGCTGAGTCTCTGGCTGCTGTGCAATCATCACGGCCTCGCAAGCATTACAGAGATCTTACTTAGAACTGGGAGGTTGAGTGCGGTCGACACGATAACCTCTTGGAGGGTTGTGACTGGGTTGCAGTACATAATGATATTCTATGATTCTGCTTCACTGATCTGACTGACGGCAACATCGTTCTTTCCAATACTGTCTGGGAGAAGGGGGTAATCCCAGGGCGTACTAGAAACGGCATGTCGGCGCATAGCCAGATAGTGCCTGCTTGCAGATTACAGGATTTGTGTAAATTCGGCTGTAAATTCACCAAGGACTTGCAACTCAGCCTGGTAACTGAGGCACGATCACTTCACTCATTCACTGAACAGACTGAACAGCACTTATTGCATGATAATCCTAATTAATGCACTATATTCGTCATTTACGATCCTCATAACACGATGCACTGACGATGCAACTTTTGGGGTATACTGGACGAGCTACTGTACACTGCACAAGACTTAAATGTTAAATACCCTGCCCACCGAACTGTTAATAATTAAAATACAGCAACTCAATAATACATCCAGTTACATACAAATTACAATCATTTAATATATTAAGTTCTGAAAAGTTTTTGTCATTCAAATCAAAGGCTACAAAATTGGACTTTGGCCTCTGCGTTTGTGCGGCCGTGTTTCAAAGCCTTGCAGTTTATATGTCTCATCAAGGTCTCCTGTAGATTATACAGGTCGTGGGAGCGAGTTTTAAGTATCAGAACGCTTCATCATTATAAACTCAAACTCTTTGTGGGGCTACTTATCATACTACAAAATATACATACGTATAACACTGTCGTTTTGGATTGCATATAGGCCTACGTTTACAAATTTCAATCCAATGCAGAGTACACACATCAGGGGCGGATCCAGAGATATTTCCTGACAGTCTTCCAAATTATCTTTGTTGATCTGTTCTTCATTTTTGACCGTCTTCCGTCAGAAAAAATTAGATACCCGCCAATGTAAACTTGAAAATCTGACCGTCTTCCGGAAGACCCAGCCTGCACATTTAATTGTGATTTTACTTCAGCTCATAGCATTCTGAAAGACGCCCAGGTGTTTTATAGAATGAAATACGTCTCAAATAGATAAAAGCTCACCAACTGCCTTCATGTACTCCTCAAAATTCTTAGAATCTATGAGTTTCCATTTTCCTTCCAGTCCTGCCATCTCTAAGTGATCTCTGCGGTCTTGAAGGAGTTCTTCTGGTATATGAACGCTACACTGACCGTGTGGACTGATCACATGCGGCACGATGACCTTATTCTGCCGCGGACTCCGCCAGATCACAGGTGGCGCTCTCAATTATGTCATTAATCATTGCAACGTGTGTGTGTGTGTGTGTGTGTGTGTGTGTGTGTGTGAGAAGGACGGAGGGAGAGAGATTACGAACACTGCATGTTTATACCAACGATAATTTGCTTTCCTCATGGTTTGATGCCGTATAGATAATTTACTTGTCTACCAGATTTATTTTTCCTGTAAAACTGACCCAGAGGAGGGACCTGGAGCCCCCAGAAATGGCTCTCAAGGTCATTTAAACTTCTGCATTCAGTCTTTAATCTTTTTTGCAAGATTTTAAATCTAAATTTTGATGCACTGTTTGCAATAACTACAACATGGAAGAATTTAAAAGGCTGTCAAACATGAGAATGCAATTGCCGCAAAGCGAAGAAAAGCTCCTGGTAAAAAGTGACAAATACTGCCCAGACGACGTAAATCATATAATTTTCTCATAAACATGTTCCGACAAATAACGTTAAAAAGAAAACATTTAGGGAAATTTTAATATGACTATACACTTGTAAAGCGTCTTGAATCAAATGAGTGCCTATAGAAATGCAATCTTTGGTTTTTTCCTTTTTAAAATCCCCTTCTTTTCGAAAGCAAAGACAGATTTAGCGTTCATAGCGGGATGTCAGATCATTTTAAAACACTTTAAGAATAGATAGTGTCTTAGCAATGGCTTTATGTCGTAACTGTAAGAACCCAATAACCTGTAAGGCGCATTTTATTCAAACCTCCCGGCGTGACACTACTGAGGTTTGCCTTTATTTATTTGAAATCAATCCCAATACCCACCGGTTTACGTTTATGAAATACACTCTTTCATATAAATCGTATTCTTTGATGAAAATTCATCTGTGTAGTCTTTTGATTATGATATAAGCTTAAACTTTTGAATTTCTACGCTACACTAGTGGTATTCCTGTTTGCAATTACAAAAAGACAAATTCAAGATGACGTCTGAGCTACCGGGTAGAAAGTCTTCACCCTGTATTACTGGCGCAACATATAAAATTGGGGGACGACATTTTGGATAGACCTAAAATAGGAAAGATAATAGAAGGATAATTTTAAGACATCTTTATGGCTGGTAATTTATATTTTATCTTCATCCTAGAATGTGGTGCTAATCAATTAATTTTCCTCCAAATAGATCAGTGCAAAGTTAAACTTAGAATAAAAAAATTAAAAAGAAAAAAATACATTTTGGACCGTTCCTGTACGGTTGTGACCTGACCGTCTTTGTTTTTCATCCTTTGAACCATTCTTCTTCTGTAGTTATATATAATTTCCCAAACAGCAAAAAGGGCAAGATCTTAATTTTTATCTCCCACAGCTCACCGGTAGGTTGGAGCTTCTTTTTATGGTATCTTTTAGATGCCTTATCCAAATTAAATATTTTGAACGTGGTAGACCTAAATTTCATAACATTTTCCTATAAGTTTTTTTTATTATTATCTATAGACGCACGGTTTTTGCACGTGCCTACTGAGAGCTTCAGCTTTAACAAGAGGCGATCAACGGAAACACTGCCAAACACCTTATAATTGTAGCTTAGAAGGATAATTTGTTTTTTAACAAAAATATATTACTCAAGTGATAGTTTGTTTCAAACAACAAACTTCGTGGTTTCTTCCTAAAAAGTAACGGGCTTTCAAAATTATCTAATGCATTTTCCAACCTTCCTTCTGAGATGTCCTTGAGGACAGCCATCACGAGCCGTTTGGGATGCCTCTCATCCTCTCATCGCGCTCTTAGTGCCCTCCCACCCAGGTCTCTTTGGTTCGTTTGATAATCCCCTTGAACTTGTGGAAAAGAAAAAAAAATCACAGAGCGAGATTGTGGGATGAATAAGAACACCACTGAACCTGAAGCAACCTCCTTAAATTATCGATCTTATCTTGCCCCCCCCCCCTCAAAGGGTTATCAAAGAGACCTGTTTTGAAATCGAATGTTTAGATAGAACGAAAAACGGTAATGTTGTAATTTTACATGTCTACTGTCGCTATTACTAGAAGTAATATGCAAAAAATCCCATTTCTTACAACTCAGGTAAGCAGGTGGCAGTCACGTGACATGATTCAAAATGGCGGCGGGAGCATTGGATAAAGCCCACGAAATTGAAAATTTCTACGGTTGTTATTTATTGTACAGCTTAAACCCTAAATGTAAAGGGCGGACATACATAGGATTCACCGTTGACCCAAACCGTAGGATAAAGCAGCATAATGCTGGTAAACAAGCCGGCGGAGCCTGGAGAACAAGCGGGAGAGGGCCCTGGTAACACTCAGTTACACAGTGTACTAAATTATTATTAATTGCCCAACCTGTAGAGATTCTCTCATTCGTCAGTGAGGTGCACAGTCGCATTGATAAAAGCAAAGGGGTTTTATTAACAGAAACTTGAGGTCATCGATATTTTTTTCAGATTAATTTGATGATTACCTAATATTTGTTTTCATACCGTTTTTTTTTTAAATTTAATTTAATTATTAAAATAATCAATTATAATATTTAACATAATATTTTGACAGGGAGATGGTGCTGATAATCCATGGGTTCCCCAATGAAATATCTGCTTTAAGAGTAAGTATATTTATATCATAGGTATGTATCATATTAAACAGCAGTATACCCACTTTACAGGTATGAAAACATGTATATATACAGGGTACTAGTATATGTGCATTTTCTGGTAACTGAAGTTCAGAGATTACATTTAACTGTTGCATTTAATGTCATAAATGTATGATTAAATTTATAATGTAGGCACAAACATTATGTTTGAGAGTTCTACTTGCTATCTATAATTTTTTTCATTTTACAAAGCTCCCCACAATATTATATATTGTTTTCCAGTTTGAATGGGCCTGGCAGCATCCTGAAGTATCTCGCAGACTAAAGCATATTGTCAAGAGACGAAAAGCAGAACATGGATACAAGCACAAGTTCCGGATAGCATGTGAAATGCTGAGAGTTGGACCCTGGTGCCGTCTTCCTCTCACAATACGCTGGCTGAAACAAGAGTACACCTTGGACTTTCCTCCTGATTTAACTCCCCCAGTACATATGCCTATTGTGTATGGTCCGGTGAAAAGTGTGAAAGTCAAGAATAAGACTAAGGGCAAAAGGACAAAGACTACTGATACTGAGACTGAAAGAAGTGGTGATGATGACAGTGATGATTTTGCTCAGCTGTTACAACCCAGCAGCAAGCATCCTAGATGTGCAGTGTGTAGTGAAAGATTTGTGGTATTTATCATTTTATACATCATGCTGTGGATTTACCTGGTATACAGTCTTTTTTTTTTTTCAGAATACTAAGTACAATATAGCTTGGGCTCCTATATTTGGTGATATTTTGGAATATGTCGTATAAAAATACATTTAGATCATTACATTTTTAATCACCAGTTTGCTTAAAAAGAGAATCAAATTAACTGGTAGAACTTTGCTCATGTTGAGCACTTCATTGGCATCACTTTTTTTTTATTTTCTCTTTCTGAAAGTAATTTTGGTGCAGTGGTTTTATACAGACCACAAAGCTCTTAAATGGTTTCCCACATTTCATTCAAGGGTGAAGATGACAGACTGAAGTGTATTCAACCAAACTGTGTCATGCAGGCACACACCATCTGCCTGGCCAAAGTATTCCTCCAGCAGGGGGCAGTAAAAGCCATGATACTCCCAGTGAATGGACAATGTCCAAAATGCCACCAAGATGTGCTGTGGGGAGACCTGGTGAGGTTAAAGAGGGGTTGCTACCAAAATATTGAAGAGGTAGGAGTAAAAACCATGATTTAATTGAGATGTGGGAAAGGGGGGGGGGGGCATGCAAATTTATATGATGGAAAAAGCGCAGACCAGATCAAGACTTGCTTTAAAAAAAACAGACAGAAAAGGGGAAGATTTAATCTCTTTTTTTATTTTGTTTTCATTAGATATTTTAGGTATTGATAAGTGATTTCCAGTCTTTGAGCTTGTACTTGACAGTTATATGGGGACTGTTCAGAAAGAGTTTTGTTGACCTAAATAATCCACAGGGACTCTCAATGAATGCAATCAGGTAAACACGCCTCCTCTTGTTTCCAACATACCCATATAATAACCAGCTTCTCTGTATTCTACTCAGTGCCAGGAGAGGCGTCTTAGGCCCCATTCCCATAGATGTCATTGGTGTATGTGGATCAAGCCAAGTCAAAGGGGACTCTGGCATGTGTACTCCTAACATTGAGTATAATGCTGGTGATTATATGGATACATTAAAAACAAGAAGTGTTGTGTCATTCAGTTAAGCTGATTTACTCCTGGCGAAAGCCCTCTTAGAGTTTGGTCGTTCCACATAGACCAATGGTGTCTGTGGGAATTAGGCCTTAAACTGTTTATCTGATTACATTTAGTGAGAGTTAGTGCACACAAGCTAGGTCGACAAAACTCATTCTGAACAGTCCCATACTCTTTTTAAATTAAAATTTACATGTAGGTAGTACTAGGACCATGGGTTACAATCTTGGTTGTTTTAGCAGGCTGCCTCAGAAGAAAGTGAAGATCACTGGGCCAACCAACTCACTCAAGCATGAGAACAGTACCTAAATGGACAAATGTCAACTCGACTAGAAACATACATCAGACATGATAACTCAACCAAACACATGCCAAATGTGATATCTTTACCAGTCAGTTGCTCAGATATGACTGGTTCACTAGGCACGTCAGCTCCTGCTGGTCTTAAGTTTGTCATCTAAAACCGACACTCTTGTTAAACAGACATATTATGTTGATATTAATGCTGGTCCAGATATAACTTAAGCATCATTTGCCAGTAGATTTTAAAGCTAACAGGTAATGGCTGGAAATGAAAATTATGAATACTGTGATAAATTTATTATCTGAATTTGTTTATAGACCTTTTTCCTCCATTTTTGGAGTAGTAATTTAAGCATTTTTTATGTTTTTCTATTCTGTGAAATAATGGCACTACCAATATTAATTTTTTATGTCATTTATTAAACCAAAACAAAACAAGAAGTGTTTCTTTTTATAAGTGTGTGTGTGTTTGTGCATGTATGTGTGTGTGTGAAACTACTAAGTTATAAGATTGAAGACTTAGACGAGTCTAAGAAAATTGCAAATAATTTAGTTAATGTTAGCTTTTTTGCATGTTAATATATGATTCGTCGTTGACAATCATCCCCTTTTTCCAATCACCTCGTTATTTTTTGTGTGAAAACTTCATACAAAAATGCCTTCAATGTTGTTAAGCCGAGGGTAATATTTTAAGCGTGCAATCAAATCCCCAAATGTGAAAGTGCAGAAAAATGCATTAGTTAACAAATTTGCGCTTTCTACAATACATCTTTCATGCATGCATAAGAACCAATCTGTTTCACATAAATTGGTATTTATTTTCTCTATCTTAATTTCCGTAACAAAACAAGAATTACAAAGAAAAGATATACAGCATTCCTTGGATTTTACATTTTTGACCAGATAAATTTCAAAAACAATAGTAAACATTTTCAAAAGCTAGTTCACATCCTTTATAAAATAGAACAGGCATGCCCGCACGCACTCAAATTCACACACACACACACACACACACACACACACACACACACACACACACACCCAGTCAGCAGATTAACAAGGGAGCAAAAGTAATTGTTATCCAGCGCCCAAACCCCGTCTTTTCCAAATTTTAACATTCAGTTGTTATTTGGGAGATGAAGGGAGGCGAGAGTTTATCCACATATTGTCGGGAGTGGGACGGGCAAAATAGCCAGCTGCCTTTTTTGCCCCCGCTCTCCTTTTCTTGGTATTCTGGAGCTGCCAGTGAAGGTGCTACATTTACATAACATAAGTTGGCACATATTAAATTTTACCCACGACATGGAAATGACTTCAGCGTTTTTTGATCTGCTCAGATCTTTGTTTAAAAATACGCAGGTAAAAACTAAAAGCGATGCATTTGAGTCACATTTCATTAAAAAAACTGTGACTGTCAACAACAAGATTAAACCAAATTTTACGAAACAATGCCATTTTCTATATAATGTGACAAAATCCGCCAATCTCGAATTCTCATTGTATAGAACATGACTGGGACTTAAAAGTGTTATTTCTCTGAGTGACAAGCACGGCCGTCTCGAGCGTACGATAACTTGGAGGGCGACGTATCTGTTCACGCAGCTCGTGTCTATAGGCAACAGACAGGCGATGAAGCTCAAAAGTTTTTGTAGATGCCTGTTGAATGTCATTGTATATGAGACTCCTCGATGGCCGGCTCTGCGCTCGACTGGGGACTTTGCTGATTAATTCTATCACCGGGTCTGCCGTGTCTAGAATGAGGAGAAAACTGAGAATGCGACCGTCCTGGGTGCTGACAAATACCGTCCTATCGTCCTCGGACACGTGGATGGCTTCTGCATACCCGTGGATGAAGGCACGCGCTTTTTCCACGCTATCCGACGCGCGTGAAACAAGCAGCATCCGTCTGTTCTCGGACAACGTTGCAACGTATTTTCCATCTAGCAACAATCGAGGCCTACAGTCGGCGGCAGGATTCATTTTCAGCGTATGCACTTTCATCCCTCTGCGTATATCAAATACCCCCAGGTTTTGATCTACAGCGATGGAATAATGGCGGGAATACACAGTGGACTGAATATCTGAGGATGGTTCCATAAAACAGTCGAACTTTTCCAGAACTTTGTGGTGAACCACATCAAACAGCAATGCGCCTTTAGCTACGGGGCGACCCCTGTCCAACGTCCCATCATTCTTATATTCAAACGGGGCGTCGTCCTTTCGATATACTACGAAGAAATTGTCTTCAACTGTCTGTCTGACGTCTAACAAACTGAAGCTCCTGTCGGCTCCCGGTACGATATCTCGGAGAGCGAGTAGTCTTGGGTGATGCACGAATTTGGAAAGTGAGTGGATACATAGACGAGTCTCGTAGATGTCGAACGGTTCGTCGGTAACAGCATCGATGTCGTGCCGCACTTTCTGCATAAGATAAGCCAGCCGACCACTTCGGCTAGTGACGAAAGGAGCACTGACAATCTCAGCACGCGGGAGCTCAAAACTCTGCTGTTCTTTTGAATTCAGATCAAGAAAAAGTGCCCTGTAGACTCTTGATTCCGGATCATCTGGGGTGTATGTATCGCACTGAATGATTACCACGGCTTCACTGTCTGCTGTGAACAGCGCACAACGACTATTATTGGCTCTGAATATCATCTGACCGGAGGCAGTGTCCCAAACCTTGTCTTCACGCAAAAATGTCCAGGCTTTGTCTGGATCTGCTGTGTTCATATCTTCAACGTTATCTGCCCTGGTCAATATGAATTTTCCATCCCGCGAAACGAGCACTTCTGTGACGCGGCGATGAGTCTCGTTGCTGTGTTCTACCGTGCGCTCACAAATACCTGTGTCGGATCCCAGAATTTTAGCTTCTGCACTGTACGTACCGCAACAAACGATCTTTGAATTTGGTCCCAAGGTCGACACTGCAAAATTGAAAATTGTTCCCTCAAAGATCTCGTTAGAGTGAACAACGTCGGTGTCCAGGTTGTTCAGGTCCCAGACTTTCAGAACGTGGTCCTCAGACCACGTGGCTACTTTGGCGAAGCACCGGGAAGTGGCCATGGAGGTGATTGGTAGCACGGAAGTTTGGAACAGTCTCTTAGGTGTGCCGGTACAGGTGTCCCATAGACACAAATACGTGTGTCTAATAGCTACAACGTATGCATCATTTGGAGAAAACCCAGCCTCTCTGAACGTAGAATTGGACTCGACAAAAACGCCAGTTGGGACATCAGAAAACCTGAACAGTTGCTTGCAGGTGTTGGCATCTAATAGGAACAGGCACCTCGATGATCTTACAAGGATGTATTTGTCGGTATGAGACAACTTAAAATCTTGCATTTCTAGGTCGCCTAGGACAGCCTTTTCTACTGCATTCTTTTTCACCAAATTTACAGTGTAGCACTTGAGAGATTTGCCGCGGAACATAACAAAGACTTTTGTTGGTTCCTTTGCGAAGACCATCTTTGTAGGGACATCATTCACCGAAATGGCACATCGACGCTGTTCTAACATTGGGAATTCGTGAAATGCTAGACAGTCGTGATCAGCATTGAATATGATATACTGATCATTCCTACTAATAGCCACACATTGAGACTGACTGTCAAATGTGTGGATGTACTTTCGCTCTTGGTGATCAATAACAAACGGGCATCTCTGCTGCTTTACTGTGAAGGCGACATATTTGTTGGAAACTGTAACGTAGTCGACTTGGGCTTGTGAAAACTGGACCTCCCCATACAACTCTCCTGTGTCGACCTTGTACGTCTGAATTGACCGGTTACTTTTCAATATGTTAAAAAATCGACCATCAGGCGTTGTGTGGATTTTACCCTGAGGAAGGGTCATGATCGGTCGCGGCTCTCCGCTCGTAACGTTCCAGATACTCATTCTGTTGCTGGACGGCCGTTTGGCGGCAAGCAGTATCGCATCTTGGGCGTCTATGGCCTGCATTTCTGACTCTGAAGAGATCTCCTTTTTAATATCACAGATGTATTGAAGCGGTGCCCCAGGGGTGGTGTACAGCTGATATCTTGGTACAAGGGCGCCATGGGTCATTGCAATCAGGTCACACTGGTTAAGGAGTCGTTTGATCAGTGGGTATTGGTGCATGTGAGGAAGGAGACGACCCAAAAGTTGGTGGCTTAGTGAATCAGGATTCACAACAAGCGCGGATTCTGACATTCTAAGAGCTTCCTCCACTAATGCTGCCTCTCTGTCTTTGATAAGGTGAAAATCATTGAGCATCTGGCGAAACGAGGTCGCCTTGAGTTTAGCGTGTATCCATTCATAGTGAAACAATACTTCTGTCTTCAGCTCCTCTGTTCTGTTGCACTCTGCCAGGTGAACGGGTAGTTGGGTGAGCTTTCTGTAGTTGAATTTAGGTTTGATGGTGAGACTGTTGAAGATGAGTGGCTGATCACACACATATCTCACTGCTTCGCTCTGTGGATCCGTCTTCTTCAGACCTTCTGTGCACGGCGGCTCATACTTGAATGGCTTTTTCCATGTGCCGCTCCACTTTCCCAAGAAGAAATCGGCCAAGTTGTTTCGCATCTTGCATTCTGCATCTGAGTGACCAAGGTATCGCTCCCTAACCACATCAGCTAGCTCTTTGTGGTGCCAGGTTAACAGGTCTACGCCGTCATTTTCTCGCTCCACCAGGTATCCCTCTAAATCCTGTCTAACCCTTACCCAGTGCACTGTGGGGAAACGGCGTAATGGGGGCTCCCAAGTGACATACAGGGAGTTCAACACGTCATCATCTAGACTGAGAATGTCATCCAGTTCTGCCTCGCTTAGGCCATCTGGTGACAGCGTGATGTAACCTAGGCATCTGGATACAATCATTTGCCCGTGCCTCTTTTCTAACCTCTCCAGGACATGATTGAATATGCCATAGATGGTCTTTGGCAACGTCTCGAGATCAACTTCTGTGTAGAACTTCCATCTGACAGCCTCTTCAAACACAAGCTTTATGTATAGTGGCGTGATACCCATGACGGCCGTGTACGTGCGAAACGCCTTGTTGATGACTTTAAGTTGAATATCGTTGATGCCCCGCGTTGCTTGTTTTAGCAGCATTTGAACTATCTCGTTGCATAGATGTGGTTTCATTGCCTTCAAGTCAATGAAGTTTTCTGGCCCAGGGATCATAAATCTGAGTCTAGATAAAGTACCGTTCTCGTCTGGTGTCGTTGTCACGATGATCTTCACGTTATCAGGCAGCTTGACTGGCAACCACTCCAATCCCAGGGCACTGTCATCTGGGTCCAGTTTGTTCAATCCGTCCAGGAGGAGCACGATCATTCCAGCAAATTCCCCTCTCTGTATGAAATCACGGAAATATTGTTTCAAACTCTTCACATCGTCTGGTATTTCGTAGCGATACTTTCCACAGCCAGCTGCAAGTTGGTGGCACATCGTCTTCAACACTTGGTGGAGATTTCGACTTCGGGGAGTCAACCCTAATATTCGGAGAACAACGAGCGCATGGATGCCCCTCCCATGAGACTGCAGGTAAGAGTTCACCTCCTGGGCGGCCTTGGAAATGAGAGACGTCTTCCCGTAGCCTGACGGAGCGTGAATGACAAGCGGCTCGTTTGTCTCCCGAAGCAAATACTCACGTATGTGAACAAGCTCGTCTGTGCGGCCCATGAACTTGCCACATCTTTCTTTAGCAAGACGCCAATGGCGAGCGGCTTCTTCATATACATGGTCACTTGCCATCACTTGCCGTGCATCCATGTTTGCGTCAATCAATTTAACCATACGATAATAGAAGTCGTTACAGAAGTGTTCTAGATATTCGGCATGGTCGGCGGGATCTATACCGTGAGGCTCGCTCCATTTCACAGTGAATTCAGCGAGATGTTTGTCATTGACATTATTACGGATAAGCAATTTGAGTTTATTTGTGGCATCTGTTGCTGAATTGGATAGTCCTTTTGTACCTTTTTTGAAGTCGATATAGCGGTACGCCCTTTTCTTGTCCAGATTTTTGTGAAGATCTGCTATTGTTCGAATGTAACATATCCTATGATTGTCGTCTGCAATATCATTGTCTGCCACTCCACCGCGCATTTCCTGCTCCACAACTAAAAAAAAGAAATATACCACGTTTAATACTTATTTTTCCTCTATCTTTTCAAAGTGCATGAATAAATAAATAAATAATTGGATCAAAAATATGAAAGAAAGAAAAATGGAAGAAAAACATCCAACACTTCAAATACACAGTTGAAAACTGCTAACGTTGTAACAACACAAACAAAAATAATGAATAGATGAAAAAAAAAACAACAACAGCAATGTTCCCTTCGACCAACCTGAAAATTTAAGCCGATTTTGAAACTGTTGATGTAGCAGACCGTTCGTCTCATTCGACTGTGATGTCAGGTGTTTGGCGTACAGTGCCAGGGCAGTGTTAAATAGCACCAGAAGCTTTTTCTCCGTGTCGACCCAAGACTCTGCTGGAATACCTAAAATATAAATATCCACTTTTTAAAATCTCATTCACATATGCTTTTTACTCAACAAAATTATAAGTGCTGTTTAATTACTGCAAATTTTACAGGGGACAGTACAACTTTTTCATCCAGTAAACATAGAACTACAAACTTCCACTTTCGACACACACTACAATAATTTTTTGTGTAGTAAAATGCAATGTAATACACATACCTAAATCCGTATGACGCCAAGAAACTTCATCAACAGGCTGTAGTATGTAGACGGGAGGTTGCCTGTTGCTGTCCTCCCAATACCATTTATGAAGCAGTGACACGTCCTTTCCGGCACCCTCGAGCAGCTTCAAGATGGCTTTGTAGTCACTAGTGAGAATCCACGCGGGAACTTGCTGATCGCCGTACTTCTGGCCTAGAATTGACTGGAAAATATAACATGCAGAATTTTGAAGGCTTGGTTTTTCTTTTTCTTTAATTCGAGATGTTTTAAATCTATCTCGTCATATTTGAAAGAAGTCTGATACGGTATGTTTATTCGTGATACAAAATCTGTTCATCTGTCGATCAAAGGCACCAAAAGAGTGTCTTCTCCCCTATATGGAAGTTGAGGGGGCGACGAAGAAAAAAGGATAGCGACGAAGAAAAAAAGCATATATAAGGGAGGGGTCCTGGATCCAGTCACGCCTTATTAGTCATGATATGGTACTACTAATCAGATGAAATCTAGTTTTATTTTATTTCTGAATGTTTAAATGACATCTTTTACCATCTATTTAATGGTTTCTAACTATGCACCTACCACTAAACTTGGTCCCACAGAATGGCTCCTGCAGTACTGGACTTCGCGTAGGTAAGTGTCTAGCATTGAGTGGTCATTGTCTCTGACCGGTGGAAGGACACCCCAGTTCAAGTCAACCATCTGCAATTTTTAATAATAAACTTATCAGCTTTACAGCAGCATTTTCAAGAGGGTTCATAAAGGAAGGTCCATAATCACCATCATCCTCATCAGAATAAAGAAATAGATAAATACTATCAACGTTCAATAACTTATAATAATATATATCAATTCCAGTGAAAACGCATTCAGTATTAAATTAGATCGCACTTAGGCTAATATTACAGGTTGTCATAACGGATGTTTAACTGAATAATACGGCCTGATAAAACTGGCGTAAGTGATTTTATCCTAGACAAAACCTACCTGAAACTCCACACCATGTTTGTCCCTGCAAAAACTTTTGAGTTTGGAGTAAATTTTCTGGATGAGTGCGCTGCGTTCTTGGATGGTATCTGAGAGAAATGAAATACAAAATTAACAAAAAAAATTGGGTGTTGTTTACATTCTTTGAAAAATTACGGGTAAAAAGATCGGTTTGTAGACTGTTATCCCCGACAAAGAATTTTACCCCGCTTTAGAGATATACATGGATCTCTTTTACCCTCTACTAGGGTGAGTGATATATATTTTACAGATATTCACATATACATGTATGTCTCTAGCTAGATGGATGGTCATATTCAACTCAACTCTGATCTCTTTCATTCAATACCATCCCCACCCTTTCCTATTACCCGATCCCGTTTATTGTTTCAACTTAGGGCCAAATACGAAGAAACGCTTTTGATATGATTATATGTGATTATAAGTTGTAAAATTAGTAGATAATGCCATAAACGCGCCCTCTGCTATATCGCCTGCTGGTAATCCTCACGTTTCTCAAATACATCACTCAGTTGGACAGTCAGGATGTGTAGTCAACTGACTGGTAACTCCTGGGTTAAAAGTCACCCATAGATTTAACCTGAATACAAATTAAATACACGTGATAACAGTCGCGTTTACATTCCGCAGCACTATATTTACGTACGTATATTTGCATTCTTATTGCACAGTTCAACTCACCAATAAGGGGTGCGTTCATGTACACCCTGACTGCTTGCTTAGGCGACGCTGGAAGTTCGTCCAGTGGCAGGTTCCCTGTCAGTAGTTTCGCGACTTTTGACTTCTCGTTTGCTGTCAACTCGGGGTACGTGAACGGTTCCTCTAGCGCCCTCTTCTCATCCACGCTGAGTTCCGAAGTAGGTTCGGGGAGGACGCCATAGTAGCGTTCCTTAAACACGGCATCACCTGCAACCAGGGAAATTAGCGTTTAAGATACGCCATGATCACTGCTCATCAACTAACATAAAAAATCATTTTCCATTTTGCTCTCTCTCTCTCTCTCTCTCTCTCTCTCTCTCTTATGCGCACACGTTCACAAGACGGCCTCGGTACAACGAAGTTGGCTCAGTTATAATATTGTCACTGTAGCGTTTCCCTACTCTCCTTTGTGGAAGTGATTACCACTGTTAGAAATTTCCACGAATAATATACAGAGCAAAAGATTTTTGGCCATTTAAAAATGCTAAAGAAAAGCCGATTCCTTCAGGATTTCACGTGTCGGTGTGACCGGATCGTTACGATACGGTCAACCTAGCCGGAGGCGTTTAGTTCAATAGGTGTCGAGACGTTATTAATCTTGATCTCAATATTGATCTTCTCATCTTTACCCAGCAGAGCCAGCGGAGAAAAATAAAGAGGCAACTTTCAGTAGACGATCTAGTTGGTATTTAGGCTCACAGTGTACAGACTTGAGAAAACAATATTGCAAGCTTGCACCAGCTTGCGCCAGGCAAGCAAGGGGCTAAGCAGTATGCCAGCGCTATGGGCTCTGCAGGGCTCCACAGGTTAATCGTTAACGTCCCCATTGACTGAGGCATTAATCTTTAAATGCATTAATCGTAATCTGAGAAATATAAGCCTACCGTCACTTATTAGACCACATTCCATGTTTTCTCAAAATGCTGGCATATCCTCGACAGTGACTACATATCTTACTGCTAACTTGTCTACAGGAAACGGGTCGCCGTCTTTAGATTTTGCCACCATATGTAAACAAATCTGAGCGTGGTTGCTAGGCATGAGTGAAGTTCTATTCAAAGTCTTAAGTTTTGATGGCTCCATCTACCGGCGAAGTAGAAATTGATCCAGGCGCGTCAAACGATCTCAATGAGGTTTATCGTCTCGAGTGGTATCAATTTTTTCGCAGATCATTATGAGAAACATTTACATTGCTAACAATAAGTCGAGTACGTTGAAGAGAGGATAATGGGAAAAGGAAATTGCCACGAAGTAGGTTAAACATAGCTAGAGTTACAAGCACAGTTGTAATGTAGTCCGAGTTTTCCGTCTCTACCACTCTGACGCACGTTTTATATAATAATAAATATAAAAATAATAGTGCTAGTAGCTGATCATTTAAACAATACATACACATATCGTATTCTTAATGGCAGATGCAAGTATATATATATATATATATATATATATATATATATATATATATATATATATATATATATATATATAGAGAGAGAGAGAGAGAGAGAGAGAGAGAGAGAGAGAGAGAGAGACNTAGAAAATAGAATTTAGAAAATAGACATTGCATGTGAACGAAGCCTTAGGCTCGGAGTGTACAAACTTGAGAAAACAATATTGCAAGCTTGCACCAGCTTGCGCCAGGCAAGCAAGGGGACTAAGCAGTATACCAGCGCTATGGGCTCTTCAGGGCTCCACAGGTTAATCGTTAACGTCCCCATTGACTGAGGCATTAATCTTTAAATGCATTAATCATAATCTGAGAAATATAAGCCTACCGTCACTTATTAGACCACATTCCATGTTTTCTCAAAATGCTGGAATATCCTCGACAGTGACTACATATCTTACTGCTAACTTGTCTACAGGAAACGGGTCGCCGTCTTTAGATTTTGCCACCATATGTAAACAAATCTGAGCGTGGTTGCTAGGCATGAGTGAAGTTCTATTCAAAGTCTTAAGTTTTGATGGCTCCATCTACCGGAGAAGTAGAAATTGATCCAGGCGCGTCAAACGATCTCAATGAGGTTTATCGTCTCGAGTGGTATCAATTTTTTCGCAGATCATTATGAGAAACATTTACATTGCTAACAATAAGTCGAGTACGTTGAAGAGAGGATAATGGGAAAAGGAAATTGCCACGAAGTAGGTTAAACATAGCTAGAGTTACAAGCACAGTTGTAATGTAGTCCGAGTTTTCCGTCTCTACCACTCTGACGCACGTTTTATATAATAATAAATATAAAAATAATAGTGCTAGTAGCTGATCATTTAAACAATACATACACATATCGTATTCTTAATGGCAGATGCAAGTGTATATATATATATATATATATATATATATATATATATATATATATATATATATATATATATATATATATATATATATATATATAT
>NW_019775479.1:0-67983 GCF_001039355.2 Lingula anatina | reverse complement strand
ACAAAGAATATATTCCTTTAATATCAGGCCCAAATAAAAACAGTTCATCAAACAAATTATCATTATAAAGTTCGGTCTTTGAATCTTTTTTGTTCAAGCTCTTTATCAGGCTCTACTACAAGACAATATAAAACAAGCACTGAATAGATCCCCTCAATATGTATTTGGACAGAAAAAAAATGCAGAAAAACTGCATTTTTTATTTGGAAAAGTGAGAAGAATGAAGCGAGTAAAAATGATTTCCTCATAATTAGGGTCGGGTTGCACACATTATCTACCTCATTAATTTTGGCCTTAGGGTAAATTTTCTGCCTGTTCCCCTTGGCAAAACAAACAAACAAACAAACAAAAAAAAAAAACATCTGCCAAGGCAGCTTAATTTTTAAAATAAATATTTGAATAATTAATTAGCACACTTCTCATTATTAGTTTATTATGACAGAAAACTGGTTGACGAAAATTGAGTTAATTAAATTAACTAATTAATTAGCTCCATTCCCATAATTAATTAATCAATTAATCAACACTTAAATCTAGCCCATTTTGACCTATCTTGAAAATTTCATAAAAATCCCTCCATAACTTTTTTCAAATGTTACAAACAGACTCAATTTATTAACCTATTATTGGAATACCAAGAAAACTTAATTGTTTGTTACTTGGTCCCCAAGCGACAGTACTGAATATTTCATCAAAATCTGTCTTCATCCATTTATATAGTTTTAAACAGAGAGACAGACAGACAGACAAACGGAGCAAAAAACATTACCTCCTTGGCAAAGGAAATAAAACTGCAGATATGAAGCATTTTTTTACTTTCTTTTTAGGCTATTTGTTGCAGGCCTGTAATAATATTACCCCATGTGAATCTGACTGGGCTTTGGAAGTGATTAACTGATACTGATGAATAAAAAAAAAAGAATACTTGAAGTTACATTTTATTGTCCTTAAACATGATAAAACAAAAACAAAAATTAAAATAAAAAAAATCCTTCAAAGTGATAGTTTTAACTAAACACTGTATGAGGTATAGTACATCTCTGTGATAAACAGATAAAACTGAGATGATTACATTATCAATTATTGCACAGAGATAATAAGGAATGATGGATATGTAATATTTTAAATAGAGAGTTTTAAAACCATGGAGTAACAAAGAAATTACACAAATATCATATTACATATTATGACCCTGGTCATTTTTGTACACTTCTTAAAAATACAAATATGGTATATCTCATTCAAATTTACACAAAATTAAAAAAAATTGTACTAACACATTGTCTACATGATTTTAATGACATTTTGATTAATTTTCATCTGTTCAAAAATGATAAGAAAAACTATACAGTACAAGACATTAACATGGTTATATCTAAATGTACTAAAAACATACTTACACATTGTCTACATGATTCAGTGACAATTTTTGATTAATTTTTACCTTATAAAATGAAAATTCAGAAAAACTATGCAGTATCAGACATTAACATGGTTATATCTAAATGCTGTATGAAGGAACACAAATGTAAAAACAACACCCTTAAACAGCATTAAAAGTGAACATTCACAAATGCTGATATTGTTAAAGGTACACTCTATCATTTTGAAAATCCCCCAAATGCTTATTTTTGTCATCCGCAGCTTCTTATTAAACCTAATATACACCTTAAAAATGATTTAACCCCTTAAATAATTTTTTCTGGAGCTCACCTGATATTGATACATGTATGTATCCATCATTAAGAAGATGGTCGCTGGTAATAATGACAGGCCCGTCATTTAAAACTAAATCATCCTTTATAAATTTACTTAAAGAACAAATTCAAGTGTAGAGAAGGATAGATAAATGATAAGTGAGTATGAGAAATTTGCTTTTTTCCCCTGAAAAAATCCATTTTGGTGGGTAAAATCCCATGGAGTTGCCCTTTAATCTTAACATCAAAACTACTCCATGACTGAATTAACAAAAAATATCAAAACAGGAAACAATCACAGCCAAAATTAGGTCATAATAACATCTAATTTCACAAAATATTCATTAAGGAAAATATCTCTGGAAAAAGTCCAATATCAAATACAACCCTGTCTCTTGGTCACAATAGTGAATCTGTCACTTACAAAATTATTTTTACAACAAAATTGTCGTAAATTAAAGAGAACAACCATATATCAAAATCATTAGATTCATAATTAATGCATCATGATTTATGCTTTTCCACTGAATCATATTTCATCACAAAAGATATAATTTGAGACCTCATTTTTTACCCTTTCTATGGTACTCCATCTGACTGCTAGTGTTACATCCCATCTAAATTCTTTTTCAATTTTTCTTGTTCCACCTGTCCAAATCCAATGCATTCCAAGTAGCTTTGAACAGAACCATACCTAAAAAAAAGTTTATCTATCAACATTTCATTGTATATTCTATTTTGTAAGATACATTTTCAAAAAACAAACAATTAAAACTAGCACTGTTTTCAACAACAGCTTCCACAGGCCCGTAGCCAGCAATTTCAAAAGGGGGGTTCTTTTTCTGAAAAAGTGGACCTTTTTCCATGAAAACTTCATGAACATAGATCAAATTTTACCCCGAGTGTACCTTTTCCCCACTAAAAGGGGCGGTTCTTTTGAACCCCCCGAACCCCCCCTGGCTACGGGCTTGTTCCATCAAACACAAAAGAACACCTTAAGAACAACTATTTCTAGACTTGCACACTCACTCTCTATCAATGTAATCCAGTAATCCTTCCATGGTTTCAACGTCAGACTTCAGAAACTGTTCACTCATATGAAATTTCTTTACTACTTCATCATGGCATCTAGAATGCACTGGCCTTAGCTCTGCCTGTAATTTAACAGACAATCATGTCTATGATGTTCATAAATCAATCAAAAAAATGAAATTTAACAAGAATTTATACTTCTGTCTTTAACTTTAAAAATATTTAAATATTTATTTTTTTTTATTTACTATGATACAAGCCATGACTGAAAATGAGATACAACCCTGCTTTTAAGAATTTGGCTTCATTAATATTGTGATCTCTTGAAAAAATAGCTACATTGGTTATATACCACATACTGGAGTTAATATAGTCAGTGCCTATTCAAGTCTTCAAAATGTTATATTATAAGACCAAACTAGGTATGTTATATGGTAGTGTGAGCAGTGCATGACACTGTTTTTCAAGAGTGGCATTAAATTTCATACTGTACTAACAGTGCACACATAATTTGAAACCACCACAATACCTCAGAGAGAGCATAATCCCTAGCAATGTGTTCCCTGGATGCTCCTACACATGACAAGACAAGGGCAGTTAAAATGCCTGTTCTGTCTTTTCCATGGGCACAGTTAATGACAGCTGGGAGGTTCCCTTCAGTAGCAAGAAGCTTGAGAGCTGAAAAGGCAACATATAGTGATGTATGAAAGTGAAAAATGTGTGGTGCAATAAATATAAAGTTTAATGATCTGTAAATGCTGACTAATACTTTTGCCTGTACTTATTCTCATAGTCTAGTGTATCTGACTTCAGCTGACAACACAACTACAAAACACATAACTGTACATTAAGGCACTGAATGTCACATGAAACAGCCAATGTATGTACTGTACAGAGGGGTAAGCTTGGGGCTCTTTATTTCCTACCCCTCAAATGTAACATTAGTTTTATAAAAGGGCCTCACCTCCTACTAGTATTTTGCATATGTTAATGAATGAATTTCTTACCTGCACATATACTAGGTTGGCTCATTTCAATCATGTCTATGTACTGCTCTAAAAGCCCTCCAACATTCAATACGTTTCTGGCAAATAAACGGATGAAGTGTTTGTAGTTTGTGTGGAATATCACGTCTATGACCAAAAGCAGAATGCCGTATAACTTAATATACCATGTCGCTCGGTTGAATATTGTCCAAATATAATTCCAATTATAGAAGTTGATAAAATAGTGTTTTCTGCTCTGTTCAGTAGAGGTGTTCGCGTTGCTGGAACACGCTGTCGTTTTAAATGCCTTCACTTTAACGGCGTCTGAAGGCTTATTTCCTAAAAATCCTGGTAGAAGCACCTTCAAGGGTTTATAGATGCGATCTAAGTGCTTGTCGCCAGTCGCCTTCAGGTACTCGGAACGGGACCGCAAGTCAACTATGCTTTGGATACCCATTTCTTTCATCTTATCTACCTCAGATTCTGTCATGAAATCTGGTCTTGAAGACCTATACAGTGTACCTGGTCCATCTGTTTGGTTGCCATGCTTCTTGGGATCATTTAGAATCGGATAAACTTGACGGAAATTATGAGCGAACTGGTACATCTTTCACTTCCTACTTTCACATTTACCGGAAGTTTTATGTGCAGTCAGCTGTTAGGAGAAAAAGGTGAAAATATATTGCAGCAGCTGATTGGTTTAAATGGGCATTTGAAACACGACGAACCCAAATATGCAATATGTTATAAAATAATTTTTCACAAATATCTGCTTCAAATAATGATCATCACTTATAAAAATTAAAAAATATTTTTTTTATCATATGGCAAAATCAGAGCAATATTGAGGTTTTAAAATGTGGTAAGCATTTACTATATATACTTTTAAATATGTGGTAAGTCATGATTAAAATTTGTCAATATGGCAGCAGACGAGGTTCAAGAATTTTTTCCATCGGCAAACTTAAGCCTGCTGTCACTTTCAGAGATCGCTGGTGAAAAACAAGCATCATATATACACAGTAACCAAAAAGTGCAAAAGAGCACAGGCGATGCTGAAGTGCTCGAGCCTAGCGATGAGAAGGAAAAGGTGAAGATAGCCACGCACAATCATTAGCTACAGTAGCTGAAGTAACTCGCAAGAACAAAGACGCCAGTCTGGAAGTGAAACTGTATTGCTTACTAATAATTTTTTTCTTTTTTAAGATTTTTTGAAGATTAATTGAGACTTTGTTCATGATGCATAATTTTTTTCAACATTTGTACATTTAAGCTCAGATAATGATATATTTTACATTTAATTTCCAGTTTCCTCGAATCGTTCCACTAAATGTTGGCGGAATTCATTTCATGACTCGTCTCTCCACTCTAACTAAATACAGTGATTCCATGCTTGCAGCCATGTTTAGTGGCAGACACCATATTGACAAAGACAAAGATGGCAACTATTTCATAGACAGCAATGGAAGATACTTTGGATATATTTTAGAATACCTACGTCATGGGACTTTGGCTCCTAAAGATGTAGCAGAGTATGTGTACAAAGAGGCAATGTACTATGGCTTATATGACCTGATGGAGCAGCTGACCACCACCCCCAGGGTGTCCAAACTCTTGGTCAGTGAGGCACACAGGGCACAGTTTCCAAATTACTTTGAGGTGAAGCAGAGGACAATAAAAACTGCTGTAGAAAATGCCACTGTGTTGAATAAAGCAGGGGAAGTGATTATTTATGCCTTTAGAAAAGAATTTGTACCCAAAGCACCAAACTTTAACACTAATCACAACTGTGTGGCAGACCAGGCTCATATCAATGTGGGGCCGTGGGAAGCTCTGGCAGATGAAGAGACCTTTATACGTTGTTTGGAAAATGATCTTGTTGAAGATGGCTTTAATGTGATGCGTCATGAAGCCAAAAGAAGATGCAAATATTATTATGGGCAGAATTGTCAGAAATGTATTTACAGAATACAAATTGTGTTTTCATAGTGAATACAAGGCAATGATTAGTTAAAAGTGAAATTAAAATTGTGTATGCTTATTCTGATGGCGACTGCTCTTATCATTTAAGTACAATCATTGTTATTTACATAAAGTACATTCATCATTGCAAATATATGACAGTACTACCCCAGTATGTTCATATGTGTAAAATCTTTCATCCACAACATCTTGATTAAATTTCATTTTCATTAATTGCATGATAACAGATTTTCATCAATTGAAAGACGTTTCTGCATTTCTTGTCAGATTGTTTCAGTTTGTAACTGACATTTCCTCTTGCAGCATGTCATCTTTTCAGCAGTTTTCAGTTGCCTTATGATCATATTTGCCATATTTTTAAGTATTGTGCAATCTAAAAGTAAAATAATGACTGGTAAATTGGGTTTCAGCCAAATTTCAAAGTAAGATCTGTATCATTAATCTTAGAATTTCATGTATTTGAAATGAAGTTAAATTTAAGGTTGTAGGAATTTGGTAATGTGCAATCTATTCCAACACCAAGTCTGTTTCAAGGACAGTCCCGGTTGCTCTCATTTGATAAACTGTAGCTTCTGTATAATTTAAGGGACATTTTGGTGCTGGAGATGGTGAGATGCATGGAGAATTGAGTTAAGCAATGTTTATAAGCTTACGTATTTCATTGTACCAAACACGAGCCTTTTTGACAAATTCAGAAAGGAACAATGTTCATATTTAATATTCAAGATGAACTTATATTATGGTGAAAATGCAAATGTAATCTTTATGAGAAGCTGCACCTTTTGAGTTTATTCATTAAGTTTTTGGGCCAAATTGCACAAAGAATCCAAGTACACAAAGTTTCTGGGGCAATCTTTTGGTTCTATTTAAGCGCAGTAAATCCTTTAAGATTCTGGATAAAACAACCGACAATTTAGTAAGAGTTACTCAATATTTCAAGTTACAGATTTTGAGTAAGGTGATGTGTTTTAAGGAGTGAAAAAAGAAAAAAAAAGTGTAGCACAATTGAGATAAATAATGTAAGGTGAGGAGTTATGGAGTCGGCTTCAATTAGTATATACTTACGAAGTTACGGTGTTTGGAAAAAACTGGTGACAAAATTTGCAAGAAGTAATTGTAACTCTATCCAGGGTTCAAGATTCAAGATTTCCTCAAATTTACATTCCTTGAACCATTCTATTGGCTTGTAATGGAATGGTGTGGTTGCTGTCCTTTTGTTTTTGGGGTTTCATCCAATTTGAACATTCCTTTTTTCCATCCTTGTTTTTCACCAAGAAACAAGATCTTTTCAAGACTGTTAGTGCCATCTAAGATCTAATAAACGGTAAATGGTATATTAGATCTTAGGTGCCATATTGGGTGTGGATATAATTGTCTGCATATGCAGTCCACGTTTGTTTGTGGACTTGATTTGTTTGTAAAATGCTAGTCTTAATTATTTTGACCAAAACATTCAAGTTTTATTTAAACACTTCAACTGGTCATCAGTTTTAAGTGTAAAACATGGCCATTTCCATTAAATGCAGTGGATTTGAAAATTAAAGAATTACATTGTGTAACGATTTGGTAAAAATTATAAATAAAATAAATATGTATCAAACTAAATAGTGTTTTATTTGAGTGTTTGATTTGTTAAGGACATAACAAAATACATATGATTAGCATGCTACTTAATAATAGTCTATCTAACATTGGTTCATTCTAATAAATACTTTAATATTTTCCACTAGATTTATACAAATGGTAACTCTTCATGTGACATTCACTCCGTTCCTTCTGCTGAATATGCTGTAAGTATCAGCTTTAACAAATCCAAACCAGCTATTTTTCAGTTGTTCTTGTCATTTCAGCAACCCATTCTATGTGCCACAATACATCGCCATTGGGCCTCACAGAATTTAAATTCCCATTTAAACTGATTCAGTACACAATTTGTTTCTGGAACATATGCACTGAATCACTGCTTTTAAATTGTATTGAGTTTGGCAGTGACAAAACCCATAATAACAGGATTGTTGCCAGAGTCCACATCTGGATCCACTCCTCAACCAAACCTTTGTTTATAACGAAAACAAAAATTAAATCCTGCTAGAATCCATATTTGGATTGTGTCTGTTTCTTTGTCATTCTATTCTGTGACCATTCATTCTTCAACTCCAGTTCCCTCTCCTTGGCCTGGAATGCTAGGTAGGTGATCTGGTGCTTCTTTCTCTGCTGGCTGGTGGGCATAGAGCCATCTTTCTTCTTGTGAGACTGATAAGGTACTTCTGCTGACAGGGTTTTTGTATACTCCATAGGGTCCAAGACATCATCAGCATTGGCATCTATGATCTGGATCTCCTCTTTGCCTCGTTTTTTCTTTCCTTGAATTCTGAAATTAAGATCAAATTAGTAGCTTTAATTTTTTCCCTGATCAATGTGTAAAACCTTAATCAGCTGAACACAATTACCTAAATGCTAAAACTTATTCTTAGATCATAACTGTGAAAATAACTTACTTTAGGAACTCTTGATCTTGCATCAGTTGGTTAACTTCTTCTTGTTGATAGTATGAAGCACCTCCCTGCTCATAACCCCCATAATATGCTGTACTATTATTATAGTCCACACCCTGAGAGTCATAGTAAGCTTCATTACTGCCATAGTCTATACCCTTTGCTCCATGCTCATCAGATGTCCCAGGAGTAATGTAACCTCCAGAAGCTGTCTCAGTGCCTGTGTAGCCTCCTCCATAAGCCATTTCAGTTTTGTAATCAAATCTGGGACCACTCAATGGCTCCTCTGTGGTTGATGTTTCATTGTTTGTATTTAAAGTAGTTCCTGTAGAACTAAGTGCTTTAGCTACTGCATCTGGTAATTTTTGTTTTAATACGCTACTTGTAGTCCTTTCCTTTGGAACAGACACTGGTGGCACAGTACTATTTGTTTCAATTGTGTCTTTCTCTTTGTCAGCAAATGAGAAAAAGCTGCTTCCACCAGTGACGTCATTGCCCTCCTCATCTTCATCACTGTCAACATCTACTAGTTTGTTTCTACTTGCTACCCCACTTGTCTGCTTCACACTGACTGGAAGTTTAGGAACTGGAGGTTTTGGTGCAGGTTTCTGGGTAAGGGTGTGTGGAACCAAAGGACGCGTTGTTTGCTTTGTCACAGCATTTTTCGGGGCAGGTAGTACAGCAAACAAGCCACACTTCCCTTAAATGATAAAATGATTATGAAGATTTTAAAATAAATCTGTTATCAAGTAATAGACCAAAATGTAAAAAAAAAAAACTGAGAAAAAAAAGAGACATTTAATGTTTGACTAAGAAAACGAAAATCCAATGGGTAAACATTTCACATATGAAAGACTGTCATAAAAGCAAGCAAATTAATATGAACACTTTTAAATATACAAAAAAATACACAAACACATACAAAAGTTTACATAAATGCATAAAGATAAAGATGTAAGGCACACAGAAAAGATCTAAAGGAAATTGTCTGACAGAATAACTTGCAGCCCAGCACATCACTGTAAGCAAGAACAAGCATATAACAAACCTGCTGCAGGCTTTATTTTCTTGGGTGCAGGTTCATCTTCCTCATCTGAGTCAACTGATGTCAGATTCGGTATGGCAATTTTGACTTTCTGTCTCTCTTTCGCCTTTTTTGGCTGTTGTAAATTCAGGCCTCCTTTGTGAAGAACTGGTGCTGGGAGATTCATGCTAGAATTGGGTAGCACTTCATCTTCTTCTGTGTATTCAGTTGGGGCTTGCTGTCTACTGGACTTAGGAGGAGGTAAGCCTGGAAGTGAACGGATTTATACTGGAACATTAACTTTATTTGGATGTGAATGATATGAACTTGAAGCAACTTCTGAAGAATCAAGGAGTTATAACAGAAGGAGATTACACGCAAGCCTTTCTATTGTCCGATGTCTGTTACGGTGGGCGGAGCTAGCTACGGGGGGCCTCCGGTCTCAAGGTTTCGTCTGCGTCGCTCTCCTCAGCTTGGAGATANGAGGTAAGCCTGGAAGTAACGGATTTATACTGGAACATTAACTTTATTTGGATGTGAATGATATAAACTTGAAGCAACTTCTGAAGAATCTTGATTATAGTTCCACTGAGAGTTTCAAACCAGTTAATAAAACATTATTTGAATATACTCTGTGCCTAACACTTCAAGTTATCCTAACCGGGATTTCCCTTCTAAAATGAACTTTTATCGAAAAAATAGGCAAATTTCTCATATTTTAATTATTGCCGCTTGATCTTCAATGTACTGAACATGTACCTGTACCTGCTAACAAACTAGTCGTTGGGACACTGCCGTTGTTGTTGCTACTGGCAAGGAAAGAGGGCTCTAATCGGCTTTGCAAAGCCTTATTATCCTGCTTCAAAGCTTCATCTTTTGCCTCTATTATCTCCTCGTTGTCGCTTTCCTCGCTATCGCTGTTTCCATATGATACAAGTGACATTGTTAAACTCGTCTTTCTGAGTCTCACACTGATCTCACACGGAAGTTGATCCTATTTCGTTGCGGTGTGCAGAAAATACCACATTTTGATTGGTCTAAAATCAATACCGTGACCTAAGAACCTTGACCCATTATTCGTGCAGAAGAGCTCGAAACAAAATGCTTAGAACAGTCACAAATAGGTTACTCTAATCGTGAAAGTTGGTGTTTGGGGTAGCTTATCAGCGTAGCGTTCCTTTGCATTGATCGGGTATATCGACCAAGGGCTAGTTGAATTCTTTTTTCGTGGAAGATAAGGAGTGTTTGATACATTCTATTCATGAGTTAGCTGATTCAGCATCCAGCGGAAAACAGCTGATTGTGTTGGTAAACCGACTCCATAGCGCGACTGATTGTCAGTCAGCCGGCCTGCTAGCGGAGGAAAAAATCGGGCGACTTTGACAGAAAGAATCTTCAAAATGTAAGTTGAATTGTTTTTTTGGGAAAATAAAGAATTTATTTTTAATGCTGACAAATGAACGAAGAATGATAGAGTCAACACAGTGATAAATTTGATGATAAAACTAATTAAATATGCCTGGGCTTGCTTTTGACTAACTTAAAATGAAACCATGTTGACTAGTCAGTTACATGATACAGGTCAAATACCTGAGCAGGTGTTTTTGTTTGTTTTATAATGTGGCTTATTATTGTGCTATATGTATTTTAGCGTGTTGTTTATCATAGAAAGCTCAAACCTGACTCCTGGCAAATATGCCTGATTGAATAAGAAAGTCTTCAGCTTGGAGGGGGGTCAACGTAGCAACAGCATGCCACTAAGTCTGAATCCTCAGCCTCTAGTTCTTCTATTAAAGCTTTTTCTATATTAGCAGATGTGTTGGAATTGTATTTAAATTTAAATAGGTGTGCTAGAGGTACCAGTAGAATATTAAGACCATGTCTTTCAGATAACATTGTTAATACCATGCTGTTCCAGGTGTAGATAGAGGTAGTTTGTCTTTTGGTTTAAAATTCTTAGAAGATGAGGCAAGCTGAATATTATCTGCAGTGATGGTAAACTTGGTTTATTTTTTGTGCCCAAGTCAAAATATTCTACATTTTAAATTCTGCATTCACTAAGCAAATCCTTTATTCACAGATTGTACCTGAGTTTTTAATGTATATGAGTATATTTATTGTATATGAGTTTTTAATGGTTCATTTGAAAATCCTGTAGATTTGATCAACATTTTTTCACCATCCATTTTATTTGTAATCTGTCTCTGTAACATCATTCAAACTAAGTTGTTTTATTCAGCAGAAGAAAATCACTGATACTATTTCAGAAATAGTATTCACAAGAGTAGTTACTTAAAACTGGTGCAATTGTAAAGTAGTGTATATTGTGAATATTCTGCAGATCAGACTTTTAGATTACTGCATCTGATTAAGTGAATTGTTATTTTTTAAGCCAAGGGGGTTTATATGTTGTAGATGTTATCTTCTACTTCTTTTTGCTTTTTTAAATGAGCAGTTTCTGCCACAGGTTCTCTTAGGCCCTGACCTTATGCTTGTTTAAGTCCCAGTGTGCATGGGCTGCAAGACATGGGTGTTTTAAATAGAAAATTGTATTTAATACTCACAGTAGATAGGTAAAATTCATATAAATTTCTCTGCCAAGAGGTAAAGGTTATTTAGATCTGTTGTTATGTATTTTTTTACGTATTTACTTTTTGTTGTTAACAACTAGTGAAATGATGTGTTTATAACAAACAAACAAACAAACAAAAAAAGTGCTGTGATCTCAACCCAACACGTACTAAATGGTATGAGGATGTCTCCATTACTTTATATATACCGAGGTCTTTCACCTGTGGTTTCTTTACCTTTGATATACATAACATTAAACTCTCAGTAAAAGAAAGCAGGCAAAGTTTTATGTAACATCTGACATAGATCTGTTGAGGGGTTATAGACCCTAGCAATTGTCATGAGTTCTGTCTATGTACCCTAATATTTCAGCTCAATTGAAGTATAAATCAAATTCCTGGGCCAGTTGCATAACTGACTGGACAGTTCATTTACATCAGCTGCCCAGGTCTTTATTGTTTTACTGACCAGCTAGGCATTGTGAAGGGTCGGTCAGATGCAGAAGTCTGACCACAGTGTAAGTTGATGAATTAAATGCAATAAAGTTAGTTGGTCAATAGTTATTTGCAGAGAGGTGTACTTCCACAATGAGTGCAGATATCCAGGGGTGCCATGTGGGCTCCTATATCAGGTATGCATACTTTGTACCTGGACTGGTCACTAAAGGCATAGATCACCTATAGGGGCTGCCTCTATCTATAGGACCAACTCCAGCGGGCCACTTAAACAATTTAACCCAACACCAGGGTGGTAAAAAACAATATATTCCACATGTCCAGTTTGACTCTTTAATGCTATAAGAGAAATTAATCTCAACTGTTAACAGTTTATTCAGCAACAGGTTTTTGTTTAATTTTTATTGATTTGAAAAATACCAATATGAATAGACTGAAATGCTTGTTGATTAATTATTTTCTTAAAATTATTTTCTTTGTGAAACATTTGACATCAGTGGAGATCTTGTCAAAACAATAAAAAAAACTTTCAAAAAAAATGTAACATTTGGAAAGTCCATTGCAAAATGATGTTAAGAAATGTTGGTATGTATCATATCTATATGCAATTTTTTATTTCATGTGCTTTTGGTAGAAAATGATTCTTATTCAATGTGTTAAACGGTATTCTTTTTCTTTTTCTTTTAGAATACATGAAAAACTCTGCTGATAATGTAACATCAGTAGAATGAAAAAGACCATGGCAATCTCTCTCTCTCTTTCTCTCTCTCTTTCTCAATTGGGCAATATTTTTGGTGCAAGGGTTAAAGCAGCTGTTTTACCCATTGAGATAAAAATGGGTATATAGCAAAGCATTCACAGTCCACCTGAATGTAATCAAGTTCTCATTGTATTTCATACCTTTCCATTTCGCCATTACTGATCAGATCATGATGTCAAGTAGGGGAAGTGGAGGAAGTCTTTCCTTTCCTCAACCTGATTTTGAAACATGCTTTATCAGACCACATTGTGCCTTAAGCTTTTCTTCCCGTTTTGGAAATGGTGAGTCTTGTCATTTTCCTATTAGAAAGGTGTCACATTTGTCTATGACAGTTGTAAATTTGATATGGAGGACATAGAAAAAGATAATACCCTGAAGCCACTCTTTATTTTAACTTATTAATGCTACTACTGAGATATGCCCTTTACTACACTTGTGACAAGGCAAGTGAAAATCCAGGCATCTGTATGCTGATGAATATGAAAATTATTTTGTTGCTAACAGAACAAGTGGTCTTTTCTAATCCTGATGTTCAGCAAGAAATAGCTCAGAAGTATTTGCAGTCTTATGTGTGCTGCTATATAAGTAGGTTGATTTTTAATATTGTTGCACATCAACCTAATTATTATTTTATTTTAATTCAGAAAAGAGAAATTGATAAGAGAAAAATTAATTTTTATCACTGAATTGGGTGAATCTGTTAAGACATAGGGGTTTGGAAGGGTATGTCAATAAAAACTATCAAACTATACTTACTGAAATTATATTGTTGTAACACAACAAGTTACTTCAACATATTCTTAACTAAAAAGAAAGGCACCTAGATTTTCAGTGCTGTAAGCTATAACATTGGTAGCTCTGATATTTTTCTGATTTACCTATGATGCAAGATATGGAAATCAAAAGTTGGAATTTGTTTCTGTGACTGTGACGAATATTAATGTTGATTTATTATTATTTTTATCAAGCATAGTAAATTATGTTTTCAGCTTTTGTTGGTCTATTATTTACAACCTAACAAAAGAAAATGTGGGTGGATTATAGTAAAATTTCAAGATAGGTTAGAAATGGCCTTACTTAGAATGTAGTGGAGTTTGGTGTTGAACTTTTAATTACTTTATGATTCATTGAGAATTGGGGTGCCTTGACAGAGCTCTGAGCCTGCAGTGCTTTTCAAGTTTTTTATATTATTAATTGTTCAGATGGCATCGTAACATGCAAATTTGGTAGTTGGAGGGGGAGTGGTATTGCTGATCCAATTCACTTTGAATAGAAAAAAAAAGATAAAAGTAGAAAGAGGTGTTTTGTCTGTTGTCCAAATAGACATTGAATAACAAAGTGATCCGTCAACAAAGCCGAGTGGGCTGAGGAAGTGGGGAAATGTCTCCAGTGAGCGGCAGTGTAAAATTAATGTGTGTCAAGAGTTCACTTTACAAACAGGAAAGCTCCATAGTCTGCAGTTCTAAATGATATCCATACAAACTGTTGTCCACCCATGGAAATAATAGATTGAAGTTGTGTCATGGCTTGGTTAGAAAGAAAGGTGTTCAATGTCGTTTGTGAATTTATAATTGGCTGTGGTTGATGAAAATTGTCAAATGTTTGAAAATAAATTCATTGCCAAGGTGCAGATTGTTTCGTATGTCAAGCAGCAAGTCTGTGACATGAAATGGGCCGTTCATTTTGTTAATGTGAAGCCTACTACTCTGCATGAGGTATTTAATTGGAAATGGGTGAAGAGAGGCTGTTTGTATGTGTATGTGTGCGTGCATGCGTTTTCCATGATTGTTTAAAATTTTAATTTAAGAAAAATGAGTGAATTTATACTGAGTTTGGGTAGTCATTGGAAAGAGGCCAAGTGAAGACCTTTCACTGTATGTTAGACCTCATTGTGGTTACGTTAATTGATGAAACATTAAAGCAATATTCAAGGCAACAGTCCTTGTTGCATTGTGCTATTGATTTGTCAGTTCAAATCACATAACTCTACTTAAATAAAGCTATTGATTTAGATTTTGTATTGCAGAAAGTGTGAGACTGATTTATTTAACATTTCTGCACAGTCATGCACAGCATATAGAGTTGCAGACTGCTTACTAGTAATCAGACAGAGTGATCTGATAGAAAGTTCATATATATGTATTTTCTGGAGCTAAGATTCAGTTTCTTTAAATATTTCTGTGTTTGACGTTTTTTCTGATACTCCAGGTATACTGTTTTTGTTTATTAATATTATTTCAAGCCACATTTGAAAAAGATGCTGTAAGTTGCTGTTTATTGGGTTGATTTTCAAAGCAGGTGGTCTCCTCATGCAAACAAAGGGTTATCATTAAGGATAAGTAGATTTATGATAATCCACATTTATGAGTCCAAGAAGCATTGGGAATTTAAGAAGAAATGTTGAGTCTCTGTTGAAAGGTCTTGTAGAACCATGATCATGTGTAAATCTATGTTTAAAAAAAGATTCCAGTGCACTCCAAGGTCTTCATAAAGGATTAAAATGATCTCAGGGTACCACTGAAGCCTGATACGAAGCTCACTTCAGGCGACATCTGTACAAGTCATTAAGAAATGTCATTTTCTCTCTGATTTCAGATCATATTATGGAACTTACTGTGTTGGATCACAAACTTCACATTTGTTCCATAGCCAAGCGATCAATACCTGCATTCACCCACTCTCTTATTAAATTATCCCTGCTCAACTTCACTGGGTGAGTATTCTTTTTTTAACTCCATTAAATTTTAAAAGATAATGCTCATCTTGTTATGATTTATCATGCGTGCTGATATGGTCACATGAAAATTGTTTTTGCCAGTAAGTGTTTTGGTGGATTACATGCCTCTTAATCTTTTTGATATGCATGTTTTTTTTCATATTCATCTGAAGTATATAGGTTTCAATAGTATGTTTCTAAATACAGGGTTAGAAAAAATACTTCAATCTGGAATCAACATTTTCTTTGAGAGAATGCCTGCAGAGAGAACTGCTGCAGACTGCATTCATCATGTTGATTATATATAACTCACTTCAGTGGAGTACATCTTCAGAGACCCCTCTAGCCCAGTATGTGTCTCTAGACCCCTGCTGATAGCTGGAGGTGAAACTGAAACCAGCGTATTGATAGACATTTCTCTGGTTACATTTACTTATCTATTATCTGTAGCCAGGAGAGATTTAACCTAAGTGGACCCTTGGTAGTTACGCTCTCAGTACATAGGCTGGGCATGATATGTTTGCATCCTTCAGAATAACAATTGATTTTGTGCTTACCAGCATCTTATGTACTTAGTGCTGAGCTCCCCAAGTGCAGAGATAATGCAAGATGTTTTTTCTGAGTTTCCCCAAGATGGTTTATATTAATGGAGCAACTTTATTTTAAAGGAGGTGCTTGCAAAAAAATGAGTTCTTTTCCTCTTCTGTGCCAAGGTATTATGATATGTAATCTGGATTTTGGTCAAGACATCATAATTTATGAACCATTATGGCCCATAATTTATTTGTTGATAATTTACTATATATAGGCATTCAAGACAAATGAATAGTGATGTATGAATATAGATTAGAACTTGGAACATAGTAGAGCTCAACCTTTACTTCCAGCTTTATTTTATAATTGTACATTTCCTCAAAATTTTGGAAAAAGAAACAAAGTGTAAAAAAGTATTTACAGTCATCCGGCCTCCTCCCCCCTGTCAAAAAATTTTTTTGAAAGAAATTAAGCATATCAACTATTTTTAGTTCTGAAGCATGGAGGGCATATATAGTAGGTGCCGTGGTGTAACGTAGTCTACTTCACGCACCCTGAACTTCAGAGATCAGTTGAAAGCAACCTATACACTATAGCATACCCTTGCCGTTTCTTGTTACTTGAAACAACAGGGGTATATAATGTAGAGTGGTTGCTTGAAATGACAGGGATTATGCTATAGTTTAGAGGTTTGTTTCAAGCTCTGAAGCTCAGGGTGATTTCGTCACATTCTGATGATATTTTGTTGAGCACCTGCACATTTGGCTGGCGGAAGGACTAAACTGACACATTGTTGTATGACTGTCTGACAGTCTACTTAGATTTCGAAGCTGTTTAAAATAGAACATTGTATTTTGCCAGTCACATAAATGCAGCCTATGAAATATCCAATATGGCGGCACCCTAAAGAGAAACACGGAGGTTGTTCATACAAATGCAAAGGCCTTTATTTTCTTTAAAAAAAAAATCTGAAATTCTGATGTATTATTCAGATATGACAAAGATTTTCTATATAGTTAAATTAGAAACCCTGTTTTACAAAAAAATTTAGTCAGCTTTATCTGATGAGACTGTATTTTTCAATGAAAAGTAGCTCTTTTTTTGGGAGGGGGAGGGTGCCCTGAGGATTTGGAGCATTTTTCAAAATTTACCTCCAAAAGTTTGACATTTTGTGCTTTAAACTATCTTTATATACACTTAAAGAACAAATATGTGTGTGCCATATAATAAATGTGGAAAAGTGAATTAATGACATCATTCAAATTATTTCCATAAAAGTTATTTTCCACTCTGAATGAAAGTGGGAGGGTATAACCAGAAAACGGATGAGAACTTTTTGCTGCACGACAGGCTGTATGTTGCACTGTCGTGTGTTGGCGATAAAGATAGATTGAAAATCTACTCTACCAATTCTTCCACCTGCAATGTTGTGAACAAAGCGGTATTGTAAATGTAAAATTCAAGGTACTATTTTTTTGTAATACTGTAAAAACCAATGCATTTTTCCACAATGCGTGTACTTAAAACCCTTCAAAACTGTGTGTTCTACAAATTCATTGCCCAAACTATCTCAGAGCCCTACTTGTCCTTTGGATGGGTACTTTTCTAGTACATCATAAGAGCAACAGGTGTTTTTTGGTGAGTGAGACTTCAAAGAGAAACACATTTCATCAAGGTTAAAAGCAATCTTGCATCTTGTTTTTATAGGACTGTTGTAATTTGTCACTTCAGATCAAACAGCTGTGAGTGTCTTTGACAATTTGAGAGCTGAGGTGGCTCTCTTGTGTTCTGATTCAGCACTGTTCTGTAAAGCCAATTGTAGATCAACTCGGGGATGATGATGGTTTGATTGCAAGTAACTGTCTGTCATGCTAGGGAACTATGTTATCCCTTAGTAAAACACAAGAACAGGTTTTTGAGCTGAGCAGTTAACTGTTTAACTGGGGTCAGTGCCATGAAATGTCGTCCTCATCAAGTTTAAACTAAATCATTATATGTTGAAACAGTCTTGAATGCGCCCAGTGCCTGAGTTATGGTTTATTGTCCAGTATATGGACTGTGAAATGTTCCAGTGTACCTGTCATTGTACTGTTGATAAATCACATTGTTTGTTTTCTAGCCAGACCTGCATACACAATATATATGTTCTCTTTTTTTTTTTTCAGCTGCCAGTTTTTTAGTTTCACTGAGACCTGTGATGACTTCACTCTGGTGGTAGATGATGCTGGATATCAGAGTAAATTCAATTTTATTACATAAATATACTCCTTCAGTCACCATGAAGCACACCTTGTTTCATTACATGCCAGCAGCCATTATCACTCTCATTAGCAACATGCAAAGTTTTTAACACAAACCATCTGCAGTTAATCAGTTATTTTTTGCAAGTCCATGAGTCATCATTTTCTATTGTTAGATGTGAAGCAGGTTGTATTCTATTTAGGTTACTTTTCAAAACTTTTTGATGTAAAGTTATGTTAAAGAAATTAGCTTTTGTGTAGAGTTTTTCAACGCTTTTGAAAGGTTAAAGATACCACTTGTTCTTGAATTGAATGAATAACATTCTAGCAACAAAAACACAAAATTTCTTAATCTATTTCTGAATTTACTGTCTGTCAGTGACTAACGAAATACCTGTAATAGATTAAAAAATAGATGTGTAATAATCTTTATAAACTTTAAGAGACTGTTGTATTAAGAAATTGAAAATGGTACACTATTTTTTTCATATCTGTGTTTCCAATTTGCTGTGTAACTAATGGTGATTACTACTTGTAGGTTTGTCAAGCAGTAGAGAGCACATCGAGACAGACGGCAATGTGTGGTTGGCGTTGACTGTGTCATTTGGGCCAGGAACCTCAATGGTTACCATGGGCATCACCAACATTGCCAAATCTCTCATCGTCCCATTGGCTGATGGCAGTGTCCCTATCTACTGTCTGTCTACATATCAGTCAGACTTTATTTTGGTATGTTTGCTTTGTGTGGGTTATTTTTACCTCCATTATATCTGCATATCGATCAGATATGTTATTTATAATTGGTGATGTCACAATGTTTGAGTTTGATAACAGGGTTTTTTATATTGAACGGTGTCATTTGTTTGCATGCTGCATGTTAAATGTGTAGCTTGGCTTTAAATGGGTTATGATGTTATTGGAATGTTTACAAAGAAAGCAATTAGATGGTCTGAAAGTTCTTTACTGATGGAAAACGGGGTCAGAATTTTTTTTTTTTTTCGGCTTTTGATAACAATGAATGGGATTTGCATTGACTTATAGATTTTGAGAATTCTGTAAAGGTGGCACTTAACAGGATATGTGAATATTATATGTGTGTTTCTATAAAGCATAGTGAGTAGTGCAGGAAGGGACATCTGTAAGTGTGCTAGGTGAGACATTCAGTGAGTGAAAAAGGGTGTAAATATAATTTAGAATTTTATAGTTTGTCCCCATTGTGGAATTGAAAAGCCTGATTTATATGATGTATACTCTGTGTCTGACTCAACTCTTTTATTTGCAAACAGAACATTGAATTTAGTAAAACTAAGTAGATTCAATTTTGTGATTGTTCAGCTAGGATTTTGAAATAGGGAGTCCAAACTCATTTTTAACTTAGACCAGCTGTTCAGGTTTCACATTTTTCAGTAATGAAAGTCTGAAAAATAGCAATCTAAAGTTGAAATAAGGAGTCCAAAAAACAGGTGGACAGTTGCCTGGCTAATGTTGTGAAAAGAAATCCTTCTTTTCACAAGTCATCTTCTTGCTTGCAAAATGCTCGAGTCTTTTTTGAGGCTAACCAGTGTTTCATGCCAATGAAAACTAATGTTTTACTTGTAACCATTTACCCTTTATATTTTACTTTATTTAGGTCAAAGAAAAAGACATAGACAGGGTCATAGAAATCATGTCCAGTAAAGTCCAGATATTTAAACAGGTAGATGGAGAACATGTTCTTGTAGAGAAACCAGAACAAGTCAGTAATCATGAACATGTGGCCAAAGGTAATTCTGCCTATATACACAACAATTATCAGAACATTTTATTACCATACACATGACAACATTTGATGAAATTAAAACAAATTTTATCAGTAAAAAATGACTATTACACTGAGCATTAAATTAATATTAGGCAAAATATATTGACTTTTTTTATGTCTTACCCTATATTTTCCCTTCAAGGAAAATTTTCTTTCAAAAAAGATTTTTTTTCTATTTGATAGGAAGTCTTTATCTTTTTCCTACAGATCGACTTATCCTCCACAAATTCAAGACACCAAAGAATAGATTTTTGCTCACAAGTATCAATCCTGATAGTTTGCATACAGTTGGAGTGGCTCTCATACAGAATATGTTTTACTCTGAGAGGTTGGTTCACTATATTTATTACAAGCAGAAATCATTCATTTTGTAGAATTCCTTTTCGTTATTGGAAAACTTGAATCTGGTGAAATGGATTAAAACTCCGATGTCTGCATATTATCGATTCTTTCTGGTCTTTTTTTGAGAAAAATCATGAAAGCGTTAAAGGCTCTCACATTGATTTTTGTTTGTAGCAACTTGTAATAAGAACATTGATGGTTTTTCATTTAGCAAGCACCTTGGTGTTATGCCTGATGATTTTGCTCTTTCAGCTGTAATGATCTTATTGAAGACCAGGAAAAGTTTTTCTCCTTCTCTCTGGTTGAAAAAGATGTGTCCATAGTTTTGGATGAACAAACTTTACAAAGGTTAGTAGAATTGCTAATTAACAACAGGTCGATCAGAAAAAGAGGATGCCTCTATCCAACATTTTACGTTTGAGAAAAAATTAACTAATGATTCAGACAATATTATTTCTTAAATAACCCTATACATGCCAAAGTTTAACTCCTTTCATTTTAGTGCCATGTTAATTTCAAGTCTTGTTCAATACAGGTTGCACTGCCCTTCCAATTCATAGTAATTATACTAAGTGTAAGTTATCTATCAGCTGAAAGTCACTTTGTGGTCATAAATAAGTCAACAGGAAATTGCCTCCAATGATTTCCCAGTATTCAGAATGAAAAGGAAAGAAACCGCCTACAAAGAGCTGTGTCAGCGGATATTGATTTCAGGGGGAAATTGGGATTATTTTACTTATCCAACAAAAAGTTTAAAGTAGAATTGTGAAAAGGTAATTTTAATCATTTATCTTGTTGTTGTTGTATTTTAGATACTGATGCATAAAATGGAATCTTCTTGTTTTGTAAAGAAATACTTTTATTTGATGGGTTTTAAGACTGACTTTTACAGCTTTTTTATTTAACATTCTATTTTCAGATTTCCACCTAATACATTGTTTATTAATAATGAGTTTTGGAGAATGGTCAAAATAGGTGATATACCAGAAGGTTTGGGATTTGGTAAGTAGCAGTATGTTTTGTTGAGATAGGGTGCTTTACCTTCCCTTTAACCAACACTTCCAAAACAAGGCAGAATATTACCTCTTGTAATAAGAATATTTCACATTAATATACTGCCCGCGTTAATATTTAATACATGTGTGAGACAGCATAGCCCCTGTCCATGTAATTCTGGTGTTATTTATTTGCAGATGAATGTGGAATAGCAGCACAGATGTCAGAACCTATAGCTGATGCAAATATCTCAGAATATTATATTAGTACTTACTATTCAGATCAAATGCTGGTAGGTAGATCAGCTTTTTTAGAGGGAAAAGTGAAATGTGATTTAATTGTTACATGCACAATGAAGTCATCTTTAGTATTTCTTCATTGGGTTTATGCCTAATTTTTATTCCAGAAGTTCTGTAATTTCTTGCATATTTTTTCATTTTAATTTTACTTGACCTTATTACCTATGAGGATGGATTGTTTTGTAGTGTTATATGTTATCAAAATAACCTGCAGTCATCAACAGCCCATTTAACCCATATTACAGGTGCCAGAAAACAGACTAGAAGAGGTGCTTGAATTGCTTCATAGTCGACAAGTTCGTGTAGGTGCCGACTTACCTTCAGATTGACTGCCCTCTGCCACTGCGTTACTAGTAATACTGCATTACAGTAGTTATAAACTGTGCACAGTGGAACTCTTGAGGGGTTCACCCTTAAGGGTACTGGTCCTGTGTTTTATGGAGCCCACCAATTTATACAAAGTCTTTTTGCATACATTTTGTTTTAAGATTTCTCATTCAGTTGTCGTGGCAACAGCAGTTAAAATTTTTTAGAACAGTGATTTTTTAAAATATTTTAAATGAAATGCCGATATTATATGTCTTAAGCGAAAGGTTTTTTTTTTTTGAAGAGATTGCACCAGAGTAAAATAGTCAGCTATTGCCAGCTGGTGCTAGTAAAATAAACAGAATCTCCTAGTTTTATTTAAAAGGGACAGAAATAATGAACAAAATATACAAACTTGAGTTTCATGATGTTCAGTCTGTAGTGATCTGTTGTATATTGCTTCGTGACAGCTATTTGGTAAGCAATGACACTGTGCAGTGGTGATTTTAATTAAGTTATTCTTGTCACCTCATCAGTGCTACACAAAATACAAAAACTAGCTTCCCATATTTGCTTATTGCAGTTTTGATTGAATAAGCTCTCCAAGTTATGTTTCCTGAAATTAAATTACAAGTACCTCAGAAAAGTCGGAATGGCACCAGCATTACACGTAGGCAGTAGATATGCTATGTGATAATCAGTAGCTGGGAATTGGCACGTGCTGAAAATATAGAAGGCCTCTGCCATCTTTGGATACTGAAGGTTACCAACACAGAACTACAGTATAGATGGCTTCCGTCATCTTTTGATATTAAAGGTTACATTTCTGGTTATCACCAACATAGAACTACACTTTGTAGACGGTTTTTAAAAAATCCTCTAGTTGATCATTAGATGAACTTGTCAAAGATTAGTTTAACAATGAAAAAGGCACGTGCATGTGATTCTGTTGGCTAATTTCTCAACTATCTATAAGAATGTGAAGATGTAGATTTTGTTGGCTAATTTCTTAACTATCTATAATAATGCAAGGACATTTTCAGTCAAAGTCGGGTCAGGGATCTGTTCCACATAAGAACTTGAAGCTGTTTGAGTGAACCACTGCAGGTTTATTATGAAGTGGGAGAAAATGTTGATCTATAAATCAGACCCATTTTTTAGTGCAGAGTTCTTCTTTGGAATGGGTTCCAGTGGTTATGCATGTGCATATCGTCTTCCTAGAGGGATTTTCATTGTGAATGCTTCACCATACCACCACTTTTGGTTTATGTAAGGTTTTTACTGCTAACCTTTGTGTCATAATGTGCTCATTTGAACTCTTTACACTTGCATGATGCTACATAGAAAGTGATCTGGGGCAAATGTTTGCTCAGGTTTGCCTCCAAGGAATACATAGATTACAACAGCATTAAATTTATAAATTACAGAGAAACAATTACAGAAATTCTGTAGTGGAGTTGGGTTTAAAATGAGAGCCTCTGGTTGATTTTCTGGTGTAATTGAAATTAAAAGAATTTTTTTAAATTGTCAATTGACTGGTTTTTCAGTTAAAGATTGTGGAACTTGAGTGAAATAGTGAAGCAATCTTGGCCAATATGATGATTTTGCTCAACAATTTTACAGCAGTATTTGTTTTGAAGGTTGATAAATTGAAATGGATGCCATTTACATCTAGTAAGTGTTGAGTTATATTTGTGTCATTAAATCTGAACCATAAATTATACAAAGTTTGATAACATTGTATTTCCTATATCCTTCCATATACAGCTTAGTAATAGATGTCGTAACAGAATCAAGATGCCCACTTTTAGAAGTATTAGCCATAACTTTTACATATTTATTTTTCAACATTGACATCCAGTACTGAAGATGGAATAAAAATTAAAATGTTCACTTCAATGTTGGTTTTGTTTTTGAAATAAGATTTAAGTCTTCAGATTAAATTACAGTCTCGATTCTTACTTTAGGTAGAAAAAAACGCCTTTTTTGTAGTTTATCACATTGAGTTTAATGTAAAATATGCCAAGACTGTACACATCATGCCTTTGGCTAGAATTCATCATCAACAAGAAATACATAATTTCACATAAATATATGATAACAAAAATAAGCAAGCACACGGTAACTACAGTTACTCGTTACTCCAGTGCCATGACACTAGTTTTATAGTTCATATGTAAACTACCCTGTACCTGTTCATCTACATATTGGCATGAAGAAGATGCTATAAACCTAGATAACCTAGACCTAAAGGTGTGGGAGATAGTCCTCCACATCTTCAAAGCGCAATGTTGGCAACAAGAATGAACATGGAAGCTGCCAAGGCTCACGTTGTACACCCTGCCTATTATCTACTCCTAGATGTTCCAAACACTAAATTGTTAATGCAGCCTATTTTAGAGCAACACATGAAAAGTGAGTTGTACGATCACAGAGTATCCAACAGGGAATGGTAGATTTCCATTATAATTCCCTCTAGGAACAATTTAACTTAATATGCAATTATGTGTTATGAGAATTAAATTCAATGTTTGGAGCAAAAGCACCTTTAACAAACTGAAACAGTTGTAACAGCCAAGGCAAGGTTACATTAGAAGGACAATAATTTACAAATTCTACATTGTAATTTTTAAGTATCATTAAATAAACCTTATACATGTATGTAATGACTTGTTTAAAGAGCAATTTATTAGCAATCATATAATAATAATAATTTTATTACACCACCTTTATCTTATGACAGAATTAGACAAAGCCTGAGTTAAACTGCTACTGATGAAAATATCAACCCAACTTCTTAAACCATTAACAATAAGTATAAAATAAAAATTAATGTTGCTGATCAACAAAGCAGTATTGAAGGGAACTGCATTTTAAATAAAACACATTTTTATTGTTGAATGTGTCACATCAACTGTGTTCCACCTATGACCAGGGGAATCTCAGCAAGGGCAACAAATAGCAACCCATTTGTCACATTAAGGCTCCACTGACGGGCCTACTTTCTTTTTTATACTGAGAAGAAAGACCATTCATGGCATGAACCTTTAACAGACAAGCGCTCAGAGCAGTATCAGATCCAATCAACCTTTCAGAAAAAAGTATCTTCTCAAACTATGTGACACTATCCAATAAATATCACTTGTTTCTGAATACTGGCATCACCCTCCCTATGACATGTCATATCACAAAAAATGCCCTTGTTCATAAACTTTAGTCATTTTAGGAGAGTCTGTGGCGCCATCTGTGCCATTGTGTATTGCCGCCATTTTGTCCTGACTGTCCCCATTTGTGCCGTGGTCAACTTCATCTGCTCCCTCGACTATGGAAGGCTCTTCACTGCTAAGTCTTGAGCCTATGTGTCTGGTACGGGGGAACCTAAGGTGGAAAATTATACATAAACACATCACATATAAACATATATGTTTGTCAGGTAAGTGTTCATCTTTCCAGCCATTTTGGACCTACAAGTCTGAAATAGGGAAGGATAAGATATTAATCATATTCTTTATATCTTAATCATGTATTTATATAAATTAATGAACTACTCGGAGCCTGTTCATTTGTGGTTAAAAAATAATTTCTAAGCACCCTTTCTTAGATATTCAAAAATAAACACATGACAAAAACTTCAGGGCATTTTTAATCTTCATGCTTCAATACTTGGATGTCACACAACTAATAAGATCCAAAAATCAAACTCATCATGCTATATGGTAAATAAAATTCAAATATAAATTAATAAAAAGTATTATTATTATTAAATTAAATTAAGTAACTGAAAATGTAAGCGGGAAAGTTATCATTGGACAGATGATATTTGTTGAAATAAATAAATCTGAATATTCAAATAAATTAATATTTTTTTCAGAAAAAAATTCTTAAAGAGTTAAAAAGCATTTCTACAAGTAAAGGGGCATACTGGTTAAAAAGGCTGGATAATTATTTAAACAAAAAAGAAACAGGTCAAACAAATGATTTCAAGAGCCTAAATGGAACAAGGCAGCAAAGCTGTCAAATGTACAGACAAAAAGCAGGAAATAACTATGCACAAAATAGGCTACTGCCAATTCTGATGCAAAAGTACATAATGTTAAACTGCAAATTCAACATCAAATTTTAACAAGACAGCACTGTTCTGAAATGGGTTTATTTCCATTTTTAACACTTTTTTAACATANAACGGTGTCATTTGTTTGCATGCTGCATGTTAAATGTGTAGCTTGGCTTTAAATGGGTTATGATGTTATTGGAATGTTTACAAAGAAAGCAATTAGATGGTCTGAAAGTTCTTTACTGATGGAAAGCGGGGTCAGAATTTTTTTTCTTCGCTGTTGATAACAATGAATGGGATTTGCATTGACTTTTAGATTTTGAGAATTCTGTAAAGGTGGCACTTAACAGGATATGTGAATATTATATGTGTGTTTCTATAAAGCATAGTGAGTAGTGCAGGAAGGGACATCTGTAAGTGTGCTAGGTGAGACATTCAGTGTGTGAAAAAAGGTGTAAATATAATTTAGAATTTTATAGTTTGTCCCCATTGTGGAATTGAAAAGCCTGATTTATATGATGTATACTCTGTGTCTGTCTCAACTCTATTATTTGCAAACAGAACATTGAATTTAGAAAAACTAAAGGAGGCAATTTTTGTATCAGAATAGATTCAATTTTGTGATTGTTCAAAATTGAATTACAAAATATACATGAGAATCCAAGATTTAAAATAACTTTTGAAGTATACTCTCTTTGACTGAAATGAATAGATGATAAGTTTGTTTAGAACAACCTTTTGGTCAGTGTTTATATCCTGACTTTAAATGTAAAGTGATATCAGTAAGTTTTTTTCTGTTGCTGTCAGGGTTCAGCTAGGATTTTGATATAGCTAGTCCAAACTCATTTTTAACTGAGACGAGCTCTTCATGTTTCACATTGTTTAGTAATGAAAATCTGAAAAATAGCAATCTTTAGTTGAAATAAGAGTCCAAAAACAGGTAGACAGTTGCCGGGCTAATGTCAAGAAAAGAAATCCTTTTTTTTTACAATTCATCTGCTTGCTTGCAAAAATGCTTGAGTCTTATTTGTAGCTAAGCAGAGTGTTTCACGCCAGTGAAAACTAATGTTTTATTTGTAACCATTTACTCTTTTTATTTTGCTTTATTTAGGTCAAAGAAAAAGACATAGACAGGGTCATAGAAATTATGTCCAGTAAAGTCCAGATATTTAAACAGGTAGATGGAGAACATGTTCTTGTAGAGAAACCAGAACAAGTCAGTAATCATGAACATGTGGCCAAAGGTAATTCTGCCTATATACACAACAATTATCAGAAAATTTTATTACCATACACATGACAACATTTGATGAAATTAAAACAAATTTTATCTGTAAAAAATGACTATTACACTGAGCATTAAATTAATATTAGGCAAAATATATTGACTTTTTTTATGTCTTACCCTATATTTTCCCTTCAAGGAAAATTTTCTTTCAAAAAAGATTTTTTTTTCTATTTGATAGGAAGTCTTTATCTTTTTCCTACAGATCGACTTATCATCCACAAATTCAAGACACCAAAGAATAGATTTTTGCTCACAAGTATCAATCCTGATAGTTTGCATACAGTTGGAGTGGCTCTCATACAGAATATGTTTTACTCTGAGAGGTTGGTTCACTATATTTATTACAAGCAGAAATCATTCATTTTGTAGAATTCCTTTTCGTTATTGGAAAACTTGAATCTGGTGAAATGGATTAAAACTCCGATGTCTGCATATTATCGATTCTTTCTGGTCTTTTTTTGAGAAAAATCATGAAAGCGTTAAAGGCTCTCACATTGATTTTTGTTTGTAGCAACTTGTAATAAGAACATTGATGGTTTTTCATTTAGCAAGCACCTTGGTGTTATGCCTGATGATTTTGCTCTTTCAGCTGTAATGATCTTATTGAAGACCAGGAAAAGTTTTTCTCCTTCTCTCTGGTTGAAAAAGATGTGTCCATAGTTTTGGATGAACAAACTTTACAAAGGTTAGTAGAATTGCTAATTAACAACAGGCCGATCAGAAAAAGAGGATGCCCCTATCCAACATTTTACGTTTGAGGAAAAATTAACTAATGATTCAGACAATATTATTTCTAAATAACCCTATACATGCCAAAGTTTAACTCCTTTCATTTTAGTGCCATGTTAATTTCAAGTCTTGTTCAATACAGGTTGCACTGCCCTTCCAATTCATAGTAATTATACTAAGTGTAAGTTATCTATCAGCTGAAAGTCACTTTGTGGTCATAAATAAGTCAACAGGAAATTGCCTCCAATGATTTCCCAGTATTCATAATGAAAAGGAAAGAAACCGCCTACAAAGAGCTGTGTCAGCGGATATTGATTTCAGGGGGAAATTGGGATTATTTTACTTATCCAACAAAAAGTTTTAAGTAGAATTGTGAAAAGGTAATTTTAATCATTTATCTTTGTTGTTGTTGTATTTTAGATACTGATGCATAAAATGGAATCTTCTTGTTTTGTAAAGAAATACTTTTATTTGATGGGTTTTAAGACTGACTTTTACAGCTTTTTTAACATTCTATTTTCAGATTTCCACCTAATACATTGTTTATTAATAATGAGTTTTGGAGAATGGTCAAAATAGGTGATATACCAGAAGGTTTGGGATTTGGTAAGTAGAAGTATGTTTTGTTGAGATAGGGTGCTTTACCTTCCCTTTAACCAACACTTCACAAACAAAGCAGAATATTACCTCTTGTAATAAGAATATTTCACATTAATATACTGCCCGCTTTAATATTTAATACATGTGTGAGGCAGCATAGCCCCTGTCCATGTTATTCTGATGTTATTTATTTGCAGATGAATGTGGAATAGCAGCACAGATGTCAGAACCTATAGCTGATGCAAATATCTCAGAATATTATATTAGTACTTACTATTCAGATCAAATGCTGGTAGGTAAATCAGCTTTTTTTAGAGGGAAAAGTGAAAAAGGATTTAATTGTTATGTGCACAATGATGTCATATTTTGTATTTCTTCATTGGGTTTATGCCTAATTTTTATTCCAGAAGTTCTTTAATTTCTTGCATATTTTTTCATTTTAATTTTACTGGACCTTATAACCTATGAGGATGGATTGTTTTGTAATGTTATATGTTATCAAAATAACCTGCAGTCATCAACAGCCCATTTAACCCATATTACAGGTGCCAGAAAACAGACTAGAAGAGGTGCTTGAATTGCTTCATAGTCGACAAGTTCGTGTCGGTGCCGACTTACCTTCAGATTGACTGCCCTCTTCTACTGCGTTACTAGTAATACTGCATTACAGTAGTTATAAACTGTGCACAGTGGAACTCTTGAGGGGTTCACCCTTAAGGGTACTGGTCCTGTGTTTTATGGAACCCACCAATTTATACAAAGCCTTTTTGCATACATTTTGTTTTAAGATTTCTCATTCAGTTGTCATGGCAACAGCAGTTTAAATTTTTTAGAGCAATGATTTTTTAAAATATTTTAAATGAAATGCCGATATTATATGTCTTAAGCGAAAGGTTTTTTTTTTTTTGAAGAGATTGCACCAGATTAAAAGAGTCAGCTATTGCCAGCTGGTGCTAGTAAAATAAACAGAATCTCCTAGTTTTATTTAAAAGGGACAGAAATAATGAACAAAATATACAAACTTTAGTTTCATGATGTTCAGTCTGTAGTGATCTGTTGTATATTGCTTCGTGACAGCTATTTGGTAAGCAATGACACTGTGCAGTGGTGATTTTAATTAAGTTATTCTCGTCACCTCATCAGTGCTACACAAAATACAAAAACCAGCTTCCCATCTTTGCTTATTGCAGATTTGATTGAATAAGCTCACCAAGTTATGTTTCCTGAAATTAAATTACAAGTAACTCAGAAATGTGAAGTCAGAATGGCACCAGCATTACACGTAGGCAGTAGATATGCTATGTGATAATCTGTAGCTGGGAATTGGCACGTGCTGAAAATATAGAAGGCCTCTGCCATCTTTTGATACTATAGGTTATATTTCTGGTTACCAACATAGAACTACAGTATAGATGGCTTCCGTCATCATTTAATAGTAAAGGTTACATTTCTGGTTATCACCAACATAGAACTACACTTTGTGGACAGATTTTAAAAAATCCTCTAGTTGATCATTAGATGAGCTTGTCAAAGATTAGTTAAACAATGAAAAAGGCACATGCATGTGATTCTGTTGGCTAATTCCTCAACTAGCTATGAGAATGTGAAGATGTAGATTTTTTTGGCTAATTTCTTAACTATCTATAAGCCAGGTCAGGGATCTGTTCCATACAAGAACTTGAAACTGTTTGAGTGAACTACTGCAGGTATATTATGAAGTGGGAGAAAATGTTGATCTAAAAATCAGACCCATTTTTTAGTGCAGAGTTTTTTGGAATGGGTTCCAGTGGTTATGCATGTGCATATCGTCTTCCTAGAGGGATTTTCATTGTGAATGCTTCACCATACCACCACTCTTGGTTTATGTAAGGTTTTTACTGCTAACCTTTGTGTCATAATGTGCTCATTTGAACTCTTTACACTTGCATGATGCTACATAGAAAGTGATCTGGGGCAAATGCTTGCTCAGATTTGCCTCCAAGGAAGACATAGATTACAACAGCATTAAATTTATAAATTACAGAGAAACAATTACAGAATTTCTGTAGTGGAGTTGGGTTTAAAATTAGAGCCTCTGGTTGATTTTCTGGTGTAATTGAAATTAAAAGAATTTTTTTAAATTGTCAATTGACTGGTTTTTCAGTTAAAGATTGTGGAACTTGAGTGAAATAGTGAAGCAATCTTGGCCAATATGATGATTTTGCTCAACAATTTTACAGCAGTATTTGTTTTGAAGGTTGATAAATTGAAATGGATGCCATTTACATCTAGTAAGTGTTGAGTTATATTTGTGTCATTAAATCTGAACCATAAATTATACAAAGTTTGATAACATTGTATTTCCTATATCCTTCCATATACAGCTTAGAAATAGATGTCGTAACAGAATCAAGATCCCCACTTTTAGAAGTATTAGCCATAACTTTTACATATTTATTTTTCAACATTGACATCCAGTACTGAAGATGGAATAAAAATTATAATGTTCACTTCAATGTTGGTTTTGTTTTAGAAATAAGATTTAAGTTTTCAGATTAAATAACAGTCTCGATTCTTACTTTAGGTAGAAAAAAAAAACGCCATTTTTGTAGTTTATCACATTGAGTTTAATGTAAAATATGCCAAGACTGTACACATCATGCCTTTGGCTAGAATTCATCATCAACAAGAAATACATAATTTCACATAAATATATGATAACAAAAATAAGCAAGCACACGGTAACCACAGTTACTCGTTACTCCAGTGCCATGACACTAGTTTTATAGTTCATATGTAAACTACCCTGTACCTGTTCATCTACATATTGGCATGAAGAAGATACTATAAACCTAGATAACCTAGACCTAAAGGTGTGGGTGATAGTCCTCCACATCTTCAAAGCACAATGTTGGCAACAAGAATGAACTTGGAAGCTGCCAAGGTTCACGTTGTACACCCTGCCTATTACGTATCTACTCCTAGATGTTCCAAACACTAAATTGTTAATGCAGCCTATTTTAGAGCAACACATGAAAAGTGAGTTGTACGATCACAGAGTATCCAACAGGGAATGGTAGATTTCCATTATAATTCCCTCTAGTAACAATTTAACTTAATATGCAATTATGTGTTATGAGAATTAAATTCAATGTTTGGAGCAAAAGCACCTTTAACAAACTGAAACAGTTGTAACAGCCAAGGCAAGGTTACATTAGAAGGACAATAATTTACAAATTCTACATTGTAATTTTTAAGTATCATTAAATAAACCTTATACATGTATGTAATGACTTGTTTAAAGAGCAATTTATTAGCAATCATATAATAATAATAATTTTATTACACCACCTTTATCTTATGACAGAATTAGACAAAGCCTGAGTTTAAACTGCTACTGATGAAAATATCAACCCAACTTCTTAAACCATTAACAATAAGTATAAAATAAAAATTAATGTTGCTGATCAACAAAGCAGTATTGAAGGGAACTGCATTTTAAATAATACACATTTTTATTGTTGAATGTGTCACATCAACTGTGTTCCACCTATGACCAGGGGAATCTCAGCAAGGGCAACAAATAGCAACCCATTTGTCACATTAAGGCTCCACTGACGGGCCTACTTTCTTTTTTATACTGAGGAGAAGAAAGACCATTCATGGCATGAACCTTTAACAGACAAGCGCTCAGAGCAGTATCAGATCCAATCAACCTTTCAGAAAAAAGTATCTTCTCAAACTATGTGACACTATCCAATAAATGTCACTTGTTTCTGAATACTGGCATCACCCTCCCTATGTTTGTCATATCACAAAAAATGCCCTTGTTCATAAACTTTAGTCATTTTAGGAGAGTCTGTGGCGCCATCTGTGCCATTGTGTATTGCCGCCATATTGTCTTGCCTGTCCCCATTTGTGCCGTGGTCAACTTCGTCTGCTCCCTCGACTATGGAAGGCTCTTCACTGCTAAGTCTCGAGCCTATGTGTCTGGTACGGGGGAACCTAAGGTGGAAAATAATATGTAAACACATCACATATAAGTATATATTTTTGTCAGGCAAGTGTTTATCTTTCCAGCCATTTTGGACCTACAAGTCTGAAATAGGGAAGGATAAGATATTAATCATATTCTTTATATCTTAATCATGTATTTATATAAATTAATGAACTACTCGGAGCCTGTTCATTTGTGGTTAAAAAATAATTTCTAAGCACCCTTTCTTAGATATTCAAAAATAAACACATGGCAAAAACTTCAGGGCATTTTTAATCTTCATGCTTCAATACTTGGATGTCACACAACTAATAAGATCCAAAAATCAAACTCATGCTATATGGTAAATAAAATTCGAATATTAAATTAATAAAAAGTATTAATATTATTAAATTAAATTAAGTAACTGAAAATGTAAGCGGAAAAGTTATCATTGGACAGATGATATTTGTTAAAATAAATAAATCTGAATATTCAAATAAATTAATATTTTTTTCAGAAAAAAATTCTTAAAGAGTTAAAAAGCATTTCTACAAGTAAAGGGGCATACTGGTTAAAAAGGCTGGATAATTATTTAAAAAAGAAACAGGTCAAACAAATGATTTCAAGAGCCTAAATGGAAAAATAAAAATTATAAGTGTAAAAGAGCCATTCCATCAAAAGTGGTTCACATTTGGGAGAAATTTGAAAATAACCATATTGGAAATTTAAAAAAAAAAAATTTTAACTGATCGAATATTATGAACATAATAATAATAGCCACGATCGATTATTAACATAATTAAAATTTTATTTAGTGTTTTTTTTGGATTTTTACCTACAACCACTTAGTCTTTAATATGCCCACTAGTTGATGAAAAACTTAACCCCATAGGACCACTTAGTCATGAATAGCTCAAGATGAAAGGGAAAATTCCTTATAATAATATTATTAATAAAAATAGTAAGATTAAACAACACTGAGAATATCTACAAAAGGAAAATAGTGATTGAAGTCTCTTTTTAAAATAAGCAATTTCACTTGAAAGTTCTTTATAAAAAGCATGGAGATTGTAAATAAATAACTCCCAACCTATACATTTTAGAAGAATAATAAAAACATGAGCGTATCTATATCAGTTAATATAGGAGAAAAGATATCCATGTGTGTCAATCCTGTGAGGCAAGTGACTGTTTTCTTTCAAGGACCTCTAAAATGTTCTAAAAAACCCTCATCTTCCATACTTTTTTCCTAACCAAAAGATTTTCCATAATAATAAATAATTTGATTTAACCATAAAAAGCTAACTACAACCCTCCCTACCCCCTTTCCAAAAATGAACATGGTCCAATTTTACTTTTTTTTTTTAAACATAAAACCTTATACAGTCACCATTGCCCAGACTGGCGTACACACAGTGAAGTCTACTTACAAACCAAGAAGCCAAAGAGACCACTGCAGTTCTACAGTTGAGATGTGCATGCTGAGGAGTCACAGCAAATCAAAGTGCAGTCAAGGTGCAGTGCACATCAAAAACTGGTAAAACTCACGGCCATACCTACTGTGTCCATCTACATCCGAGCCGTCTGTGCCCGCAGACAGCCTATGAGAGGGCGTGTACTCCAAGCTGCTTATACTACCACTCCCGCTCCGGTTCAGGGGCTGATGGCGGTGGTTCACCAAGAATGTGTCAATGTCTATGGAGGAATCTGAGTCTTCACCATCATCTTCTCCATCACTAAAATGTGAAATAATGTTTTCATTGAAAAATATCAACTTAGCTTGATCATTAAATTAAATTTTTTACCCTTTTCATGAAACTGAAACCATACCCCACAAAGCTTTTTCAATATCAACAGACTAAACAGACAAAGCATTAGCAACTTTTATACAACTCACAGGACACAAGACACAACTGTAGTACGTTATTCACTTGCCATGTTACTTAAAACATTCAACAGTAGTGTCTTCCTCACCTGGTACTATATATCAGTTTCTTACCTGTCTGAGATATCACTGTCACTGTCTATTTCATCTTCTATGGCGGCCTGCAGGTCTGCTATCCTCTTGAAGGCAAGTTTCAGATCAGATTGGTGCTGCTCACTGTCTGCTTCTAAGTTTTCAACTTTCACTTCCTGTAAAATTATTCAAAGTAAATCAATACATAAATTCTTCAGAATCCTCACGGAAATGTCTTCGGTAAAATCATTAGCCAAAACCACCGAGTAAATAAGAATCCAAACCAATTTCAGATTTTTCTTCCATGTATTCACAACCACCACCACATTACTTACTAATTCGGTTTTCTTCTGACTAGCTTCCAACTCTCGTTTCTGCACGTCTCCAAACTCTTCCCGTAGGTCTCTGAGCTGCCGCTGACTTCTCTTGGCATTCTCTTGGGCAGCCTGCTCCTTGGCCTGAAGGTTATCTTTTTCTGTGGTAAGTTTTTCTACATCGGCTTTCAACTTAGTTGTGCTTGCCTGTAGTGAAAAGATAATAATATTTTTTGACATCTTAAAAATACAGATGAAATAAAGACCAAATTTTAACTCCTGCTAGAAATAAATAAGCAAACTGTTAACTGAATTCATCCACATAACCTGCTCTAACTGCTGTTGGAAAAAATAAGACACCATTCTTAAACAGACAATTCTATAAAATTTAGGTACATCACAGATTATTCCATGGGAATGCTGAATTTCAAATCTTTCCCACTGACCTCTAGTCTTTGCCTTGTAGCCAGCTCCAGGTCAAGTCTGGACTCCAGTTCTCTGCATTTGGACTCCAGGCGGATCACCACTTGTTTATCTACATAGTTTGTTTCTAAATATTCTACTTTACTTTGTAATAAGGAATTCTGAAATAATGAAAAACACTTAGTAAATAAAGGAATATACTTGCTCATAGAGAAATGACTAGACACTTTATTGTACAGTAATGATATAACTTTCAATGTTTCCCATACTTTACTTCTAATACAAGAAACATGCACAAAACCAAATCCTCAATCCAGTTTTGACCAGATATACACCCTTTTAGGTTAGATTAACACAGACATACATCTGCAGTATATAACATAGTTACCTGTTCTCTTAGCATTTCTCTTTCTTGCTGCAATTCCTCTAACCGCGTAGATTGTTCTGTAAGATTTATTTGGTCAACCGATTGCTGAAAATAAAATGAGAACCTTGAGTTATAATTAACATGGAACTAATTTTCTGACTCCAGATACATTCATACTAATATGAAAACCAAGTCCCCTTATTAATTCTATGACAGACAATAAAAGCCGAGCACAAAAACAGACCCATACACACATGCATGCAGCACATGGCAAACATCTTTATTCAAACCCTAATGAAAGAGGTCTATTATAGTAGTTATCACCCTGTATAATTACATCAGTCACATGTTAACTTTATTTACCTGCTGTACTACATTTTTGTATTTCCTCATCAATTCATTCATTTCTTCTTCCAAGTCTTCTAGCTGAGTTTGTAGCTCAGTCTTGTCTCTGGAGAGTGAAAGGCACCTGTCTTCTGCCTGGGAAAACCAGGAATTAAGAATATAATTAATACCTACAAACAAGTGGTTACTAACTCCTTTATTAAACCAGCTGTCAATATAGATTTGAGCAAATCAATATTGAGTGTAGTGACGGAGAAAATATAATTATCAAATGAACAGAAATAACACAGTCACCAATTTGACAAAATTAATGTATAAAATGGCACTTATGCAACTGCAAGTGTCACAATGGCAATCAACTATACAAAAAATGAATGATATTCTTATCAATATGATGCTGTAGAAATATCAATATGACGCTGTAGAAATACTAGAGGTTCAACCTTACAATTTTTCAAGTCTCTTCATAAAAACATTTATGTTTTAAATGAACCGCATTCAGAGATAATGAAATAATTTTCTCAATAATCATATTCTTACATCTGACTTATTTCTCGTCATGTCCTCTAACTGCTGTTGGAGGTCCTGCTGTTCTAGCTCAATACCTTTCCTGGCTTTGATAGCTGCTGATGTGGCAAATTCTGCATCCTCCAGCTAAAACAATACAGAAAACCAACAATGTACAATAATGTGTGGGTATGACTAAAGTACATAAACAAATGTACCTTAAGTCATTTTAAATAAAAATGGAAAAAAATAAATAATACACCATTTAAATTAATAATCACATATGAAGACCCTGGTACTAAACATACCTAGCTGATGCACTTATTCAGTTCATAAATAAGTGTGTAATGTATGTAAGTAAATAGACTCCACTGTCCACTGTTCTTTAAAAGTTTCAATAAATCATATAACAGTCTTGAACAGGCATGTTATGTTATAGTTGACACAAGTGCTGGTTTGTTTCTGGTACTCATCCCTGAGTTGTTTAACTGATGCTTTTGGGGTGCTTACCTTATCCCTGAGTTGTTTAACTGAGGCTTTTGAGGCAGCCCCTTCTTTGCTCTTCTCTAACATTGTCTGAGCATCCTTTAGCAGAGCCTTTGTCTTTTTAAGACCTTTCCTTAATCTCTTTTCAGTTTCTGAAGACAAAATATTCACGGATTGCAGTTTATCTCAGGCATGAGTGCATTATTTATGGGTGCAATCGGAATTTTTATCTTAAAATTTACCAAATTAACTTTTAAGATGCATCACTAAACAGCAGGCCAGGGATGTCACTGACAGTAAATCTAAAACTAACAATGACAGAGGCTTTTTTCCTAATTTACTTGAACCAAATTATCCAAGGCAAATCTTATTCATCTATTACGGCCAATCACATTTTCCATGACAGCTAAGTGCATCCAATCATATATTCTGTGACAACTTAAGCGTCTATTTGGCCTACCTTTGTCTCTTTTGGGTGCTTTCTCTGCCACCTCCTGCAACTGCCTTTCCAGCTCTCTCTTTTCTCGTAAAGCTTTTTGCTTTTCTTCATACTCGTCCTCTACCTGCACCTCAAGCTGTCGAACCTGTTGGCAATGGAAATTGGACTTGACTTTTATTGCTGCTAGTAATTTTTGATTAGGAACTGCAACTGTTAAGTGTATTTGAGTGATTCGTTAAAATTTTTAGGGGATAAGGATATGAGGCCTTTCAAATAATGACATGCTCAGAACGCCTTATGCTTCTGTCAACTACACGTTATCTTTTTGTTGACAAATCAACAGATTCTTATTTCATGATTAAATCAAGAGCTGACAAAAAATACTGGCACACAGTTCCTAACCCCTAAATTACCTTTTTCTGAGTGGATGACCTCATTTCCTCCAGCTCGATCTCCTTCTCCTCCATCTCCTTCTGATACTGCTGCCTCAGTTTCTGCTGGTTCATTTCCAGACGCAGCTTGGCCTAGCAGGAGCAATGACACGACAATTAATGTTCATATTCAGAATAATACAGTTTATTCTAGCAAGGGATTTTGTCAGCTGTGTTACATATGCACTCAGGATTGCAATAAGAAATAAAATATTAGAGTGGTAATAACACTGAATTCATCTGTTGTTTGAAAAATATATTATTTTAACTGTTTATTCTACTTTCTTCCATTCCATTCTCCCTTCACCATACTACAAATTGCTGTCCCAAGTTGAAACCTCCCACCAGTTGTCAGAAATATGATAATTGCCTGAAATCAGACTTCACCATCTTGTTTTCACACTACTTTATTTAATCTGTGCTTCAATCATACATTCATATAAAAAAATACAATTTCCCTTCCGGCTTTCTATTCTATTTCATGTTCAGAGTTAACAAAAATAATGTCTTTCTTACAAGCACTTTGTGTGCAGAAAGTCATTTGTCTACCACAGCTGTGCTACATGCTTTATACTGTACTTAATGACTGAGACAATGATCTAAATTGCCACCCTTTTTATTTTTTTCAATCACTTGCTATGGGAACATGCTTTGTTTCATTAACAAACACTGACCCGGGGTCACTCATCTAATGGACAAACTAACTGTTAAATACAGGCTGTATTGTTACCTGCCATATCATTAATATGACATTAGTTGCACCTGTTAGTTTTGCACCTAAATTACATTACGGGGATTGTACTGTATTCTACAGGTAAAACCTGTCATCATACCTGTTCTAGTTGCTGGATGGTGCCAGCCTGTTCATCTAACTCCTCCTCCTGATCCTTGGTCTTCAGTTCCAATTCCATCTTGGCACGTTTTAGGTTCATGATCTGGAAGGAAAAAAACAAAATTTACCGGTTTTCAACTAAACATTCACATTATAAGTTTTTATGAAGAGAGTTTGGGAAAGAGTTTACATCGGGTACATTTTGAAACCAGGTTATGGTCATTGTATTAATTATATGTACACAACCTTTTTTCTATACATGAATAATTTTTCATATGAATTCTTTTTTTGCTGTTTAGTAAATACGATAGCTGATAATTGTAATTAAAATGGCAGTTGAAATGAAAATTTCATAGCCTTGCCTCAACATCATCCTTAGTTCCCAAACTAGACAAGTCTCTCAACTCTCGCTCCAGTCGGTCTACTTTCTCGTTCTGTAGTTCAAACTCCATCTTCAAGTTCTGAAAAGATGAAATGTACTACATTAACATCAAGTTAAAAAAAAAGGTTAAAATATGTCAACCTAATAAAAATTAAGCAAATGATGAAATCAGCTTCATTTCACCTTGCTAATTTCTACCTGCCTTACCCATGTCATCTAATATTTGTGTTTTTACTAAGAAGCTTTCCAAACTTGGCCAGGTCTCAGAAGTCACTTAAAGCCTATGTTACAGTATTGGTATGACATTGCACCCAAGTAGCTTCAGTCCCAAAGAAGTCTAAAAGAATCCCACCTGTTTAAGGTCATATTCTGCTTGAACCCAACACTTGAAGTCACTGCATCTTGGTTAAAGTCAAGCTATTCTAGCAGGGGTAATATGTTATGTTTCCTCCAATATTTCTTACCACACAATGTCTACTTGCTTAAGCTCTGCTGGACAACAATACTACTGAATTAACGAATCAATGAAACGAGAAAAGTGTCATTGTGCCTGTTTAATCTTTGATAACTACATTGATTTTGCTTCCGCACAATCAATTTCCTTTGAAGTTTCCTGCTTAATTGTTGTTCCGTCATAAATCATTATATAAACAGTAAGACGCAAACAAACGTAAAACTCTCAGGTGATAAAATTACACCCTGTCTTTTCAATCTAGGACCACTAAAGATGTGTGAGAATTTCCTTTTTTGGAGAGAAACCAGAATCTGGCAAGTTTTTAAAGAGGCATTTGAACGCTCAATTGATACTTCACAAAATAGGTTAAGTGTCAAGTGTCTCTGTGAATGTCATGCCTTCATTTTGAATGAGAGGAGAGACCCAGTTCCTAGTTCTGTTAATAAGCTGAAATAATACAGGTAATACAGGTGACACCAGACGTCAATGAGCCAGACAAGAAAGTGTAGGAGACATGTAGAAAACAGCAGATGAGACGCGATTACGGATCTGTCAATGGAGTTATGGTGCAGAATGCCTGACATGTGCAATCTGATGTGCCATATCAAAAGGGAAATCATCCTAAGTCCCTCTATCTGCCATCTCCTCCATTGAGACACTTACTGCCCCCTTGGACGACCTTTCATACCTCATCCTACATCAATTGTAACATCAATTGTCACAAATACTTCAAGTGCTGGAGCATATCTTATTCAAGTTTACATACATGTGGGATATCATGGGGTTTTTATGTGTGTCAACACTCAGCTATTCACAGCTTTGATTTCACTGTGTGGTTAGTGGTTAATTCTATTAGCTAGTGTTAAAGAATGGCTGCATCACTCTTTGGCATTCGATAGAACTACACAGCCAGCCAATACCAAACATGGGCACCATATTCCTGCATGGTATTATATCACTGAGATGTTGGCCTAGTGTCCTCAAATTCAGCAACTCATTTATTACTTTCTTTAATGCCTTTCACGCTCCAGGACAATTGGTCACTGTTGCTGACCAATAAACACAAGAGCCGTGTCCAGATACTATCTCCAGGTCATGGGGCTGACCCCATCTTGGTCTACTTAACGTCTCACTTACTGAGGATGAATGGCTAGTGCCCTTCTACATGTGTGTGCCTCAGAGCAATAAACCCTGTGTCTGTGTGGAATGTCTCATGAGATGATGTGAGGAGTAATGTGTTGTAAGATGAGGTGTTGTCTGGGTTCACTTTGTCGGTGAAGCTTAAGTACAAATTTATTTACATTCCACAGACAACCATCTGCATGGGTGTCACAGAATTCCGTTGGTGTCAGAGAAAATTTACAGGGAAACGTGCATTAACTGCACAGAGTTGCATTATTTTAGTCTAAAAGGGAGTAAAACCTTCCCATGTATATCCCTCATTTCAAATTTTTAACTTAAAACTTCTTTGTATCCACAGTTTAGTAAATGTGCAGTATACATAATGAAAACAGTTCAGAATTGAGACAGGGCATGGTAGGAACAATTAGAGAGATGAAAAAAGTAACTGTTCTTTATGCTAATAAATTCAAATCCTGGTTACGAGCATCAGCAGAAGCCTTTGCACTAAATAATACATGTATAACCAAAACTCAGGTTTAAGGTGTAAGCCACAAGAATGTATTTATAAATTACTTTATACCCATTAAACCTCACTTCAACAAACTTTCCATACACATAAGTGGACATTTCACAACTTGAGGCTACTCTCCAGATAAGAAGATACAATGACCACTGAATTGACCATAACACCTTGACCACATGCTAACCACAATAATCTGCCCCCTCTCCCCAACTCCCATATACAGTGTGACCAATCAGGCAGAAAAATCAATAGAACCAGCTAAGAGTAACATTCTGGGACCAGTGCTTGCCTTGTGTACAATGGCCAGGAATGTTGATCTCCAAGATAAACTCTACATCAATGGAATCAAAGCTAGAAGTTATAGCTGAAGTTATGGCCTGTTTTAATATTGAAAACTTTGGGAGCTTTGGTGGAAGAGGGATGAGGGGATGTTGAATGCTTTAACCTCCTGGATAGAAAATGTAGAGAGAACATACATAAACAGATATAAAAAAGAGATCAAACCTGTTTTATCATCATCTATATGACAAAATAGGAAAGTATAAAAAAAGCTCCCTCTGCATGGAGAAAAATAGTGATGGCATCTTTTCTAAGTCGATTGAAAAGCACTGGCTGTATTCAGAGCTTTCAGATCAGCCTTTCACTGAAGATTTCCATTAATTTCCCAGCATGATGCCCTGATGTAGCCTGCGTATCCTGTATCTATCTCCACACCCTGACACTCCTATTGTAAACCATGTCACAGAAAGGAGAACAAGTGATTCATTATCCCATGGAAAATGATATATTACTTTCAAAAAGGCCTAAATTAAAAGACACGTGGATCTTCATGTCGATGATATTCAGTTACAACCAAAAACTACTAGTACACACCTCTTAAGAAGTGCTGTATGAACCTAATGATCAGTAGATTAAGTGCAATTTTACATACTTATTAAATGTATTGAACCCATGCAGTAATCCCCCTACCTCTCTATACAACTCTTCCTGTGAGCTGTACTGGGGCAAACACTCTGTGGTCATCATGCTGTCCAATACTGAGAGTGACCAGTTAATTAAAGTGTGCCTTGTGTGTCTTCTTTCCTATAGTCTAATACGAAACAAATAATACTGCAGAAGTTTATGCCATTCACTGATGACCTTCACACAGTATTAAATAGGTTAAATGAAGTAATCCTGTGCAGAGACAGCCTGTGGTCAACTCCTCTCTGTCCACTAGCTGGTCAAGCACCTGGTCAAACAGCTGGTCAAACGCCAGGCAATCTGTCAGAGCTATAACCCAGTCCTTCCTGTGTCCAATATTCTCCTAGCCATCCACTGTGACATGTAAATTGTAGGTCTTTAAAGTCCACCTTCACTAAGCTCTACCTGGCCACTGCTATTATTTAATCCAGGTGGAAATGACAGGAGATAAGCAGGGCCACTCACTGACTGACCCTAGGTCCTGAGGAACAAAAGTAACCCAGCATGGAGACTAAAACCAGAGAACAGTAACACAACCTGTGTTCTTATATGAACTGAGTCAGAGCTCTGTGAACCCCTCCCCTGCTGCTTGCTATAGCCAGGTTGTAGTACAGAGTGAAGAATGAAATGAAATGCTGCTATGACATGCTAAACTCTCCTCTACACAACCAGGCTGGGCTGCTCACACAGGACTGTCATTATGAACTGATAGTATCTCTGTAGACATGGATCACTGTCAGGTGGGAGAGGAAGGCACTCTGAGTGCTGGAACTCATGAGATGTCATTACTTAGAGAGGGACGTAGAGGGGGGGGGGGCATGAGATGTCATTACTTGGAGACGGACGGGGAAGGGGGGGGAAGACCTGAGATGTCATCACTTAGAGAGGGACGATGGAAGGGGGGGGGGCATGAGATGTTATTACTTAGAGGGATGCTGGAGGGGGGGGAAGACTTTTACTGCTGGAATTCAAGAGACGTCATTACTTAGAAAGGGATTGGGGGGGGGGGGAAGAAGACAGATTTTCAAGTTTACATAGGTATCTATTTTTTTCTGTCAAAAGATGGTCAAAAATGGAAGATGGATCAACAAAGATAATTTGGAAGACTGTCAGAAACTATCTCTGTATCTGCCCCTGATCATGGCACTGATACTACATACATAAACTTTAAACTGAACAGAGAAGCAAGATGAAAAGATGTCCAATTTCAACCATTATCAACGACAGCCAAATATATGATTTTAGTGACATAATTGTACTCTCTTTGGCTTGTTTCCCACCCATTTCTAACGCCTCATTTAGAATGATGCTAAATACTCCAGGAAAGGACTGAGAAACTGAATTTGGTAGCATGTAAAAGTGTGATCTGGCATACATTAATCTTAACTCCTACACACAATGTCTTTATGATGTAAACCTTCCAGTATTTAAAAAAGCAGGGTACAAGTCACTTGTGTAAAACTCTCCATTAATCCCATACTGGTTTTGCCTGTAATACTTTTCCTTTAATGTCCAATATTAAATTCAAAGCAGTTCGGCTATAACTGCTTTCTAATTCTTCTTAATTTCCATGGACTTAATGCAAACATCCATGTTAATCCAAGAACATGTCAGTGCAATAATCCTACTAGTATTACCTGTGATTTGAGTCTTTTCACCTGTGTCTAACCTGCCTGACTATAGCTCCTTGACCAGTGTCCGGTCTGTCCATACTCCCCCTGTGTTCAGCCACTCTCTGGACTCCACCATATCCCTATGTGTATGTGTGTACAGACCATCCAAACCAAGTCAAATATTAGCTCTCAGCTGTACACAGGGCAGACAAACATGCCATTAGCAAGCAGTACTTGATGTAACTTCTCTATAGAAAAACCTGTTTCAAAAGCTGGCCTTTTCTTTTTATGACTGCTGCATGGCTTTATTATCTAAAGGTAAACTTTGCCAGAGACCCAGCTAAGTCTTTCAGTAAACTGGTTTTGGTGAAATGAAAAATATGACCATGAAATAAACATCAACTTGATACACCATGTCAACAGAAAATCAGCTTTTATGGATATTTGTCAATAACAGTAACACATTGTAAGACACATTGTGTGGCATTTCAGTGTCAGAATTGCCATCACAATATCTTAAACATACTTCAAAACTTTAATCAAAACTATGTAGTTCTGGTTAAAAATATGTACCTTGCCATGTACTTTTAAGTGATCATCTGTCCTTAATGACATCTTACTTGACACAAAAGTAATAATGCTTAATGTAAAACTTGCAGTTGATAAAGTGACTTGAGAAATCACATCTTAAAGCAGAAATAAACATTAACTTGGAGCATTGTGTGGGGTTATCTACATTTGTAGCTTACAAAAGCATTATCACCTTTTCATGATATCAAATCCCACTAAAGTTAGTGCCTCGATATGTTTCTTTACTGAGTATTTAATCTGAATCTTTTCAGCACAGTAGCCATTGAAAGAGAAATTTTCTTCAAAATAAAACAGCCAATTCACAAGAAATTCCCTGATATATACAACTAGGAGCAGAAGACTTACTGAATAAGCAGCGTTATATATATCCATGAGGTGAAGTTCAAAAACTGCCACAAAATAAGTAAATTCCCAGGAACCTCCTCAGCATAAATGTCAAAGCCTTGACCATGTGTCCTTTCACAACTGTTTACAGAAGTGGCAAGAAAACACAGTGACAGCAGACTTCAAGTTTTCTTCCTCTGGGTAAAAGCAGCTAGGAATCTGCACAGAAGTCACAGTTCTGTTCCCTGCTTGGGTGATCACACTTACACACACACAGCAGCCTAGGTGATTATGGGTACACCGATTGTCTGTAAACTACCCTAAATGAGGGTCCTTCTTTTCAATGCCCGCTGTAACACTAGCTCTGTGCATAGAGCGCCAAATTACAGCCTCTTGATCGCACACCTCAATTGATTTGAAAAGCTCTGGCATGCGAAGGTCCTGGCCTTTGATCACATTCTAATGTAAATAACCACACAATAGCCGCTTAACTCACCCCCCTTTAGAAACTACTTGAGCGCACACTGTGAATACGGAGGGAGCACATGCTGTGTATTGAGGGTCCCTGCTACTGCAATTCTATGGGAGGTCTGTTGATCTAACATGTCTAGCTTTTTATGTCAGGTGTTCAGCTGCGACAGAAAACTTACTGAGGCAGGGTGTATTTTCCCACAAAAGGAGCACCAATGGGGTGGACCTGGAGGAATAATGGGTGGCAGGGAACGGTGTAAAACACGGCCCTATCCTGTAGGTGTGATACCTGTCCCTGATTTATACCTATCCCTGGGCTATCATTATATCTGGCAGGGCATCATTTGAGTTCAAAGTTGATAACACTTACATTTTGACAAAACATTTGGATGATTTACTCATAACCAGTGTTTTACCCTATTATCAAGTAGTTATTGTAAAAGGCATTTATGAACTGAAAGTGTCTAAAGACTTTCTGTAATTCAAACTCTAACAAAGCATCTATTGTAATAAGAGGTGTGTGTGTGTGTGTGTGGAGATTCCTGGACAGATGTCATTATACCTGCTATATGTCTGTTTCACAAAAGAAACTCAAACTGAAAGTTAGAATAGTCTTAATATTATGTTTCCTTTGACCCAACTGAAAGTTAGAATAGTCTTAATATTATGTTTCCTTTGACCCAACTGAAAGTTAGAATAGTCTTAATATTATGTTTCCTTTGACCCAACTGAAAGTTAGAATAGTCTTAATATTATGTTTCCTTTGACCCAAGAGAAATCAGTAGTGGTTTAACTATAAGAAATATTGTACCCGTTTTATAAAAAGAATAAACTGAGCATTAATCTTAGAATGAATTATACCACCATTTGTCTTTGAAAAGTTACGACCAACCTCCTTTCATGACATTGGTGCCAGACCATTATGAGACAGTTATGCAATGTGTAGATGACTTATCAGTTGTTGGACTGTAGGTTATGTCATGAAATGTCTGCTTCATTCAATGTGACATAATCTACCATGTCAGACCTACATACAATAGATCTTAGAGCCCTTGGAATGTCAAAAAGCAACAACATTTTGGGCTTAGCATCAATCCTGCCATCTAGTGAGTGAAAGAAAACAAATACAAATAGCCATTTGATACACTACAATGATTCCAATTTCATGCTCTCACTTAAGCTGAAGTAGACAAGGACCTAGTTTTCCCCAGATACAATAACCTGATAAGGCAGGCCCAGGGGACAGGTCTGGAATCGCCAACCATGAGATGGCAGTCTTGCCTCCTCTCTTTTCAACCTCTAGCTATAAGCCTAAATGACACTTTCTGTGGCTGTAATTCTTATAGTACTGATCATAATTCAAAAGTTATATAATAGTTATATGTTCTCTCAGGGACCTCTCTTCTCTTTGCTATTCACTCATAATCAGGATGTAGATACACATATAAGACAAACACTGCACTGTATAAACACGTGTAAAACATTTAGCAAACATCTTGATTGTGATTTACATGTGTTAGTTTAATGGACCTTAGAACAAGAGAAAAACTACAACCAAAATATTGTGTCCACTTCTGCTTTATATCTAGAACAATGTATCTGCCATACCTCCTGCTCCCTCTGTAGTGTTAGCTTCTCTGCCAATATTGTATCTCTTTCATGTTGTAGTTTTTCTCTGTGTATTTTTTCATCCTTGAATTCATCCGTAATTTGGTGGAGCTCAGAATCAAATCTAAACGGACAATTAATAAAGCAAATAATTTCATCAGTCTTATTATCCATTAATGTGGTAAGAAACTATTTACAGTATCTCATTCTGCTTTTATAGAGTTAAAATAATCAAACTGACAAAACAAACTTGGTTTTAATAAAACATATACTTCTTTTTTTTACTTTTATATTTTACTTTCCTCTCTAATGGAATACTGAAAGTATAACAGGGGCGGATTTAGGCCGTCTTCTGGAAGACAGTCAGATTTTCAAGTGAACATTGACGAGTATCTAATTATTTTTTGTCGGAAGACGGTCAAAAATGGAGGACAGATCAACAAAGTTAATTTGGAAGCCTGTCAGAAAATATCTTTGGATCCGCCCCTGTATAACTTGCATTCTTTTTAAAACATCCATATCAAAATGTAAGAAAGAATTCCACTTACTTCCTTTGTTTCTTCTCCAGCTCAGAGTTTCTGCTAAGACTCTCCTCCAGATGGAGCTTCATGTCTTGCAGCTCTTGGTTCACTCTATGGGACTTCCTCTTAAAGCTGCTCGCCTGGCCTTGAGTCTCCTCCAACTCCAGCATGGTCTCGTGTAACTGAAGGAGAAAAATAGAATGATGGCATTTTATACAAAAGTTTGTTGTGACACATCTCTAAAAATTATGCAGTTGATTAGGTGCAGATACACTTTTATCCTGCACCACTTGGGATTTGTAGTGAAAATTAAATGACAAACATTTTCATCTTTTATTTTGTATTACAATTATATATATTAAATATCATTGGTTCAAAAATTTTCTGTACTCATCAGTAAATTGGTTACCTTTCTCTCCAATTGTTTCCTCAGACTCTCATGCTGCTCTGCTATCTCATCTTTCTCTTGTTGAACCTTCCTCTTGGTAAAGTCTAACTCCCTCATGGCACGCTCCCATCTCTGCTTGTATATGTCACCTTGACGAGAACAATATAATGTATATGGGACAGTGAACAGAATGTGTTAGGTGTGACAGCTCACTGAGCACAATTGTGCTGGGTGTAACAAAATGAGTGGATCAATACTTTTGCTTTATATGTCTGGCTAAAAGAACAGGTAACATAAGGTGCAAGGTGTTAATTCTAATGGAACCACCACATCTACAGTTGTAAAGTCAACATAGTAACAGGTTATATTACAAATTTGCGTCAAATTCTACCATTTCAAAGTTGAACTCAATATAGAACAAGAGAAGTGATGTGCTTACTTCCATCCACCTCATCCTCATCCATTTCATCCTCGAGAGAAGAAGCGGTCCAGAGCCGCGCCTGCATCACCTCCATCTCTAACTGCTCATTTTTACGCTGCATGCTGTTAAACTTGGTCTGGAATTAGAAGATATATAATTATAAAATATTACAACTGAATCCATGCAATGCACAGTGCATGTAACCAGCTTTTTTTCTCGCAGACAGAACTGAAAATGTTTGCCGATTAACCCAATTAACAACAAGTACCAGCATAGCTTAATCTACAATACCCGACTATTCCACATGGTGACATATTTATACAAGTGATAAATTATAACAGTCCTACCACAAGCTGCATATATTTTGAGTGCTCCATGACAAAATATTGCTATCTTTTCAAAAGTTTCCCGGTCTTAGTACAGGAATACTTTCCTGTTTTCCCAGTGTTTTCCTTTAGGTGAAAACAGGAGGTCACTGCTCGCTACTGGCCAGACACAACTACAACCATGACCTGCCTGTTATGCATAAAGATCTCGACTTCTGCTGTTTCACAACAAATCTGACCAGAAAATTAAATTGCATTTTGATATCAAGAAATCTGATCCTAATGTATTGGTGGGTCACTGGGACTTCCAGGCTGTAGCCCCAGCTCTCCCATCACATACACTGTGGCCTACAGGAAATGCAGAAGTGATATTTCCTATAGAACTACAGGCACTGTCAGCTCAGCTTCACTATACTTAACATAACAATGCCTGTGCCAGAAATCTGGGGAAATGTAGTATTATTTTAATGGATGCCACTTAAAGGACATGGTTTTATATAAGAGATTTTGCCTTTGAATATCACAGAATGCCATGGTAAAGATACTTATGCCAGCACTGTACAACTCTTGCAACTTCTGATCTTGCTAATTTTCAACATTATGAATAACCATAGAAACTGTTACCAAGTTAGATTTTCACTGTTATGGAAACATCACCAAATTATTTTCAGAGGGGATACACAGGAATCTTAAAAGTGAATATCCTGTTGTCAGATAACAATTTACAGAAGGGCAAGGCTATATATTTGTATCTTATGGTGTACTCACATCTACATCACCTGCTGCGTTAACTTTATATCTTCTGATACAGTCACTTTTATTTATCTTCTGGTGTATTTACCCGTATATATCTTTACAAGTATTTACCTGTATATCTCTTTGTGTATTACCTGTATATCTTAATTACTATTTACCTGTGTATCTTTAGTGTATTTACTTGTATTTCTTTAGTGTATTTACCTTATTTCCTTTGTGCATTTACCTGTATTTCTTCAATGCATTTACTGCATATCTTTAGGCATATTTACCTGTATATCTTTAAAGTCCTTCTCCAGCCTCATCCTCTCAGCTGTCTCTGCCTCCAACATCTCGGTGGCGTGGGTGGAGGTGGTGTGCTCCTCAGACAGATCAGCTGTCAGCTCTGTACACTGGAATATACAGGGAAATAAACACATGTATCCTGGTTATATACTCCTATACAGGAGACCATCATACAGCTTGGATAAAAATATTAACAGGAATGGCCTTTTCTTCCTTTTTTAAAATTTACAAAAATATTTAATAACATTAAAAGGAAAATGAAGATCTCAAATTTGAATTCATGAGAAGCCTGCCATCTGTTTTTTTTTTTTTTTTGTTTTTTTTTTTACAACAGATACAGGTGCTTTAATCATTCTGAACCAACTGTTTTCATAACAACATGTTCATGCTTAACCAGAGGGGAAAGATAAATCAGAAAACAAAATAGTTCACAAAAAGGGGTTTCAACATGGTAAGTTGGATGCAACTTCAAATGAACAAGATTCAGTAAGCAAAGTAGATTTATTAAGACAGTAACAAAATAGCAAATTAATATTTTTTAATCCAAATCTATAAATTTATTGGTTCACTTCTGCTCTAGTAAAATGTTTACAATGACCTTATAGGTATGATATACAGATCTAACAGGAACCAGAAGACAATTCCTACACATGGACTATATAGGGCCATATACACAGCCTGGTATTGGACACACCAGAGAGATTATCTATAAAATACCTAACAATATATGTGTGTATACCCAGTCATACCTTGATCTCCAGTTTGTCACAGGCCTGCTTATAGCTGGTCTTTTCCTTCTCACACTTCTCAAGCTTCATCTTCAGTGACTCCAGTTCCTCCTAAGAAACATACAAACTTATAATTTTCGCCAGTCTCCTGCAAGGTTTTTTCTGTTCTAGTGTATTTTGTATGTGAAGTTAAGCAGAACTCCACTTCTATTCAGGTTTTTAAAGACTCAGAGTAATCACTGATCAAACAACAATGAATGCGGCATCAAATTTCTAAAGGCGCAAAGAAAAAAATCGTCCTTTCTTTTATAAGTGCCATATTTCCCAAGGTTGAGGGTGGCAAGTAATTGCTTTAGCCTGTTCCAACATAGAAAACTGGTAAGAAGAGCTTAAAATGAGTTGATGTTGAGTTAATACAGTGGTTTTTATACCAAATATTGAACTTTTCCTGACAAAGACTTGTTTGCTCTAGCATAGACTTAAAGTGTTTGTGAATTTCATAATTTCATCATTAGTCATAAAAAAGAAATGAAGGAATCGATTCCTAAGCAAAATACTTAACAGTCACAAATGCAAGTTTTCAAGTGTGTTCATATAAGTGACTGGTCAAGCTTTAATCATTTTTGTTTCTCTGTGAATTGACATTTTTGATGAAACATTTACCTAGGCTTTCTACAATAATATATACAGATTTTATCATTTTGAAGTGCAACAGTGTTTCTCATATACCATCTTACATTTTAGTNAAGTGTTTGTGAATTTCATAATTTCATCATTAGTCATAAAAAAGAAATGAAGGAATCGATTCCTAAGCAAAATACTTAACAGTCACAAATGCAAGTTTTCAAGTGTGTTCATATAAGTGACTGGTCAAGCTTTAATCATTTTTGTTTCTCTGTGAATTGACATTTTTGATGAAACATTTACCTAGGCTTTCTACAATAATATATACAGATTTTATCATTTTGAAGTGCAACAGTGTTTCTCATATACCATCTTACATTTTAGTCTTCTCATTTCTCATATACCATGTTACATTTCGTCTTCCTCAAAACTAGCTACTTTTTATTAATGTTAGGTGTGACCAATTTACTGGTTGAAACAGTATGTTAAGAGTGCTTGATGTGTCTCTTAATTAGTTCTCCCTTGTTTGCAGTGTTTGTTAAAGTATGGATGTGCCAGTGTCTTTGTAATTCTATAGTCGCTGAACACAAAATAAGTTGTTTGGTCTATAACATATACCAGTGTGTTGGCATTGCCAGGCTCTCATTTCTTAATATCCCTATATTGCACAGTACATTGTGTTAGATGTGCAGTGTGTTGGATGTGCCAGTGTGTTGGATGTGCTGACCAGTATGTTAGATATGCAGTTTATTAATGTGCCAGTGTATTAGGAGTTCCCACCTCTCTGTCCTTCAGTTCCTCCTCCGTCCTGTGCACATTGAGAACAGGCTGCACCTTGGTGTACAGCTTCCACCAAGACCACTCTCTGATCTGCATGAACTTTCTCACATTGCGCTGGATACACTTGATGGCAATGTGTTGGACCTGCGCATAAGGGGAGAACACATGAGGTGCACTGAACAACACAGTACATGTGTAACACCAATACCAACCCCCCTCCCCTGTCAAGTATGAGATTATAGTATTCTGATGAAAGAATACATTATGAAAAGCAAAATCTCTGAGATGGTTTTTGCAACAATACATAAAAGACAAGAAAAATAGCATTTTAACCATGAAAAATTGATAAGTTCACTGTTAAAAATGAGCAATTTTCACACAAATGTCACACAGGCATTTTAAATTTTAAGGCTGTATCTTTTACAGACAAAGAACGAAACCAGGTTTATTGTAAGGCTGCATTTCTGGTCTGCATTTTAGTGAATACAGGTCAGATAGTGGCAATATGACAATTAGTCAAATTTTTTTTTTCTAAAAACTCTTCAGGTGTTATTTCTGGGAATGCAATCTGTAACCACTCAAGGAACACAATTCCAGGTATACCACAGTGTCACAAAACATGCTCCTACCTGTAACTTCTTGACTCTCTGTCTAACCAGGTATCCTCTGCAGAACTTTTGGAATGCTATGACAGTGTCAGCTATCTTTCCATCTCTGGTATCCTCCAACTGGGCTAGTACACCAGCACGGAAGAACACCTGAAACAATACACAAGGACCGTAAATACCTTTCTGTGAACTAAGTTTGTTCATCGTCTCTGGTGAAATGGTAATAAAAATGCCACATTTCATAGGTAGAAGAACAAAGTTAGTCCTTTAAGAACTGATTTACTTTAGAATGATTTATTTTTTTGTCATCTAATTTACCTTATTGTAATTACTGAATACTACATATTATAGTTTCAAAATTCCAAAAAACCTAATGATTATTAAGTTTATTTACAAATAAGTCATCAATATCAAATAAGTATCTGAAACATTTACTTGATAACAATTTTTTTCCTGTCTGCCATTATAATTTTCTGTTTACCATTACAAATTTTACTCCACTAAAAATTGAAAAATTACCATTCCCTAGACCTTTCATGACCCACCTTATTAGCATCAAAACCGGATGGAAATTAAAAGATACATGCTTCAAAAACCATCAATAATTGATCTAATTGTCTAGTAAAATATGCTCTTCTGTCATGCTACATTAAGTTTAGATCTTGCCAAGTAAGTCAGAGTCCCTGTCTTCCAGTATAACTGACTGTGTGTGACATCACACCACCCTGGGTGTGTCTGTACTACAGCCTGCTGTGACACTGACAACATATGGCACTCTCAACTCTCTCAGACCTCACATTTCATTTACACATTTGTCCCTTCAACAAATACACGAAAATACAGTGGGCTGGCGTATTTTGAGTATGAAGCCATGATGACAAAATTGAAAATGGCATCTTGTTTGATTTTAATGTCTTCTTTAAATTTGTTTATTCATCTAATAATTCTTTCCTTCAAAATTAATTTCCAATATTTTTAGATGGGAGATCATGTTGACAATGCCATTCTATGAACACAATACAGCCTGGTGTATTTCTATATGAGCTTAGCTGATGTAATTTGAAGCCAAATTTTAAGCAGTATTTTAAGTGAGAAGAATCCATATAGGAAGGTCCCACACTTTTAAATACAGCTTACCCTGCAAAACAAGCAGCATACATGGAAAATTAGGAGAAAATTGCTTCTTAATCATCTGGGTACACAAATTTCAAGTAGCATACCTTGCAGCCATAAAGAACACTCATCATGCAAAGTTATTCATCAAGTTCTCAGAGAAGAGACCCTTTTACAATAAATCAACTTGTGTTCAATTCTAAAGATCATAGTAAATGGACAGTACATTTAATTACTGTAGGCAACACCCAGTAATTTAGCAAATCAGATGTCACGCCCCCTCCCCCCAAAAACCTTTCAATGGACATAAATTTGGGCAAGTAGTGCATTTATTATAAGGATGCTAAAATGACATGAGTGTGTTTCATTTCTAATTTCCCAATTTTCAATCCAAATCAAAACATTTCTAGCACCTGCAAAAATATTCATTTAAAGTCCAGATTAGACAATATTCTTTAAAATCTACAAATATATCTCAAGAATAGGACTGCCAAATATAGATATTACTTTCATTTTTTAGAAATAGCAGTGCATGCCATGCTTCTATTGGGACAAAAAAAAAAAAAATCTGAAAAGCAATGCATAACATATGGTGCCAAATGTGGATAAAACCCAAGCAGCTATACTGCTACAAAAAAGGTCATGTTCCACAAACGGAGGGATACATGACACAACCGCCATGTTCAAACCCCAGGAACTTATCGCCTGCCCCCTACGATTATTAACACATCATTAATGCTTCATCTGATCCTCCGGTATTTTATTTAACATTCAAATGAATAAATCCACTGGCCTAACATTCATACTGTAAACAGCGCCTTGTTTATATGTTTGTTTTTCCATTCATGACCTGGACATTCTTGTTAACAGTAACAACACTGGACCACAGCAGAACAGCTAGGGAACTTTGTATGGGGGTTGTTTCTAGGCCTGGGTAACAACTGTTATCAGCACAATCCAATCTCCCCATCTCAAGTACAACTTCAACTACAGTTAAGCTATTGTGATGCTCAATTCCGTCTGTCAATAATGGTTTGTTAGATGGGAAATAAATGAACTCTTGGGGTCAATAAAAGTGTGAGCATCAAATATTAATACCCTTTAATATCTATATGTATGTAAACATCATATCCGTTTCTTTAAACAAAGTTCATCTTAAAAGATATGAAGGATCTATGAACATTCACTATTCCTTGAGATATGCTGCATCATAAGGGTTAGATTTATCAGCATTTCCTAGTGGAAAAAATACTGCTTAGTACATCTTCCTCTATATAATGACCAATCAAAATAACTCTTTGTTTTCCACACACAAAAATTCATCATTGAACAACATGAAAAAGCTGATAACATTTCCTGTTATAACTTTCTCTTAAAACTCATATGCATCTCCTATCTGTTTAGAATACCAAACGGGGGACCTCAGAAAATCAATTGAAACAGGATGATAATCAAACCGAAAAACTCTCCAGAAATTTTTGCATACCTCACTCCTGTAGCTCCCCCTGGTGCCTCGAGACAGGTGATATTCACATCTGAACCTGGTCACAGGTGGTATGATGTACACGGTCTGGACCTCACTCCCACCCCCACCCCTGCCCTCCCCACCACACGGCTTCCCGTCCACTGTGATAGAGTCATGAAAAAGAGAACCCATGGTTCAATCATGCTTGCTCAAAACTGCAATACTGATATCCTACTCCTTGCTGCTCCTTGGCTCATCCTCTTTTTTTTCACCCTCTTTCTCAAAGATTATTTCTACTGAATCACATCTCAAGTTATATGTCAGTCCATATCTATGAACTGAGGCTTCAAGTTTTGCCAACTCCAGTACTGGTCTGCTGCCACGGCCTGGGCCAGTCCACTGACACAGCCAAGGGATGGCAGGTAGGACTGACTTTAACAATGTTGCCCTTAGAATTTGATTTACACACAATTGCATTACATGTTTGCCTAATACCTGGTCAAGTGCTGTTCATATATATACCACATAAAAACCTTGCTGAGACATTATGCTTGGCTTGTGGTGCCTACAAATAAAGTTTGATTATATCTAAACATCAACAGTTGTGTATTAATCTCTCCACAACAATAGCTTTGTGGCGGGTATTAACTCATATTTTATTTCAGCAATGAAAGATATCAGGGTAACAAATTGCATAAGTGAACTTAAACCTGGACACAAACTGGGAGAAAAGATATTCATGTTCAAGGATGAGTATCCAGTTCTAAAAGCCCCCCTCTGCTTTTCATCTCCCCACCTCTGGGAAGAAAGGTCCAAGCGTAAGAGTTGTTGCGTGACTACGGGCCACAGGTTTTCTGTTACAACTCACTCCCAATGAGGTTTTATCATGCTATATCAATACAGGTCCACCCAACAGACTGGGCACTGTGTCCACTACAATCCACTATCTGAATCTATTATCACCTTTATGAAAAGCTTCCAAATTGTCATTTTGACTCCTTATGTACCTCACACCAGTCATTTAGTGGTTATACCACTTGACATTAAGGGGACTCTGCTGTGACCCTCCCCCCATTTACTACCCCTCTATTATAACACTAATATCTTTGGTTTTCTTTGACAGAAGGATCCATTACCCAATCCATGTCTGATACCATGTAGACATGAGTTTTCAAGCAGTGGGCAGGCATTTATTCTTTCTTCCTGTAATGTGAACATGATTCAAGACAGTGTATTCTGCCCAGTCCAGCAATGATTGGACCAGATGAAGAGATTGCATGTGTGTTTGGAAGTGAACTATTGATTCTTTCAGGTCTATTTAAGGAACACTGATGATGGAAAGACATTATTAACATCCTTATATACCAGAACCCAGATCATTTTCTACCATTATCACTGGGTAATTAAGTTTATTTTTCATGCAGTGATGAAATGTATTTTTTAATATGACATATGCTATATTTCCTGCCACAACTGCTTGGTATAATTTCATCCAGTGCTTTTTGTTGGATATGTTTTGCCGAATCTCATTTTTCAACATGAACCTCTTGTATGTGTAAAAGCAAACACTCAGTTACTACTGTTGATTTTTCCCTGTGGGTGTGCATGCATGCATGCTCATGTGTGTAAATCATCCCTTCTTAAAATAACTGTGGCCCAAAAGGCAAGCCCATGTAGTATTATTTACTACTGTGATAATATTGCCAAATCAGTTGCATCATTAAGTGCCATGGCACCAGCTGTCATGCAGAACCACACATAACAACACACAGTCAGGAGGTAATAGATGTGGAGGACATACATATTCTGCACATTACTACATATCACTACAGTCTGGAGATGCTTTCTGTCATGTATATCCTGCCATGCCGAGTTAAGACTTAATTCTACCTCCATAAGCTTAGTTAGAAATAAGTATTGGTAATTTGTTTAGGTCATTACAGTACCAGTTTAACCGAATTCAACTAAAACATTTCTCACTTATCTATCAATATCTTCACTTTATCAACTACATTATTCTAAAACAGAAAATTTTGTTTAAAGCTGAAGTACTGTCAGCCATAAACTTAAGTTCACTTGTCAAATAAATCAACACAGCTCACCACTACTACAATTATTTACATTAACCCATTAATGTACTTATATTTACTAACTCAAGATCATGAAAATGACCCATACACACACCACATCACATACACACAAGGTGATCTCTAAAATCATTCATAATCTTTTGAATAATTGCCTACCTTACCTTATTATATCTTATACAAGATAAGTAAAAGATAACTCTTTTAGCTTAATGTCTACTGATTATGTATCGAAATTGTGCCTCTGTGCTCAACAAAACAGCCAAATAGCTGACTACACAGCAGTAAGCATACTGGTGGAGACCTGTCAATCACCTGTCAATGACACTGTTCTTTAAAGGGATAACAACTGTTTGTAAGATATCCATATTTCACAATAAATACATTGTAAACAACTCATAGAAATATAATAAATTCCATTTTATCACCAAAATGGCAGTTAACGCAATTATTCTGGAATTTGTGCTTGCCAACACATCACGTGACCTCCATAGATGGCTACACTCTGTAATAACCTCTTAACAGATAATTACAAAAAATCAAACTTTTTAGAAAAAAACAGGGACTAAGAATGGGTTCCCACAGATTTAGATCGATCCATCAGGATCGACCTAACTCCCTGGGGGTTCATGCTAAATTGCTGTCAGCCAAGCTCCCATGAAAGTTAATTACCCCCTTTCAGCTTTTAGTTGACGGGACAGACATTTAAGCCAGCTAAGTTGACAGCAGTCTGGTGAGACTCCCCAAGGCGATAGATCGATCTAAAAATCTGTGGGAATGCAATTTAAGTTTGACTGTGGGAATGGATTCATTAACCATTGGTAAGTATGGGAAAATTGTTCTTTACCCCAGGAAAAACTATTTTTGACCAAAAGGAACAGTTGTTATCCCTTCAACTGTTCTTTAACTTACCTGACTGAGACCTAGCTTGAAGTTATTCTTCTCCACCTCACAGAACTGCAGGATCTGCTCCGAGACCTTTTTTAAGAGAAAAACATGCAACCAGGTGAGTACAACCAGGTACGAGACCATTGTCTCCAATAACACCACTTCATACAACTCCATGACACCAAACATGTTGACAGTGTTGTAAGTGTGAAATGACCAGAACACACAGTGGTTTCTGACATAAAAACAAGCTTGTGAACATCTGTGAATGGCAACATTGATGATTCCAGCTGGTGTGAGGGCATATGGTTTGTGGTTACACCTCAATCACATCAACACACTGAGGACAACATATTCTACTAACATGATATACAGTGGCTTGTACACGGTAGTAAATGACAGCGTGATAATGACAAAGGACTTAATGTTTTAATATTATGGAAACTTAAAAATTTTAAAATTTATTGACATCATCCACTACTTTTAAGGATAACAGGAATTATGAAATACTTCAAACTAATACACCAAAATCTAATATCATGGATTTTGTACTGCACACTTGAAGTCAAAATATTAAAATAAATACAAGAACATAGAAAAAAGAAAAATTTAATGGTAGAAAGCCCGCCTACCTGTTTCTCGTCTACTGTGGGTCCACTGGGTCTCATTTCAGGGGGCAGTAACACCTCAAATCTCTTGTGGAACTCAGCAAACAGCATATGGTCAGGGAAACCTGTTAAAAAGACCAATATGTAAACATTATTATTCTGCCTGTGTACTCTATGACAGCACAACTTTATGTATATGCTTTTTATTTTTTGGAAAAATTGTCTATTTTATACATTCGAAAATTTTCACAACACCCAAACAATGAACCCAGGTTTAACAACTCCATACAACACTAACCAATAATATTTTGAGGCAGTTTAACTTTGGTATTGTCAAAAATCCTTAACAGGTCCTTTTTTTCACCATCAGTATTCTCAATCAAAATTTTTATTTCATTTCATCCATATCTCTACCTTGTCTGTGTATCCTGACAGCTTCTAATATCTCCGAGCCTCTGATCTGAGCTCTCACTAATGGCACATCTAACATGGAGTCCTCAGCAGTGGAGTTTTTATTTGGCAATAGAAGGGAGGATTTCTGCTCACACAGGCCAGCCTGGGCGTGGGGCAAGATACAATGGATAAAATGGAGCTGGCTGCGGCGTATGGTTTCAATCACAGAGTCCTGGAGGAGACATGATATAATATGAAGAGCACTCTATATCCTGACGTGTTTTAAGGGTGATTTCAATAACAAAACACATTTTATTATACTATATGACAAATTAAAGTATCTGCTGCTGAAAATCTAGTCAGAAGTTAAATAACAAATCACATGAACTTTTACATAAAAAAACAGCTATTATTCAGAAATCTTTCAATATACAGTCAAAAATACTATTTGTAGGACATGATAACCAATGCCTGCATTTTGCCTTACCGCTTGAAATTTAACTTGCAAGCAGACGGATTTTCTTTTGAGTCCTGCTGTTCCACTGACATAGCCACGCCTGATGCTGGATACTCTACGCAGTGCAGTGCTGCCCTCTATCCCAGCCACAGAGCCTGTGATCACCGTGGAGATGGGGCCACGAATGGTGGAGAATAGCTGGGTGATATTAGGTCTGAAAGGAGAAAGAAATATATTGGGTTAACAATCCATGTATGCTACCTGAAATAGCTTATCAGCTAGACCAGCTCACAATATATATTAACTTCTCAGTTTAGCAAAAATAAGAAAAAAATTACTGGGGCAACAATCTCATAAATCATCAATTTTACAATTATTTCAAAGAAAATTCAAGTTATGTACAGAATTTTTTTCCCAAAACCTACAAAATCAAAAACCCTGCCAAGTCTTTCACTCTTAACTCTTTCAACTCATTCAACCCCTCTACTCATTCTGACATCCCCAACATACACACACAAGAAAACAAAAATCTGTAAAACTTTCATTCTTATATCATATCTTCTTCAAACTTCATACCCTTTTCACCATCCCCATTATGGGTATAATACACACACAATTCACTTTATTTCTGGTGAATACAAAACCAACATTCCCAGTCCCTGGTGTGATACATACTGTTGTGAGTCCAGAAGCACCTGGCTGGCCATCTTGGTGACGGGGTTCTCCCTGCACACCCTGAGCCAGCCTGTGGTGTTATACTGGACTGGAGTGGTGCCCCTCATGTGCTGCAGGACAAAACTGTTGTTAGCTGAACCCTTGGTCAGCAGGTGGTCAGTCATGGCTGAAATAACACAGACAGAGGAGATGTCAGGGTCAGTAAAGAAGATTAGAGAATGGATATGGGTGTAACAGTGCTGGTGACAAATGTGCCAGAGATAAGCCTGTGGCAATAAACCTGTAGCATACAACATGGCTGTGTTCTGGATGTGTTTGTTGGGATAGTGACTTCAGGCACTTGAGTGTGATATGGTTTAAATAATGACATATGAAGATAATGTAATTCGAAACTTTGTTGAAACTGACTTCTTACGACAGCAACATAGTGCTATGCATTTTTGAACTTATGTGAGAATAATTTTATCATTTATGGTTAAAAGTTGAGGACACTGATTTTCCGAAGCAAGTCTCGAATTAAATAACATGAAATATAATTGCTACCATACTGAAAACAAACAATATATAAAAAGATATCAGCATCAGCTTTTCTTCCTCAGTATCCCGAGGCTCAATATGTCTTACTTGTAATACTAAGCTATATTGTATCAAAGAACAAACTCGATTTTTCAATATCTAAATAAAGATCAAAGCATAATACACACAAGGGTAAATAATGCACTCCGACCACAAACAACATAACATGCCTTTGTATAAGAAATAACTTGGTATGTATATATGTACACTATATATGCACTGCAATCTAGAAAAGCATATCATGTTTTAAATGGCACAAAAAGCTGGAAAATGATAAAGAACTGAAAGAAGAAGGCACTTCATCAGGCAACTTCCACTGGATCATTGTACAACACTCTATCAATAGTGACAGCAACATCACAACACTCCATAGTCATTATTAGCGCAGTAGTATCACAGCAGTCAGTCACACAACTGCTGCTGTCACAACAGTAACATGCCTTTGGTGTAATCTTCCCATGTGAAATAGCCAACTGTTTATATCAAATACAACATAAGCAGAGCATAGAGTTAGCAGTTAATATATAGGTGCCTATCAAACTGCATCACAAATCACAATCACCAAACAAAATGTCAGGATGGGAATGACTACAATGCTATAAGTTAGTTCTACAGTCATATCAAATAGCTAGATTCCAAGATTGACAGTGTTTATAGTTATGCCATACTGTGACATCATTACATGCAGTAAGTGTGTGTGAGTTAGTAAAGCAATCCATGCAATGATGCAAATCATGATCAGTCTTCAAACTTACCAGATGTTCGTCTCTTTTTCCCTGTGTAAACACAACATACAGTTCTATCATAGGACACCCATAGCCACAAAGTGGGAGAGTACTTAAATTAAATCATTTCTACAGACTACCTAGTTATTTTCATCATTTGATTTGTAGTCTATCCAAAAACTACTACATCATAACTAAGTGCTTCTCTAGACAGATGTATGATGTAAGTAACAAATAATAACAAATAAAAATGTCCTAATCTATAGCTATAACTAACTGAATGTCCTCAATTTGTGACAGCTGTGAAGACGTTTTATCATGAACTAGGCGAGGACTGTAAGAGGAAACAGCTGTAACATTTTCCTTACGTTTCTCTTGTCCTTCTCCGTGATGCATGAGAAGCCTCTCCATGAAGGAGTCGTCTGTGGCGCCGGGAAAGATGGCTTCTTCATCCAGCAGCCACAGCAGTCCGCGCTGCTCATAGTCACGTAGATCATTATTAGAGGCTCGCACCTGGAGGAGAACAAAAATCAATAGCAATAAAGCATTTTAGGCAAAACATTCAACTTTTTTCATGTAGTATTACATACTATGATTAAAAGTAGCCTCATGTTTTCAAGACAAAAAATGGCAAAATGCTGAACCTTCACTTAAATAGAAAAAAACGATGTTTCTCTAAAACTAAAGGAAAAAGTTTCCATAATTTTTTTCTTTCTACATTTTTACATTTGCGGTAAGTTAACCATTGGTGAACCATTCATTAAAACATTTTTTAAAAGAAAAACACATCTTTCATATCCATTTCAGGTCCATTTCCTGCAATAGCAAACTCCACTATGAGTACTTACTTCCTGTGTGTACTTACCATACTCTGGGTGGACTGCCTGTCTATTGCTTCCACCAGAGCTGCAGGATTGGCTGAGGACATGGCATCAAAGTCACAGTCTATGTTTTCCTGAAAAGCATAAGGAATAATTTCACTGATTCAGTAAAACACAGGTTACAAATAACTGGCATATTTTAATTTTGCTTTAAAAAGCCATGCTCACTTATGTATAACACAATGATGATAAGTACAATGAAATGACAGTGGGACGATACTCAATTTTTACATGAACACACTATATAAGATATTAAGTCTACGTGTTTCTGTAAAACATAAGGCATAACTCCATTCAGTAAAATGAAGGTTAGACATAATTGGCATATTAAAACCATGCATAATAACACAATGATACTAAGTACAACGAAATGACAATAGGCCAGATAAATTTTGACCAACACAGGGTAACAATGTCATCCAGAGCACTCTGCGTAACCCATGACACTTACTTGAGCAAACCTGTCCTGCTGGGAGGTGAAGGTGTTGTCATGGAACAGCAGTTGGAGCCTCTCTTGTATGTAGTTATGGCACAGTTCTTCAAATGTAGCACCTGTCTGCCTCCCACAGCTGGCAGGCACCTGGAACCCCGGGGTGTCCAGGATGGTGATGGAGGTACGGGTACGGTAATTGGAGGACAGGGACCTGGAACAAATACCAACAGCCTTCTAGTGCAAACAAATCACTGAATCAGCTTGTGGGTTACAAATACTAGAAACTGTATTCATGGTCGTGTACCACCTTCATCCACCATTTTCTTCAGCATATTTATGGTATTTACTTATAATTGTTAGACATTGAACTTTTTTCTTATATAGTATTTTTTTTTAAAGATTTATAATTCTCAGACACTCATAGCAGTGTTGTTTCTAACACAAAGCCAACTAACTTTTCAAAACTTTTCAGCACAACTTTTGAAAGAATACTAATAATATCTTTGAGGAAAATTATTTCTTCATGCTGTTTAATTTACTGATTAATAACCATATTAAAACAAAACTGTTATGGTTAAAGTCACCAGTATATTACAACTGTCTAATACAACATGCCTGTTATTTAGAGAGACCACAGCATTAAATGCCTCAGCATAGTTCTATAACAAACCCCTCCAAGGCTTCTGTGCTGACATGTATGATATTATATGTATGCATATGTATACCTGTATGATATAATATACCTGTTGATTAGAGAGACCACAGCATTTAAGGCCTCAGCATACAGTCCTATAACAAAACCCTCCAAGGCCTCCAGGGCTGACACTGTGATGTCTCCACTTCTCTCTCCAACTGGGGACGCTCTGAAATATAACAATATAGGTATAGGTATGTGAAGTTGAACTTGACAACTATAATATAGTTGATATGTTGACAAGCCTTTCATTCAAGTTTAGCCTATATCAAGTATTTTCCTTTTAAATAATATATTTTAAAATCATTACCTGATGATTACCTGTATAGAATGGAAGCATTTCAACTGAACTATTAAAGCAGGCCTATAGCCAGATTGTGTCCAGGCCATACTGTGGTGTTCCTCACCTGAAGGATGCCCTAGGGAGAGAACCAGTGGAAGGACTGAAGATATTCCTGGACAGCTCCTCCACTGTGGTCCCCAGTAAACTGGCAGCCTTCTGGGCTGAGGCTGGCTTGGCAAAGTGGTGCCGGTTGTTTACACCTATAACACAGAGATATAGTATTCAATAAACCACCGTGTCTAAACATTTATGTACAACAGGCAATACTATAAAGATGTGTTAGTAGCATGAAGTTAAGCTACCATGGATGACTGTTGAGTTATCAAATTACTCCTTTGCCATGAATCATTTGTGCATAAAAAAAGTTTAACTAATGTCTTCTATCTTTGTTGTAATCCTCAGTATGTATAGTTTACCTTTCATAGCCCCAGCCACTCCCAGGTGGTATATGGCAGCCAGCACACTGAAGATGGCTTTGGACTCAGCCTCACTAAATGCCAGAATGTGCATGGCCTGGAGAATCTTTGCCCAGTGCTGCGTGGCTTTCTGCTGGTCTTCAGTCTGCAGGGTAGGTAAAATTGGGATAATATTTAGACTCAAAAGAAGTCTTATGTAACCAAGATAGCAACTTCTAACATTAAGTGATTAGTCACACACACAAAAGAAAGGTTGGAATCTAAACAAATCAGTCTTTTCTTGTAAACAAAACTTGATAAAATGCACATTAGAAGTTTAATGTAAAAGTACTAAAACCAATCTCTAATAAGGCAAAACTAAAAAGTTATTTTTGTGCTGGAATGCAATTTTGTTACCTACCCTCTGCAGTGGAGTCATGAAAATGTTGTATTCCTCCAGGTTCTGGAGATGAAGTTCACTCCTAAAACACAATACAAAACAAACCATAAAATATAAAACACATTGTCATGCCTAAAACAACATCAGTCTGACATAAACATTTTATACTGAGTCTGTACAGATCCATTTTCAAAAAGTGGGTATGGGGGAGGGAGGGAGGGAAGGAGTGAAGATCTAGAGAATGAATGGTATAAATTATCTTCTATTTTCTTGTTGACCAACCTTAACACCCCATCCACCCCAGCTATCATCTGATAGAAGGGGGAGTAGAGTTAGGGAGGGCGGGAGGGGAGAGAATGAGCTGTATGATTTATCCCGTATTGTCATGTTGACCCACCTTAACATCCCATCCACCCCAGCAATCATCTGGTAGAAGATGTGGAAGGTTGGCTCTCCTTCTGGTCTTCTCACAACACGAGAGCGTTCTGGCAGCAATACCTGGAAATTGAAAAACTGCATATAACCTCAACAACACTTTGCAAAACCTTTTTAATTTGTACTGCCTGATCTTGCTTGCCTACTCAGAAAAATACACACCAACAAAGAATAATGGTAATAGTATTTTCTTTATTTGTTATGTCATCTGTGTGTCTACTCGCCTGTATAGAGGCTGCTGCTACCTGGCCAGACACATCAAAGTCCAGAGAGGTCATCTGTGAGTAGCGTGTGGCATTTGTGTTCATGATGGTTTTACTGTTACCAAATCCCTCTAGCAGGATGGAGGCCGCATTGATTTTGTCCACTGAAATGATATAATTCTGACTGTGATTAAAAATTTTATATTCAAGAAAGCTGCATTTGACCTCCTACTAACATTCACGTATACAATGTATCAAAATTGCCGTTTTGCACCAGACAGAAGAGGAGCCTGTTCACTAAAAGTTTTAATTGCCAGTATTAAGTTTACCTTCAGATCCTCAAAAATGACTGCAATAAAGGCAAGTCTTTGTTTACAAAACTGACAAAAACACTTCAATTTCAAGATTCGTTTCTGTGTCCAGCTGACCTGTGACTACATTATTGATGCTGCCTGCGGCTGTCACTAGATAGTGTAGCACATGCTTAGCATTGGTGGTCTTCCCACTGCCACTCCTCCCCACAAATACAATCGACTGGTCAATGCCCGTCGTCTGCATCTTGCGATACGCAATCTGAGCCGATGCATACACATGTGGAGGCATGTCTTCCTGTTTACAACCTCGGAACATCTGAATAACCTGAAGACACACAGAGTAAACTTGTCATAAGGTGTGAGAACTATTTAGTTGGACAGAATCCCATGACAGAGCATGAAGTAAATTAAAAAGACTGAAGTGAAATCTATCTATTGTTAACATCTCAAGTTTAATGTTGTAAAAATCTTAAGTTGTTCACATAATAATACTAATTTTTGTAATATCTTTACAGAAAAAAGCTTCTATATTAGTGCAAAATCAACATTTTAAAAATAAAAGGTGAACATATTTCATTATAAATTAAAATGACTACATAATCCATGGTTCACCTTTTCAGAGTATATAGAGAGTGGGTGTGTGGGGTTGACCACCAGGAGGGAGGGACCAGCATATGTGTGGATCAGGTTACTGCCATATCTCTGCCTCATTGTGTGCAGGACACCCGACTCATTCAGGTACCGCAGCGTGGCAAGATCCTCAGCACGGTCAAACACTGGCGGATTGCACTGGAATAAGAATGAGCTGACAGTCACTACATATACCACGATTGCTACCTGTCTGGTTTGGTTTTGAAATCAAATTGTGTAAAAGTGGTACACCATCATTTACATTACAGACAGGTTTTTATTTTCCAAGAATACAGTCATCAAAGTAACATCAAAACATCTTCTTTTTTGAATCGACAACTTGAAGCTATTTTGTGAAATACAAATGTCGATATCACACTCACAAATGTGAGGTTCTTTCAACTGGAATTTTATTCTCAAACTAAATAAAATACAAATCACTATTTTTATAATTGTTTCTAAGCCAGATAAATTTTAGATTTTTGTAAAGAATTGGGGTTAATTTCCATTCATTTTCATCAATATAAATTATTCAAACAACTCCATACCTTTTCTACATCATCTTCATCCACTTCCAGAACCTGATCTCCATGTTCCAGCTTCACCTTACACTTGCCCTCTCCAGTGCTGCCCTCTATCTTTCCTTCCTCCTTGAGAAGCTTGGCAGCAGCAAATCCTCCCCTGTGAACCAGCCATACCTGCTCTGCCTCCAGCCACGCCTTCTCTGTGGCTATCTGGTCTTCTGACTTGGCCTGGAGAACAAATATAAATATTGTGCAGCACTCCATGAAATTGGTGATCTTTTTAATTATTTTCAATGAGGTAATTCTGTTTCAGATGTTTTTTTTAAAAACAATTTAATGAATAAATAGGAATCTGATAGTTTTGTATAGGTGTCTAAAATAATAAGAGACATCAAGCATAACATATAGCTATTTATAAACCATCGTTGGTTCAAAATAATGAGACAGATTTTAGAACCACCAGACAAGACATTACAACATGACCCGATGGCAGACCTATGCCTTTGAAACAACTTGCCTGAAGCATAAACATATATATATATATCTGACATAATGCAAAAGCAGACATCCCTAAAGCTTTGTCAGTCCAGGTAACTTACCTTCCTTTCCATAATTATCTCATATATATTCACACAATACAAGCCTTTCTATCAACTGAATTTTAAACTCACACAGTTAAAATAAAATCACTTTCACATGACAAGTGAGACATCTGTGCAGGTACTAAGACTTGAGCACATTACAAATCCATTAGCAGCTCCACTTGGAGGATCACACAAACCCAGAGCATCACATTTAACTCATAAATATCCATACTGTGGGCCCCTTGTAGGCCCTAAACACTGGCTGCAAGGACAGAAGACATGCTTGCATTTACAATTAACCTTTGACAGCATGCCCCTCTAGGAAGTAAGAGTTCCTGTCCTTGGTGAGACAGATTGACAGTTCACTGCCTGCAGCCTGCATTCTTCAATGATGAAAGCGTATTTTTATCTCAATTAATTACCTAACTGACCTTCAACAAATGTGCCAATTGTTTCCGCAATAAAAATCTAATCCAAAAACAAACAGCTAAGCTATGCTCTAAATCTTGAAAAAGATAGGCATAAAACCTTAGAAACAATAATCCATATACAGTATGCTTTTTTGTCTTTAGTTAATGATCCACTCCTTTCCTTATATTTCCTTTCCACAGATGTGTAATAAATGCTTTAAAACTTAGAGAAAAACCTCACAATTACTGCAAGGAAAATTGAAAAAAAAAAAAAAAAAAAAAACACACACACACA